>OY759255.1:17485400-18085400 GCA_963662185.1 Eilema griseolum
GGAGAGGAGGGGTAGTCTGAAACCTCACCACGCATCACCATGCGGGAGAGGGGCTTAAGAATACCTAAAAAAACATCACATAATTAATGGACAGCCCCTAGCCCCTCCTGTTAAGTTAATTGCTTGTGTTAGGAGTGGATTCACGTATCTAAGTGTACGTGTCGCATCGTTAATGGTTAGGATTCGAACACGCGACCGCACGAAGGCAATGCGTTAACAACTATGCCACCGACGCTTACCTTCTTTATGATAAACTGATTTATAAGAGACGAACGCTATATATCTATTTGCGTCGGTCTGGTCGTGCCTCAGAGAGTACGTTAAGCCGTCGGTCCCGGATGTCATACAAACATCTATGGCAGACGTTACGGGTAGTTCTAAAAATCCAACAATTTGTTTAACAGCAATATATCGATATCGCCAATGGTTTGAGGAGTTCAGACGGCAGTCCCTTCATGAAAAATATATATATAAATATTTTTCCATCGCGATTTCTATCTTCCGATTATTAGTAAATCCCCGCACACTTACATATAGTAAATAAGTTATTTTTATTGAACTAAAAAATGTTTCCTAGAAATAATATACATGGCAAAACAACGTTTGCTGGGTCAGCTAGTTTTATATAAATTAAAACTTGGCAGCCCGTACAATAATTCGATTCGAACGTTAATTTACGAGTCCTTCAAAGCTGCATGGCTAAGCTCCCTCTTTGAGTGCGCCGAGTCGTCCTATTGGTGCGTTAATATCACGCCATATTATGACTACCAATAAGCGCGTAGCACTATGACGAGATTTATGCAGCTGGTGCGCCAACACCGCAGTTAAACTGCAAAAGTGTACCCCAGAGTCCGATTGAGGCCTCGGATGCGACTGGGATTAACGCTAAGAAGAAGCCATTTCTTGTAGGTGAGCGTTTTACAACAACTTATGTACTGTTTCCCAGAAGGAGTGCTGCGAGGTGGTGATGTTCTGGCGCGTGCAGCAGACCCTCCGCACCACGGCCAACGCGCTGCGCCAGCAGATCGGGAACCGGGAAGCCAACCGCCTCGACCGGGAACTGCGGGAAGTGCTCGACGAGGTGAGTGGGACAGTAAAATTGTTTAATTTGAAAAAAAAATAGCACTTTTGAATGAAATTTTAAAGCATTTAGTATGCCAACTGTTAAAATTGATTAAGATAGAAAAAATTGAATCTGTTCAGACGGGATTCGAACCTGCAATCTACTAAGAGACTACTAAGCCACCGAACATTCGCCCCAAACCATCCAAATTTCTCTATACACCGCCGTAAGACAAATATATGTAAAGAAGATTTTTTAATTATTTAATTTATCTCAATCAATTTTAAATGTATCACTTGTTTCAATTCTCTTCGTAGTGTAAGTAACTGTGTGACTGCTTTGTTACAGATGGCGGCGGATCCTGAACTGAAGAAGAAACTATTATCTGGTAGAAGAGTAGAACTAGCTGAAGAATTAAGTAAGTTATGATTTTAATTCTTATTTTGTTCATTTTACTTTCGTAGTTTAAAAAGGCAAAGAAATGAAATAAACTTTTCTGTTTGAGATAACAAACACACTTATACTCACGCCTGTATAACAATGATGAGGGTAGCCAGAGAGAGTATGTAACAACATCGGCCATTTGTTTTTCTGTCACGAATGACCTGTATGCTTTTTTGGGATATAGCATAGATATATATTTGGGATACAGCTCAATGTAAAAGCAAAACAAACTTTCTCTGTGCCAATCTAAATTATAAAAAGTCATGCAGGTCCATTCGTCCGTTTTTACTTGAAATAGTAACAAACACATGACAGCTTCCGTGGAGTGACGGTAGTGAATGCTGCCGCTACGCAGGAGGCGCGGGTTCGATCCCCACTCAGTACAAATATTTATATGCATGAATATATAGGTATTCGCATTGATCTGGTCGTGCTTCGGAGCGCACGTTAAGCCATCACTCCCGTTTGCCATACGAACATCTATGGCAGTCGTTACGGGTAATTGGAGCCATAAAATGTCCAAAAACAGGTCTACCTGCAATGCTTCGATATCGCCTTTGGGTTATGGAGGTCAGATGGCAGTCGCTTCACGGTAAATATCGAAGTTTAGCCAAATCCGTAGTTCGACTGGTAAAGCGGACCCCAGCCTCTGAGGTGCAAGCTTCGGATACGACTGGGATTGATTCTAAGAGGAAGAAGAAATAACAAACCTCTGTCCTCATAAACTTTCGCTTTTAATAAAAGTATAATAATATACTATCTTTTCGTTTCAGAACGAGTAAGACAAGTGCAAGAGAAATTAGAAGAGTTCATAGAAGCGCTCAACAAGGAGAAATAATTGTTAGATGTTATTTATTAGTTATATTATGTACGTATACACCTACTATACTAGGCACGGAACGGCGCTCGCCGATGCAGATAGCAACGTACCCTACACACCGGCCACCCATCGTGGGCCAGGGTTATGTGTGGTAACCCTTTCGGAATTAAGTGGGAGGCCTTAGACTGTTAAAATGCTTAGCGAGCATTTTCGTGCTTGACAAGCATTTTTCATGCTAGCCAGCCACTTACGTGCTTGAATAGCATGCTTAATGACACAACGTGTTGCTCACAGAGATCTCTGAGCTTGCACAAAATTAAAGAAACGGCGCTGTATTTAAAGCGAATTGAAAAAGCTAGAATCTCGTTAAATGCAGATAAATATGAGTTTGTTTACAGTTGCTCTAAGCAAGAATAGAATAATGTAAAAGTTTAAAAAACGCACTTGTTTCTAAATGTAAGTACTCGTAATTTGATTAGAGACAGATTTTGTTCGCAAAATTTTTCACCCTTAGCACATTCTTCGCTCGAGTCGCATACACTTGCTGTGTCGTTTCGTAGCGCATTCGTCAAGCAAAACACTCAATGCTTCTAAACTGGAAAGTATGCTTACCAGACATCAAAATCATTGTATGCTTGTCAAGCATCGCTTTAAATTGTCAAAAATGCTTAACGAGCATAATAAATCCACGTGCTTCTCAAGCATTTTGGTCTGTCGATGGACCCTTATGGGCAGAGGCTTATACTCATCACTAGTGAGATTATATTTATACAAGCATTTATACTTAGTTCGTAGTGCACTGAATGCACTGTGCTTTAGTCGGAATCGAACCCACTAAAACCACAATTTTCCGCCTTAAAAGCCTTGCTATAAACTAAGAAGAAAGTTCTTTAGACCTCTAGACCTCGATTTCACACAGTAGACCTCCTCGCGTGAATTGCGGAGGGCTTTACTCTCTCAAGTTTAGAGAAGGAAACTAAGATCAGTACCTATGGGCCTCATTAAAACCAAAGAGGGCTACGTCGCAGGTTGATTTTTAGAAGTATTATTATTTGTTTTAACTTTGAAAAACATATGTATTCGTTTTACTAATACGAAAAACCTCTCTATAAAATCGATCTCTATAGTACCCCATCGTAAACAATTGTTAAAAGCTATTAAAGTTAGAATTAAATTAAAAAAAAAAATTACAGCACATTTTTTGTAGTCTAAAAACATGTATTGCAATTAAAAACGTATTTTTGAAATTTAAGTACCCATTTTAGGATTTTTTTAAATATAGATGGCGCGCTGTTGTTTTTTTATATAGGACACATTAATTTGAAATCACCTCGCCTGATGGCTAGTAAGGAATTTCAAGTCTTAATTGTGCTGAAAAAGATCTACCTACCACGGAGGAAAAAGACGTGAGTGAGCATATGTATGTATGTGTAAAAATTGAAGTTGAAGTTGGTGTGAAGTGTGAGGCAGAAGATTTAATATTTTGTTATGAAATTCAATATACATGTTAATAAATTTAAAATAATATTTTCCAAGTCAGCAAACTTGAATCTAAATTGTTGCATTTAATGTCAAATTGTGATTATTCCCTTTGGTTTTGGTACATATGAAATAGTTCTAAATTATATGACATGAGTTTACTTTTATTTTTGTTCTTTATGGTGTACAAATGGCTTTAATAGAAAAAGTTTATAGTATGGTATATAAAAAACAATGTTGTGTATTGTATAACTTAGCCTTAATGAACATATGTATATGTCCACGGAGGGTATTAGATTATATTCTCAATATATATCGCGACTAAATCATCCCTATACTGGATCACGATATTTGTTGACTTTCAATCGTACATATAGACACATTATTACCAGGTTTTTTTTCAAAGATTCAATTTTTGTTTTACAAAAGATAAAAATGCGTTAGGGGTATCAATTTTTTTGCTTAATGTTAACTACTCTGTATAATACTGTTATGTACTTAAAGGCCCTTACTAAAATATTAACTTACCAACCCTACTCGCCGCCAGGAACACAACACGAGGTTATTATGGCCGCGGTATTCTGTAGGGCGGAGAACTTCCCCAGTCGGACTGCTCAATTGGACGGAAATACCGTGGTGTCCTACCTCCTCGTGACAAACGCTCTGATATTGAAAACTTATGATATCAAACAGTAGATTCTTTCTTCCATTGGATGAGCTATGTGTTATTTATTGTAAACTACCTATAGTACGGCCGTTGAGTCGAGATAAACAATGACTGTCTCTACAGAGGCTGGCGCATACTTTTACGTGTGACAGAAAGAGATAGATACATATATGTGGTCGCCATCTTAATTATTCAGCCAGTTAATTGGACGCCTTGATCGTCAATTGCCTAAAAAACTAAATTCCTTGTTTATTTTTCTATCTTCGGACTGATTAATGTCCCAATTTCTTGTCGTCACGCAATGACCTCCGCCATATCTGACGTATCGGGACGCGCTATTTTCGTGATTCCATTCCACCTTACTCTGTTCTATTTTTAACTAATAAAAAGTCTAGATGAATCATGAAAAAATTCAATCACTTAACTGAACTTTCGTCATCAGTTCAACGAGCTAATTTTAAATTTTGCATTTCGTAAAAAAATTATAGATTCTTGTTCAATCAATATAGGTCTAATCGTGTCATTGAATGCCGGCGTTTGAACGATCGAGGAGTCAAATAACTGGCTAATTTAATCGGTTGTCGGCTACACATATATGTATAATTATATCGTTTGTCCCGTCTGGTTGGCCCTACCATAGTTGTATCTGCATTGGCGATCAACGCATCTCTACGTTGTATTATTTTGTTACTAATTTAACTGCTTGATCTAAGTTGTCTTATAATAAACGTTAAAGAAAATATGTCCTTTCATTCAAATATACCCACGTATACTCATGCTTTTTTCTCTCTAGGGTAGGTAGAGAAAAAGCTCGCCATCGTCCTTACATAATTTACGAGCATGAAGCTCGTGAACTGTCATTGAACCTTGCATGTAAGCCAGTATGCTTTGAATAATTTAGAACGAAGCTGATAGGCAACTTAGAATGTTAAACTCGTTTAGTCGCAAAAGGTTCAATTAGCAAAATGTCAAGTGGTAGCAAAATGACAAAATCGCAAACTGTCCGAGTCAGGTCTCAAAATTTCAAATGTATTTAAATGAAAACTTTATTCAATAAGCACACACAGTGCTCTTTTAAAAGATATGTGAGCTATGTCGACGGAACCCCGCTTTGCGGGTCTTCTAATTTTTCTTGCTTTAACATAAGAAACCTAACACTAGCCTATATCTATCCGTGTCGGGGCACAAAAAACTTCTAAAATATTGGACATTTTGGGAATTGGACATTTTAGGAACTGGACAATCAGTGAATTGGAAAATTTAGAAATTAGACAATATGGTAATTGGACATTTTGAAACCGCTTGACATTTTGAGAATTGGACATTCTGAACCTGAACCGTTAAACTGCTTAGTTTGCAAATACACAAATATATTACTAAAAAGTAAGGTTCCGCGCAGTACGCAAATTAAAAATACTTATAAACGATGTATGTTTCCTTTATTATTAACAAGCATACAAAATATATATCACTTACAAAAAGATTTAGCACCGTAAATAACAATTATTGCAATGGGATGTGACAAGCATCTAGAACATGTATATCAGGTACACAAACGGACATTTAAGAGGCCGCTCAATAAAACTCAGTAAACCTCAGTGTGCCAGCAACCCTAGGTATCACTTTCTGGCAAACCGGGTGGTGCAATCCTGGAACTCCCTGCTCCTAACATACACTTTTTTAAATAGACTGGACAATCATTTAGAACGTTAAACACAAGTGCAGTGATATACACGCATCAGCTTTAAGCTGCTAGTGTAGGTATCAAACAATATCAAACAAACAATAATAATTAAGATAGAAAAAACTGAACTGGTGCGAACCCGCGATCTTTCCTTTAACCACTGACCCGCCGAACCGGTTTATCTTAATCGATTTCAATACTTAGCATACTAAATGCTTGAAAATTGTATTAAAATATAGCGCATTAACAAACGCTCCACTGAAACAACAAACTCTAGCTGAACGACTACGGTACTACAGAACCTGCATCGCGCAATAGCCGTGTTCACGCTATCTAAATATTATGTTAGTCATCTAGCTTAATTAGTAGGTTAATAACATCTTAGTATTTTATCAAAATAGTGCCGTTTAACAAGCGGCGTGAATTATATTCAGCCGCAGTATCTAATTGTACGTTTAAATCAACTGTTGGTTTGATGCTTAAGGCATTCCCATGTACGGATACCGTCAGGCCCCTCTTCCCCACTGGGCACTATGGGCACGTGCCCAGGGCCCCGCGATCGAATGGGGCCCCCTAGTTCCTGCTAGATTACCAAATGATAACCGATATTTAGGTATTACCGAAAAACATTAATTTTGAAAAATCTGATGATAATGACTTACTACAATACCTACGCTTATTATATTAGCTTTAGTTTGCCGCATGCGGATAGCTATACCTTGTACAACATAGCTTGAACTTTTTGACAGATGGGTCAGTGATGGGAAACAGAAAATATCTATTGGTGTAAAAAATGTGTTGGCTAAATATGTGGCTGTATGTATGTTTTAAACTATTCAAAATAAATAAATTCATTCGTCAATCAATTTTATTGCACTAGACATAAAAACATTGGGTAGGTACCATTGTTTTCAGTTTTTCTATTTAAATTTTACTTCGAAGCAATAAAAACCACTTAAGACTTTCGGAAAATGCTTGAGTCCTTAACAGGTACTCTTATGTTGTGTGTCTATTCTTATGATTATTATCAATTTTTAATATTATTAAAATAAGAAAATATTGTTCGTCGTTGCAAAGTTATATCGATTTCAGATTTGACATCCGTCAAAAAGAAAGATCAAACTAATAAATAAACAGGGTATAAGTACTCCACTCTCTCTCAAAAATGAGTTTTTCCGATATTAGTATATTTAGGTTAATTTAAATACCTATATGTAGATAAGTATAAGAATACAATTAAAAGAAAAATTATTAAATTAAAAAAAGAAGAATTATTTGATGCGGTGTGGTTTATTTTGATAACTTCGAATCATCTGCCAAAGAAAATAACCCAGAATCTGACTACAAAGATCTATCTCAAAGAACAAGACGTAGAAGCTCACGGCTGATTTTTTTTGATGGCTCTGCGCCATCAGTCCAATTGAATGGAAAAGAGCGATTCAACGTAGAAACCTTTCTCCCAATAATCGATACCTTGAGTGTTCATCTAAAACAGCGACAAAGTTCATATGAGACCGTCAGTCAACGTTTTAGTTTATTTTTTCACTTAAAAACTCTGAATTCCGAAGAGATACGACAAGGATGCAAAGAATTTTCTCAAATCTATCACGAAGATGTAAATGAAAAAGAGTTAGAAATAGAATGTCAACATTTAAAAGAATACTTAAAAAATGTTCAGAGTGAAAATGAAGCATCTAACAGTGTACAGGAAGTATATAATCTATTAAAGCAAAACAAAATTGAAGACACATTTCCTAACGTAGAAATTGCATTGAGAATATTTTTAAGTATGATGGTAACTAACTGCAGCGGAGAACGCTCCTTCTCCAAATTGAAACGAATAAAAAATGAATTAAGAAGTACAATGCTTCAAGAGAGATTAACTAGTTTGTCGCTGATGTCCATAGAATGTGATATTCTCAATACCATAGATTTTGAAGATGTGATTAACGATTTTGCTCATCTTAAATCTAGAAGGGTACCTTTGCAATCAACATAGAATTAATCTAAGGATTTTATGTTAAGCGAGTTACTTTTGTAGATTATTTTTTATATTTCCTATTTTTTTATAGTTAGTAACTAAATAAAAATAAATTTAGAACCTTGTTTGTCTTTCTTTATCTATTGTAACTAAATAGTGTTTTCTCAAGGTCCTAGGGGCCCCATGATCCTAATGTGCCCAGGGCCTCAAATAGTTTATAGACGGCCCTGGATACCGTGACCCTTTATTGTTGCGGCACGCTATGATGGCCGTTTCGGAAGCGTGCGAAATTCGTAAATATGTAGCTACCCGTACCGTACTGCTACCGTAGATAAGTGGATTATGGTGATGGGTGCACCACCCTATGGTAGAATGGCAGAGAATGCCTACGGCATTAACTCCGTACATCCGTCCGTATAAGTACATCGTGCATAAAGTGTAAATAAATAAATATTTACAGTTTTCGATCTTTTGCCTTTATATCTTATTTTTTCCATGATATTAGCTCAACGGGAAGTATCTTAAAATCAAACTTCTGTAATAAATATAATATTACGATGGCTGCGTTTTGAGACATTTATATGTAGGTTTACTTAATATGAAGCTTATAAAATTAAGTTTTATGAATTACTTTACCGGAAAATTTAGGTATACATTGCAGCATGTGCAAAGAATTGGACTTCCTTATCTTTGCTTTTCATAAAAAGGTCTCGAATTTCCTCAGCCATAGAGGCCTCTAAAGAATACCGGGAGTGATCAAATACGTGGACTGCCAAGCGACCCTCACGGCCCAAACTTTCTGACAAAATTCCCTTCGTAACGAATGCCAAGAACTTATCTTTCGAACCACTGTACACGAAATAATCATCCAAGTACTCAGTAAACGCACTGCAGTATAATTCGATTATTGAATCGAAGTATTTTGACTGCAGCTCAGCCACTTCCTTCGCTATATTCCGCCCAAATGCTAAGCCGACAAGTTCTACACCTTCGGACTCTTTCTTCTCACGGTCCGCAAACACATCAGGTCTCTGTTCCATGCACTGTCTAACTGCTTTGAAGAACAATATCGTCCCACGAATGTGCATGTATCGTTCAAAGTGAGTCTCTTCAGACAAAAAACTTGACATCCAAGTTAAAACTCTCCCGATGACTAATAAGCAACAATTGTATTTTACGTCAAAGAACGCTGAATTGTACAGTAGAGAGGTCATAATCTGGTCAACGTTATTTTGAAAAAACTGTAGCGTCATATCGTCTCCCTCGTGGTAGCTATCAATTTTCTTCAAAAATGGTTGTACTATTTCTTCAAATCTTAATTTTTCTTCGATATCGTTTTTGCTCAGCATTAAGTATCTGATGAAAATAGCAGGATACGATATATCCTTTGGGAGAACATTTGCTGAAAATTGTAATAAAACGGTTCTGAGCACATCTTCACCAACTTGAGGCAGACATTTCATCGTATGTCGACAAATCTCATTAGCATGCCTGTCCGAAATTTTGTCAAGAATGAGATATAAAACCGTGCAATATTCAGGCTTTATATCTTTTGGAACCCATAGGATGTTTTTAAGCACATGGCGGAGACCCTTGCGGTTTGTAAGGTCTACGTTGGACATTTGAGGTTTAACAATTTCCCAAACTCGCGGATCCGCTGCGTCACCGAGATTTCGGTAATAAGGTAAGGCAGCGCGTAAGGCTGCTAAAGGCCTAATACTTGCTGCCGTCGAAAAAATATCCGCCGGACATTCTGTGCGTTGTGCTAACGCCAGTGCTAATCGAACCGTTCGCCTGACACGTTCTTGCAGTAACGTCTGGACTAGATGCGTTACTTGTTTTGGTCGACAACGCATAGCGCGACAAGCTATTGCCTTCATACCAGCCTTACGCCACCCAAGCGCTAACGCGTCTGGAGCTGGCCTCGCACGATGCATGTTAGCACGAAGAGCTGCAGCCAATTTATAATGTTTTCCGCCCACTAGATCTTGTTCGCGCCATATTGACTGCATATCTTTGCCAGCAATGGTTGCCAGCGGTTGTGCCAACTTCACTTCTGGCGTCTTCACGATATTTTCTTGTAAACTTCGCCGTATTTGTTCGGCTATACCGCCGGATTCGTTAAAGTATACAGCTATTTTCAGGAAAAATTGGTTAGCACGAGTTTCTCCGTCAGTTAATAACTTGATTAGCCACTTAGACTTTAGTGCCTCAGGGTCATGACGTAAGACGTTGATAAGTGCAGCATCATCATGCCGGAACTCCAAGTACTGACGAAGCAGCTCACGACGACCAACACCAGCATCGTAAAGACGCATCAATAGTGATTTAGCTGAATCTAAATTACGCTCTGCCAGCACTATAACAGCTGATAATCCTGATTGAAAAGAGATGCGGTACCCTTTAAGAACGTCTAACAAGTGATCAAGGTACTTTGCTGACTCTTTCGGCTCTGCATCGCTAGCTGATGCCTTTAAAATGCACTGCAAAGCAGCAGAGATTGCTGAACGCTCAATGGCTGTGAGCTTGTACTCCGCAAGTGTAGAAAAATCCTCAAGAAAAGCAGTAAGTATTGCCGGCTCACAGTTGCCAGTAGCCAGTAGCTGTCGTATGACTACCCCGTGTAGTCCTTCCTTGCACCAAGCCTCGGGTGTTGTGCCGTCTAGACCAAGCCCATGCCCATACTCTAACATTGAATCCCAGACATCCTGCGGGAGACGCCAAGCGCTCGCTCTCTTTACAAGGCTGCGAACAATAGCGGCCCGCTCATGCACTGGCTCATTACGTAATTTCAACGCTAGTTGTAGCAAAGCACGCACGTTGTCAGTATGACCACCACTTTTACTTACTAACACGAGCAACATGTCACGACGCCGATCTGCTGAACTCACTGCACCTAATCGTCCTCTCAATTCATGGAGGGTTGCCTCGAAACCCACAACCCTGAATTCATCGAACAGCTTTTGTAGTTCTGACTTCATCTTTATCCGACAATCAGCAGAACATTGAAACCTAGAACCTCCTCCTCCTAAGGCTCTTCTATATTTAATTCGACGATATCGGAGCATATCGATTGGCTCAAAGTCCTGGTCATGGAACACATGCTCGTCAGAGCTCGTGTCGGTCGCCACTGGCGAGGCTGGTAATGCGTATGGCCATTTGGATACACGTTCGCCAATGTCTTTATCAACAAACACTTGTTTCTTAAAAGCGGCTCTATTATCGCGGCCAATGCGTTTCACCAGGTGCTCTACATTTTCATATGAGAACCACCAGCTTAAATAATCTGCACGGGCTAGCTTGATCACAATCTCTTGACACTCCTCCACACTGAGCCGTCGCGCCACGGTAGGTAAATGCAGAAGATATACAACATACAATTCAGACTTTGCCATGAATCTGCTCTTGAAGTGCCGCAAAATATACTCAGTTGCCAACGGACTAAGCTTATTAATTGACCTTAAACTATGATATTTTTCCGTTATATCAAAAAATGTATCTGGATCTGACTTCAACAAGCTTTTGATACTGTTGTAGAATCTTTGTTCATTACTCAGATATTTATTTATTAAGTAGTTGTCTGTCACCAATGAGTCAAAGTATATTTTGACTAGCTTAGGATTTTTCTCACCCAGTACTTTCAGAAGATGGGGCTTTACTTTAGTTAATATTTTGGGAAATTCATTTAGTAGGAATTCGTTACCACAGTGATTGAGAAACTTTGCTGCAAAATTAAAATTCGTACTTTTATAATGCTGATAGAATTCGTCACACATCAGGGGATCCTTTACATTGATATACAACCAGTGTTTCATTTTGGTAATTGCTGGCATCACCATCTCCGGGAAAAGTACATCCTCTAAATACTTGGGATTTATCAGATCACGTCGCTCCAACAGCCATTTGCACTTCAACGCCCTACTGACGTACAACATGTCGTCATCTTTTAAAGCTTTAAGGACATAATCAACATTCTTCAGTTTAATTGCTAAGTCTATTTTAAATAATCGATCAACAGCAGTTTGTTCAGACAGAGCTTCAATCTCTTGGAACTGTGGCAGACCACCAGCAGCTGCCTGGTTCACTAGTGAGTTGAGGTAATGATGTCGTTGACCCAGGTTCTCACCTGACAATCCATTAGGTAAAATCAGCACCATCTGTTAGACAACAAGAAAAGTTCAATAATTACATCTTCTAATCTTTAATCTAATCAGGACCAGATCCCAAATACATTATTATTCTTATTCATACAAACTATATTCTCTATTAAAATTAGGATCCCATTACCCAAGCTTACAGGTGCTTACATATGAAAATAGCGTTTTGTCTCACTAACCACTTTGATCTGAAATATCTCCTCTTTGGTTACGAATTCCAAATTCATTTATTTATATTAATTTTTAATAATTTATTTAACACATAAAAACGCAAATTTCACATCATTGTTTACATGATTTTGTACCATCCTCTTTACCCGATTACGGCAAAGCAAAAGGAGGGTTATGATTCTGACAGGCTATATATGTAAGTTCATCTGTTCCCTCATAGCTCCTCATTCACTTATTAGAACTAGACAAATGAGGTATTTTCAGAAGCCTTTTAGTCGTCCGCTGGTTATAGGCTATATAATGAGTCACTGAATCTATTGTGGTGCCCTCTAGCAGTCGTACAATACTGTGTTAAAAGATAAATTAGAGATATATATGTCGAGTTTGGTATCAAATAAAAGGGCTTTAATTAGCAAAATGTATAAATTATACCTGTAGGATACACAGTCCTAGCAATATATTATTATGATGAGTAGAATCGCACTGGCTCACTACTACACTCAATAGCGCAGGTCTGTTCGTGTCCCTCTGTACGGAACTACGGATACGCTCATCCGTATTGTCAATGGTCTATTCCCCAATGACAGCTAACCTCACTATTGGTGTACGTGAGACAGTGTATGTATCTATTCCATAGATACAAACACTACATCCCTTCCTTCTTAATATTTTTTAATAACTTTTACTCAAAACAAACATACATATGGAATTGCTTCTGGTATACATTAATTAAACAAATCATGCTTAGTAATTACTTAAAATAATACACTACTCATTAAACATCTGATCGTCTGTTGGCATTGGAGATTCATTTTGTATTTGCTTCCATTGTTCTTCTACTTTTTTCAAGTGTATGACATTTCTCCTCAATTTCTGCCCTGTCTCTTCATTTCTTACAGTAATATCACCACCTACCGATTTCTCTATGACATGTGGCGTAGGATTGAAAGTAGTTGTTAGTTTACTGGTATTTTCTATTCCTTTTAGATATACCTTATCTCCTTCACATATTTCTGGATGCTCTGCTTTTCTCTTTCTATAACTATACTCCTTTCCCTTTCTTTTTGCAAGCTATCTTTGTCTCTTACCTCGGAATCATCTTCAGCATCATTAACATCCCTACACATCGGAATCTTATCCCTGTTTTTTCTTTAAAAAATATAGCTCTGATGGCGTCTCTCCAGTTACTGAGTGAGGAGTGGAATTGTACATCATTAAATATTCATAAAGTGATTCCCTCATATTTTTCTTCTCACTTGAGTTTATCTTTAGGCGTTTGACGATATCTCTATTTTGACGTTCCACTTCGCCATTCATTTGGGGCCAATATGGAACTGTATGGCATAACTTAATATTGCATTCTTGACAAAAAGACTTAAATTCTTGGCTTATCAATTGCCGTCCATTATCTGCAGTAATTGACTGTGGGTAGCCCAACCTGCTAAATATGTCCTTAAGAATTTTGATAATTTGCGTACTTGTTATGGGTTTAGTTATTTTTACTTTCTAGTAACGACTATAGTAATCGATTATAACTAATAGATATTCATTGTTTGGCAAAGGGTCTAGTAGAACCATCGCAACACCTACTCAAGGTTCAGCTGGAAGCTCCCTGCGCTTCATTGATGCGGGAGGATTTGGTAAACTTACTAGGGTACATCCTTTGCAACTCTTTACAAGTGACTCAACATCTTTGTCAATTTTAGGCCACCAGACTTTCGACCGAAGGCGACCCTTCATGCCCACAATACCAAGGTGACCTTCGTGCGCCGCACGTAAAACTTGCTCTCTGAGATTGTGTGGAATAACAATCCTGTTTCCCCTTAGGAGTATATTTTCATAAAACAATATTCATTTGAAAATATCTTGTACATTTTTACGGTATCATCCCATTGACCATTATATATTCCATTTTTGACTTTAGTAATATCATTATCAGTTACCAACTCTTTCATTATCTGTTGCATGGAATTTGCACGAGGTCTTGCAAACTCGGCTATTTCATGAACATAGTCTCTTTCTAGTGATCGAATAGATTGAACTTGGTAATTACAAAAGCGTGATAATGGTCTGCAATATTTGTTTTACCCGGCTTATACTTAATATTATATCGATACGCTTGAAAACGCAAAACCCACCTTTCGACGCGAGCACATGGTCTGGACTTTTTGGCCCAAAAATAAATTCAAGCTGTTTATGATCCGTTATGAAATCGAACTCTTTTCCGAAAAGAAATGTGTTGAAATGTTCAACAGCCCAAACGATTGCGAGGGCTTCTTTTTCTGTTTGCCTATATTTTCTTTCACAAGCGTTCGGTTTCCATATGCGATAATTCTTGGTCCATTGTGGTCAGATTGTACCAAAACTACCCCCATTTTCCCACAGCCATAGCATTTCTTTTCTTTTGCTGGACATGTTGATCCTTGAAATACGTTATGTGTGCTATTACCACATCTATTACACTTATTAGTCGGTTTCTCTTGCTTTTCCACTTTGAAGTATCTTTGTTCTTAAATTTTAGCATTTAGCTCATTGGTTTTTCCTTTGCCGTTTTGTTCGTAACTTTCTAACTGATAATTAACAACTTCTAGAGGAACCTCATCTTCCATTGTCAGAATCTTTTTAGGTAATTCCGAGGAGAAACTCCTTCCTATTATTTTATCAACTATGTGTTCTTCTGGTTTGTCAAATTTACATTTTGATGCTTGATCTCGGAGCTTGATGAGAAATTTCTCAAAAGTTTCTCCTTCCTACTGATTTATAAGACGAAAAATATGCCTTTCATACGTCTTGTTTTGTTTGGGCATAAAGTAATCATCAAGTTTACTTAGAGCCACTTCAAAGACATCAACTTCATCTCCAGGTTCAGCACTTGCACTAGGAAGATTAAAAAATATTTCTTGAAGTGCTGCTCCACCCAAGACTAACAATATTGCTCTCTTTTTTCTATCAAGTATGTCAGAAGCTTCAAGATATATTATATGGAGGATCTTTTTCACTTTTGCCATTTAAGTCCTACTGAAGAGTTTTCCTGGTGGCGGTAGTTGACTAGCCATGACGAATACCTAATTGTTTTCTTGATACGAGCTGAAAAACCTCCAATTGAATGGAAGTCTAATAGTTACTTTCAATTTAATGAAAGTCAATTAATTGGTAACCGATTACTTCTTATTTAAAAGAAGTCCATTATTCATTTTAATTTCAATCAAATGAAATTCAAAGTTGGATGACTATACCTCTTATTTAAAAGAAGTCCATTGTTCATATTAATTTCAATTTAATGAAATTCAAAGTTGAATAACTATACCTCTTATTTAAAAGAAGTCCATTGTTCATATTAATTTCAATTTAATGAAATTCAAAGTTGAATAACTATACCTCTTATTTAAAAGAAGTCCATTGTTCATTTTAATTTCAATTTAATGAAATTCAAAGTTGAATAACTATACTTCTTATTTAAAAGAAGTCCATTGTTCATATTAATTTCAATTTAATGAAATTCAAAGTTGAATAACTATACCTCTTATTTAAAAGAAGTCCATTGTTCATATTAATTT
Organism: Eilema griseolum; assembly: GCA_963662185.1. NCBI lineage: Eukaryota > Metazoa > Arthropoda > Insecta > Lepidoptera > Erebidae > Eilema > Eilema griseolum. The sequence continues at coordinate 17,501,424 of OY759255.1, forward strand.
CAATTTAATGAAATTCAAAGTTGAATAACTATACTTCTTATTTAAAAGAAGTCCATTGTTCATATTAATTTCAATTTAATGAAATTCAAAGTTGAATAACTATACCTCTTATTTAAAAGAAGTCCATTGTTCATATTAATTTCAATTTAATGAAATTCAAAGTTGAATAACTATACCTCTTATTTAAAAGAAGTCCATTGTTCATATTAATTTCAATTTAATGAAATTCAAAGTTGAATAACTATACTTCTTATTTAAAAGAAGTCCATTGTTCATATTAATTTCAATTTAATGAAATTCAAAGTTGAATAACTATACCTCTTATTTAAAAGAAGTCCATTGTTCATATTAATTTCAATTTAATGAAATTCAAAGTTGAATAACTATACCTCTTATTTAAAAGAAGTCCATTGTTCATTTTAATTTCAATTTAATGAAATTCAAAGTTGAATAACTATACTTCTTATTTAAAAGAAGTCCATTGTTCATATTAATTTCAATTTAATGAAATTCAAAGTTGAATAACTATACCTCTTATTTAAAAGAAGTCCATTGTTCATATTAATTTCAATTTAATGAAATTCAAAGTTGGTACCAATACTTCTAATTTAATAGAAGTCTCAGTAGGTATGTAATAAAAATTTATGAAGATCTATATTTCCAATTTAATGGAAAACATATCTAAAATGAAAATCTTATTTAATTATAATTGAAGAAATATAATTTGTGAAAGTGTGGTAGACGTATTAAAGTCAATAAGTATTCATCGTAGTGAACCAAGAAAACATATAGTACCAATGAATCTAAATTGCTGTAAAATTATCCGCAATAATAATGTTGGCAGAATATTGCCGGTTGTATATACTTATGTAAAAGTACCTAGGTATAAATAAGCATTGCATAATGTAAGATCTACCCAACGTAACTACTGTGGAGTGGCAATTCGTAGCCAATTTTTTTAATAATGCTATTGTTTAATACCAAATTAAAAAATATGAAATTAATTAAAATTTGTACATATCTTAGGTAAATTAAGGTACTTATTACTTAATTATGCAATTGAAGAAATAATTTGTATTTAATTATTGGATTATACTCGTCCAAGACAATAATAAATTAATACTTAATGCATATTATCATAATATACATATCATATATAGGTACTTAATGTCACTTAAAATTTATTTTTAAGATGTCTAAATCACATGGTAAGATATTTCATTTGAATGTAGGTAATTTACATCTACGGCGTAAATGCTTCGTACAAAGTGTTATTATATTTGGTTGCATATACATAATGAACCATTAAACACGACATAGAATATATTAAAACTGTAAATGTGCTTATAGATTGTATGTATATCCTCTTTGGTATGTACAATGTAAAGGAACGTAACTTTTTTTTTTAAAAGTTTGTCATAGTTTCCCGCTCTTGTATTTTGGAAGTTGGAACCATATTACGATTTTATCACAAACATTAATGACCAAACAAACCCTGAAGAACTTTAAAAACTTTTCCCAAGCACAATAATACATAGTCCGATCCATCTTAAACATGACAAATATATAATATAATAACATTATTTCAAATATATTAAATGTAATCGATAACAAAAATGGCACCATTTTGCAACTTATTTTACTTATTGTATTTGCAATGTAGATATTCGCTACCTATATTTCTGATTGAAACCTTTGAAATATTATCCAATAATTAACTAATATGTACTAACATTTCTACTCCTTAGATTTGACTTAAATACGCCATCCATCCTCCTTTTTTTAAGTAAATTGTTGTTTAGCTTAATATATCAATGATTTTTTTTCGTTATACACAATAACACTGACCTTTTACCTCGTCGCCACTTGTAGGATACACAGTCCTAGCAATATATTATTATGATGAGTAGAATCGCACTGGCTCACTACTACACTCAATAGCGCAGGTCTGTTCGTGTCCCTCTGTACGGAACTACGGATACGCTCATCCGTATTGTCAATGGTCTATTCCCCAATGACAGCTAACCTCACTATTGGTGTACGTGAGACAGTGTATGTATCTATTCCATAGATACAAACACTACAATACCTATTAATTGTCCCAAAGATAATATAAATTAAAAAATAAGTTTAAAACTAAAACCTGACTACTATGAAATCAGTCTAAAACACCACAGCATTTTATTGTGAGTGTGCAATGACACAAGCGATGCGAGACTATTTGAAACAACCAGCACCAAAAGAGTGCACAAATTCTGGTTTGTGACGACTCTTTGAGACGCTGGCTGTGTATCTTGGGTTTTTTGTACATTTATGTTAATTACATATATTTTCTAAAGAAAAATAATTTAAATAACTAGTTATTCCTCCTTTTTAAAAACGCCAATTTCATATGTTAGGACCTAATATTTATTTATTCATCATATCAACAGCTTTGCAAGTTATCCTAGCCTGGAACATAGCCTGGAATATGCGTCGTGGTATACCTGCGATACATAAATGGTGAATCTCACCACCTCCATAAACAGCTAGCTACTGCAGATACCACTCCTGGCTAATTCTATGGATCTCAATATGTAAGCTTCCCTTTGACTACGCCCATGCTACGATCTACTAACTAAGTACTACAATGTGTATGTTGTTTACCTTGTTTGTATTCTTACCTTGACTGCTCGTTGATGAAATGTGTACTAGTACCTAATGCATTTGAAATAATGTTACACGTACAAACAGAAGAGTAAAATTATACCCGTTTTTAACTAAACAAAACAAGTAATCACCAATCACTCTCGCTCTCAAAGAGTATATTATTTATTATTATACCCGCTCTCATGCTGCTCTCAAGTCTCATGTCATAAAATTAATCAAAATCATGTTTTGAATTTTTTTATATTGACAACTTTTTTTATTTCACGGCCATGGATACAGGTCTTTGAACCGTTTTATGCATTATACCATTTTCATTTTTATATACTGTTGGGGCTTCGGGTGATGATGTAAATCTGGTGATAATAAGAAATGGACTGTAATATTTTTAATAGTATTTAAAAAGTAATAGAAACACATCAACTCCACTAAGGAAAGTCGTTCATTATGCGTCAATTTAAAATATATACCTTGCAAACCTTAGTTTCTTATAAGTATTTCACAAAGCTTCTAAGCGAAGCGAGCAACCTGTTTGGCGTCTCTGATTAGGCCATACATGTACAAATGTTTTTCTATCCAAGATACGGATAAGACGTAGCTCCCGATATGAATGTAGTTTGGACGAAGAAACTCCTGACCATATCTCCTTCTCATCTAATAGGTTAAATGTATCTCTGTACTATCTCCTACCCTCAAATGAAATCCCTCTTCTTGTCAACTTTAACACCCTCCTGACTTATGTCAATTCTAAATTAATTAATATGTTTTGTGGCTTATAGATCAAACCAATTTTTTTTTACTGTTACGTGCACGGGGTGCAATTAAATGCCGTTTACTCAACGAAGAGATTTATTAGCTCGCCACAAACTAGACAATTTAATCACTAGTACACACAGTACTCTTCAACAGTTACAGTCGCTCAGTAGTTCACAGTAGTGCACAGTCGTTGCTCAGGTCACAGGTAGAATCTTCTTTGGTCGCTTAAGTTCGCTGTGTTCGTTATCAATCTCAAAGACAGAATAAATCGTGTCGCTATGCGAACGTGTTTTTATACCTCTCAATTAGGAGGGTCAAATCATCTAGAAAATACGCGAGCGATAACTACCTATTCTCTTTTAAAGTTTGCCACTGTCGCTGACCTTTCGAGTTCATTCTTGATATTTACCTATTGTTTATTTTTATTCAAGAGAGTAGGTACTCGTAGGTAGGTTGTGACTTTGTGTTGACGATTCTAGATTTTTCTATGCCAATCGGTAAAGTACCTCGTCACTAACAATGCGTTTTTATTACTTGAAGATTCGATTATTAGTTTTCGAGATATCGACGTCAGTCGTAACATTACTATAATATTCTCTCTAACCCCTCCAGCAAAACTAAATTGCCTGTGTTAGGAGTGGGTTCACGTCGATGGCGTAATGGCCAGGATTCGAACGCTGGACCTCTCGATCGCAAGGCTGACTCCTTAACGACTAAATTACCGATACTATTTACTGAATATCCTATATAGTGCTGTGTTCGTTTGCTCAACCTCATATTTAACATAACACTGTGTTTACTTTATTGATGTCTCCTCGTTTCAGGTAGGTACTTCAAGACACTATAAACCTTTTGGCCTCTATCAAAATCAACTGAAAAATTTAACAGAACATAAACTCACGCCTATATCTCCGAAGGGGTAGGCAGAGGTGTGGCCACATTTCGCCAGTTTATGTTTAGGTCCCAATGTGATAGGTGGCGAGCCTATTGCCATTAACCGGGCACGTATGAACCTGCGATAAATACACACATTACTTCGAAAAGAATCGAAGTCATTGGTGTGTGCCATGGTAAAACCTGGGATCAAACCCGAGACCTCGTCTCAGCAGTCCATTACCCATACCACTAGGCTACCGCGGTGTTAAATTCTCGTTATACTTACTAGTTTACGTTATACATAATTCGATCAGTTTTTATAAACTGAGTTGCTGGCGTAATCTTTGAAATCGCCATAGAGGAAAAAAAACTGTAACATTCACTTTCGCCAACCAGTGTCGCCATGTCGCCAATCGCCAACTATTGACTTGACTATGACTTTTGGTCCCAACATAATATGTGAATAAAAAAAAATATATATTTTTATAATAGAGGAGAGCCTATGGCCGTCAAGCCGTCACATAGTTGTTTATGAATCACCTTTAAAAACAATAGAAATACTAGTGTATCAAGGTATTTAAGTTAATTCAATAATAATAAGACCGTCAATAACAAAGTAAATATAATAATAATATAAATATTTGTATTGGGAGTTTTACAAAAGTTACGGTTTATTCATCTTTTAAAAAGTTTACAAAAAAATATTGTTATACAAAATGCAAGCGTTTAGAACTGGTGTTCCATTTGTTAAACATAGCTCTATAGTTCGTACCAAAAATAAAGCTCATTGATCCGTTAACACATTTCCGAGAACAAGGTCTGAACACGGTTGACAGACAGACAGACATCGACAACTGATCCTATAAGGGTTTCGTTTTTATTCCTTCCAAGGTACAAACCCTAAAAATGATTTTACTGTGCCTAATACGAATAATCATTAATACTTATAAGTAAGGTTGTGTTATAAATAAATAAGCTAATTTATGGATTAATATAATATTTCGTCTCTTAGACAGATAAGAATAATATAAAAAGCATAAAAATGATTCTATAAACGTGCATACATTAAATGTTGCGCTTTATTTCTATGCAATCAAAAAATACTTCAAATACTCTCTAGGTATAAATGTCAGCATGTGCAAAGAATTGGACTTCCCTATCTTTACTTTTCATAAAAAGTTCTTCGATTTCTTCAGAAACCGAGTCTTCTAAACGGTACCGGGAGTGAGATAAAACATGGACTGCCAAGCGAGCCTCATTGCCAACACTTTCTGACAAGATTCCCTTAGTGATGGCTGCTATAAACTTACCTCTGGAACCACTAAACATGAAGTACGCGTCCAAGTAATCTGTAAATGCATTACGATATAGTTCCATAATTGAGTCGAAGAATTTTAACTTTAGCTCAGCCACTTCCTTCGCGATATACCGTCCAAACGTAAAGCCCACGACCTCTACACCTTCAGACATTGACTTTTTAGGGTCGGCAAATATTTCAGGTTTATGTTTTATGCTCTGTCTAACTGCTTTGAAGTACAACATTGTCGCATGTATGTTAATGTACCGTTCAAAATGTGTTTCCTTAGGTAAAAAACTAGATATCCAATTCAAAACTCTCTCGATGACAATCAAGCTAGAGTTGTATTTCAAGTCAAAGAATGCAGCATTGTACAGAAGAGATTGAATAATCTGCTCAAGGTTCTCTTTAAAAAACTGAGACTTCATTTCGTCTTTGTTCTCGCGGTATACTTCAATTTTCTTCAAATATGGTTGCAATATTTCCTCAAATCTTAACTTTTCTTCGATATCGTTTTTGCTAAGCAGTAAATATCTGATGAAAATAGCAGGAAACGACACAGGATCTTCTGTATCAATATTTGCTGATATTTGTAATAACGCAGTTTTGAGCAGATCGTCACCAATTTGAGGCAGACATTTCATCATATCACGACGAACTTGATTAGCATATCTGTCTGAAATTTTGTCAAGGACGAGATATAAAACCGTGCAATATTCAGGCTTCATTGTCTTTGGAACCCATTCCACCTTTTTGAGCACATGGCGGAGACCTTCGCGACTTGTAAGATCTACGCTGGAGATATAAGGTTTAACAATATCCCAAACTCGCGGATCCGCTGTTTCACCGAGACTTCGGTAATAAGGTAAGGCAGCGCGTAAGGCTGCTAAAGGCCTAATACTTGCTGCCGTCGAAAAAATATCTGCCGGACATTCTGTGCGTTGCGCTAACACTAGTGCTAAGCGCACCGTTCGCCTGACACGTTCTTGCAGTAACGTCTGGACTAGTGGTGTTACTTGTTTTGATCGACAACGCATAGCGCGCCATGCTATTGCCTTCATACCAGCCTTACGCCACCCAAGCGCTAACGCGTCTGGAGCTGGCCTCGCGCGATGCATGTTAGCACGAAGAGCTGCAGTCAATTTATAATGTTCGCCACCCGCTAGATCTTGATCACGCCATATTGACTGCATATCTTTGCCAGCAATGGTTGCCAGCGGTCGTGCCAACTTCACTTCTGGCGTCTTTACGATTTTTTCTTGTAAGGTTCGCCGTATTTGTTCGGCTAAACCACCGGATTCATTAAAGTACACAGCTATTTTCAGGAAAAATTGGTTGGCACGAGTTTCTCCATCAGTTAATAACTTGATTAGCCACTCAGATTTTAGTGCCTCAGGGTCATGACGTAAGATGTTTATAAGTGCAGCATCATCATGCCTAAACTCCAAGAACTGGCGAAGCAGCTCACGACGACCAACCCCAGCATCGTAAAGACGTACCAATAGCGATTTAGTTGAATCTAAATCACGCTCTGTCAGTGCTATAACAGCTGATACCGCTGATTGAAATGAGATTCTATACTCTTCAAGGACGTTAAACAAGTAATCAAGATACTTTGCTGATTCTTTCGGCTCTGCATCGCTAGCAGCTGCCTTTAAAATGGTCTGCAAACCAGCTGCGACTGTTGAACGCTCAGTTGTCGTTAGCTTGTACTCTTTAAGTGATGAAAAGTCTTTAAGAAAGGCAGTCAACACTGCCGGCTCACACTTACCAGTAGCCAAAAGCTGACGAATGACTACCCCGTGTAGTCCTTCTATGCATGGAGCCTCAGGTGTTGTGCCATCTAGACCAAGCCCATGCCCATACTCCAGTATTGAATCCCAGACATCCTGCGGGAGACGCCAAACGCTCGCTCTCTTCACAAGGCTGCGAACAATAGCGGCCCGCTCATGCACTGGCTCATTGCCCAATCTTAACGCTAATTCTAGCAGAGCACGCACGTTGTCTGTATGGCCGCCACTTTTACTCACTAACACGAGCAACATGTCACGACGCCGATCTGCTGAACTCACTGCATTTATTCGCCCTCTGAGCTCATGGAGCGTCCCCTCGAACCCTACAACCCTAAACTCATCGAATAACTTCTGAAGTTCTGACTTTATCGGCATTATGCAGTCTTCCATTTCCATGTAGCAGGGGGCACCGCACTTTCGTGACATCAACATCTTCCTACAGTACATGCCATAATATCTATTCATTCGTATTGGCTCAAAGTCCTGGTCATGGAATACATGCTCGTCAGGACTCATGTCGGTCGCCACTGGCGAGGCTGGTAATGCGTATGGCCATTCAACTACTCGTTCACCAACGTCCTTCTCCACGAATACTTTTTTCTTGAAAGCTGCTCTTTCCTTGCGGCTCACGCGTTTTATTAAGGGTTCCACATTTTCATATGAGAACCACCAGCTTAAATAATCTGCACGGGCTAGCTTGATCACCACCTCTTGACACTCCTCCACACTGAGCCGTTGCGCCACGGTAGGTATATGTAGAAGATATGCTATGTAGAGTTCGGACTTTGCCATGAATCTGTTCTTCTGGTAACGCAGGATGTACTCAGTGGCCAACGGACTAAGTTTATTAAGTGGCGTTAAGCTGTTATATTTCTCAGTTAAATCTAAAAACATATCTGGATCTAACTTCAACAAGCCCTTGATATTGTTATAAAATATTTGTTCATCTTTTAGATATATCTTTACTAAATCGTTGTCCGTCGCCAATGAGTCAAAGTATATTTTGACTAGCTTGGGGATTTTCTCACCCAGTAATTTCAGAAGATGTGGTGTTACTTGAGTCAATATTTTGGGAAACTCATTTAGAAGGAATTCGTTACCACAGTGATGGAGAAACTTTGCAGCAAAATCGAAATTCGCACTTTTATAATGCTGATAGAATTCCTCACACATCAGGGGATCCTTTAAATTGATATATAACCAATGCTTCATTTTGGTAATTGCCGGCATCACCATCTCCGGGAAAAGTACATCTTCTAAATACTTGGGATTTATCAGATCACGTCGATCCAACAGCCATTTGTACTTCAACGCTCTACTAACGTACAACATGTCGTCATCTTTTAAAGTTTTAAGGACATAATCAACGTTCTTCAGTTTAATTGCTAAGTCTATTTTAAATAGTCGGTCGACAGCAGTTTGTTCAGTCGGGGCTTCTATGTCTTGAAACACCTGACCGCCAGCGGCTGCCTCGTTTACTAATGTGTTGAGATAACGGTGTCGGCGCCCCAAATTGTCACCCAACAATGCAGTGGGTAAGACTAGCGCCATCTGTTAACAAATAAGAACAGTTAAGAACACTATAAATAAATAATAAATAAATATTCCATGACATTCTACACAACGCTATCTAGACCTAGATGGGATGGGATCTAGAATGCGGATAAACATACTTAGATACTTTTTTTTGTAAATACATACATATTATACATAGAAATACCCAGACCAATGAAAATATTCATGCACACAAATATTTGCACTGAGCGGGAATCGAACCCGCGCCCCCTGCATAGCAGTCGAATGCTCTACCGCTACGCCATGCGCCACTGAGGTCACTAGTTCTGGAAGTAGTTAATACACATAACTACACATTTACAATCAATATCTTCTATTTAGTTTACAACTTTGGTAAGGTCATCAATCGACACGCGTAGGTATCTTTGCTACGTCCACATAGAGTCAGTCAATGTGACATTTATGTGGACGCGTCCGCGTGTCTATGGTATCTGTGGGGATTTTGCGCACAATATAAAAAAGGTCGTCTGTGCGTTCCGTAACTCTCCCCCCTTCCCACCACACCGGAACTGCGACACAATTTTTAGGGTTCCGTAGGTCAAAAGGATTCCTCGTACTAACTATGGCAAAAAAAACATTGTTCGAAGGCGCACAGCTATACAATAAACTACCTAACCATATCAAAAACTGCGAGAGCGTGGTAAACTTAAGTCGTATGCACATGCGCTTTAGGTTTACTTTCGAATGCACGTGTGTAAGTACATACTGTGCAATAAACGTGTGATGTGTTGACATCCCAGATCGCCAGATGCAAATGTTAATACTATTTTTAAGTAATATCATCACTATGTATATCATTTTAAGCGAACTATTATTGTTCTTATGAGAAATAAAGTTCTTTAAACCGAAAAGAAAAAACGGAACCCTTATAAAATCACTTCATTTTCCGTCTATCTGTCTATCTGTAAGTCAAGATCTTTTTCTCAAGAAAGCGTCAAGTTGAAATTCATACCACATAGTCTACTATAATGTCTACAAACTGGGCAAAACTCAAACTATCTGCTGTCAACATTATTGTATGGGCAGCCCAAGTGAATTATAAAGGTGTTTTCCAATTAGAAAGAAAAACTAACATTATACACTTACGCTCAGATCATGGAACATGTCAGCATAAGTAATAGTTTCATCTAGATATGATCTCTGGAGCGTTATACTGTCGTCAACAGATACTTCTTGGTCCAGTGTTGAAGAAAAACATAACCTACAAATATGGTCGCGTCCACATAAATGTGACATTGACTAACTCATAGGTAGTTATGCGTTTGGGCCGGGGTGCGAGGGATATGTCTATGGTATCTGTGGGGATTTTGCGCACAATATAAAAAAGGTCGTCTGTGCGTTCCGTAACTCTCCCCCCTTCCCACCACACCGGAACTGCGACACAATTTTTAGGGTTCCGTAGGTCAAAAGGATTCCTCGTACTAACTATGGCAAAAAAACATTGTTCGAAGGCGCACAGCTATACAATAAACTACCTAACCATATCAAAAACTGCGAGAGCGTGGTAAACTTAAGTCGTATGCACATGCGCTTTAGGTTTACTTTCGAATGCACGTGTGTAAGTACATACTGTGCAATAAACGTGTGATGTGTTGACATCCCAGATCGCCAGATGCAAATGTTAATACTATTTTTAAGTAATACCATCACTATGTATATCATTTTAAGCGAACTATTATTGTTCTTATGGGAAATAAAGTTCTTTAAACCGAAAAGAAAAAACGGAACCCTTATAAAATCACTTCATTTTCCGTCTATCTGTCTATCTGTAAGTCAAGATCTTTTTCTCAAGAACGCGTCAAGTTGAAGTTCATACCACATAGTCTTCTATAATGTCTACAAACTGGGCAAAACTCAAACTTCTAAGTCAACGCAATCAAAATATACCTATTGCGATTTACGGTATAAGTAGCTAGTTAAGTTCGTCTCAGAATGCTTTTTTGTGACTAACTCTTCGTGGGCGAGTCTCATTTGCACTTGACCGGCTTTTCTTTAAACGCATTGTCCGTATTGTATCAATACTTCCATACTTTTTTTTTTTTTACGTGCTCAAAATCCCCACGGATACCTCCCCACCGGAGCCGGTGGAGGAGGTTATGGCGGAGCCACGAGCATCAGCTAGTTTATTCATACTAGTGTTGTCTACATGGCATCTATAAATAAGAGATTATTTCTGCATTAGCATAATACATCATTCGTATGCTTCGATAGGTATCCACTACTCGAATTATACCTATAAGGATGTATATATTTACCTATATACCTTCATAGACTTTGCTCGCTACTTAAAATTTATGGACATTTCATTAAAACATTTTCTATAGGGGGTATAGTCACTACCTACAGCTACAGACTACTTAGGCTATTTCGCTAATGGAATCACATATAATGTCCAGTGACCTTCAACTATTATTACAATTCGCACTACAAACACTACGTATGACGAATTTATTTACTTTTAGTCTTATCTTACCTTGATTCTCTGCTAATTGTGATTAATCCAAGTTGATTTTGCTTTAATTTGATAATAACCACAAAACTTATTGAAATGTACAATACTTAGCGGCGTACAGCGGCGAATGTACCAATGTACGGTCAAAATTGTACACTTTGTACAGATTGATCAAAATAAACACACAGAATTAAAAATGACGTCATGCATGATCTAGGTGTGGCGTTTATGAATCTTGCTACAAAAATATGTGTTATTGGGTACACGTAACACAATTCGTTTCTTATAAATATAAAAATTAAGTTTTAGGTAAAGATATAATACTTGTCATAAACAAAAGCAGCATTATACTGATGTGTACCTTTTTTTATATTAATGCAAAGTTCCCGCGAAGACACCTCGCCCAATAATAATCCCCCCTCACTCTCTACTATAAGCAATAATCTGTCAACCTAGCAGACACAGACTGGCGAGACGCGCCCCACCCCTTTTCTGGAATAAGTGGCATGACAGGGATACCGTGGCGTGTTTCACCCTCCATATCCGAGGGGACCATCACAAAACCATACATGTCTCTGGTTCAGACTGGGTGTGAGGAATTAGCTTAATGGGCCCGTTCACCCTATTGGGCCACTTTACCGCTCGGCCATGAGATCCAAGACGGCACACGGTTATGTCAGTTCGTGTCTAGTCTGGGAGTATCCGTAGGTATTTCCGCACTTTAAAAAAAAGGACGAAAGTATCATTTTGATGTTTTGGTATTATACATACTCTTTGTTTTGGTCGGGCAACACTTGTTCAGCAGAAATGTCAATGTAATTAATACAATTACATTATTTCAAAAAGTTTGATTTATCCTTCATGTGTGTAACATTTGTTGTAGCTAATTAAAATAATGGATCTTGAAAGCGACGTTACACTACCAGCTCTGAAATTTTTGACGAGTGAAAGTGACCATATTTGTAGGTTATGTTTTTCTTCAACACTGGACCAAGAAGTATCTGTTGACGACAGTATAACGCTCCAGAGATCATATCTAGATGAAACTATTACTTATGCTGACATGTTCCATGATCTGAGCGTAAGTGTATAATGTTAGTTTTTCTTTCTAATTGGAAAACACCTTTATAATTCACTTGGGCTGCCCATACAATAATGTTGACAGCTTATCCCTCAGATACCATGATATTATTACAAACATAAAAATTAGAATGTAACTTTTTTTATAACACAAAACAATTAATAATATCATTAATTGTTTTGTGTCACTGGGGGTGAATAATCCAACATGAAAGTTTTTTTAATTTTTTTATACCACTTAGGTGGCAGACAAGCGCACGGCCCACCTGATGGAAAGTGGTTACCGTGGCCTATGGAAGAGTGTAACACCAGAGGAGCCACACTCGCACTGCCGACCCTGTAAGCACAGAGTTTCTGTGCTGTCAGTATAGAGGACAAGCCATTACTCATCCTACTGTCAGCACAAATTCCCCAGTGAGCTCTGGCTATCCTACTCACCAGACCAGACCACCTCACTGACAATATTTCATATACCTCATATAACCTCATATACCATATAACACAGACTCACCAGACAATATTTAAGTATTGTAATAATAAATAAAAATTTATTTATTAAAGCGAGTTTGGCTCATTTATGACTTTGATAGGATATGCTTGTTATATTAAAATGTGTATTCAAATTATAACCATTGCTTATTCCAGGTATCTTCAGAATCTTCACTGCCACAGGTCTTATGTATAAACTGTGCGACAATGACCGTCAACTCATATCTCTTTCAAAAGTTATGCCAGTATTCAAACCAGCAGTGGCACTCCACACTCAGTAGATTGAATGCCTCTCTAAACTTAACAGAAGCAATGGCACCTAACATCCAAACGGTATTTTTGATGATTAAGGACAAAGAGACTGTAATGTTTACTAGTCGTAAGCACCACACACAACGAACTAAGAAGTCTGCATTAGCTAAAATAAAAGAAGTCATGAAAGTAAAACCGCCTTATAAAAAAGTTAAACGTAAGAAGTCAACAGTTATGTGTGAAGAATGTGGGGAAAAATTCAGTTCAAACTGTCATTTGCTCAAGCATATGAAAGTGCATAGCAACACACGGCACCCGTGCCCTCAGTGCCCTAAAGTGTTCGCTACACAAATCCAGCTAGAAGATCATGCTGAAAGGGTACACTATCCTAAAAAAATTCAGTGTCCAAAGTGTGCGAAAATGTTTAGTACAGAGAAAATGCTAAAATATCATGATAAGCTTCACCATGTAGCAGCAATTTGTAAATTATGCTTCGTTCAGTTTCCATCCAAAAAGGACTTGCGAGTGCATTTAGACAAACACGATGTCAACAAGTGCCCACGCTGTGATAAATCCTTTCTAAACAAACATACATTTAAGTTCCACTTAAAAATTTGTGGAAACATTGAGGAAAGGCAGCCGAGTTTCTTTTGCGACATTTGTAATAAAGGCTATGCTAGAAAAAATGGTTTGAGAACACATTTAAAAACTGACCATGGTTTTGGGAATGTACTATCGTGTAACTGGTGTGACAAAAAATTCGATGCAATTAGCAGACTAAGGAATCACCAAGTAAAGCACACTAAAGAAAGGAACTTTCACTGTGACCATTGTGGAGGGAAGTTTGTGACACATGCTGCATTGATCTATCATATACGGCTTCACACTGGAGAGAGACCCTTTCCTTGTGATTTATGTGGTGAAAGTTTCCTTTCAGCTTCGAGACGGATGGAGCATAAAAGGCGAAAGCACTTTGGTCCGACAAAAGAGTGTCATGTCTGCCATGTGAAGTTTGTAACCGGACACCAGCTGAGGAAACATGTTCAAAGACACTATAATCCGCATAGCAAGTTATTTGTGCCAGAAGTAGGAGAACAATATTTAAATATGGATTTAAGTGCAAATAATAATATGAAAGAGCAGCAGTACCCTAATATATCAAAGTTGCTATCTATGTGAAAGCTAGTAAAATTTATTGCATTAGGTACCTAGTTGAACTAAGCGTATTGTGTGTACTGTACGTATGTATGTGTCAGTCTGTGTGTATTTCAATGAAGAAAAGATATTTAGGTATGTGTAATCAAATTAAATTAAATTGTTTTTTAAATGTGCTTTATAATTAGCATCTGCATCAAACAAGGGTCTTTTAAAATTGGTACTCTTTCTGATTGGATAACAAGCAGGATTATTACTGCGCAAGCTATAATATTGAACTGAAATGTAGGTACTAGGTGATTATTAAATTTTGTATTCGAGTTATTTCATCTACCCATTTTATTTAGCAGCATGCATACATTGTTGTCTACCTACAAGTTATAAAAAAATGCATCATTGTAACTATGTACATTAAATAAAACTAGACACTAATAAACGGATAGTTTGAGATACAGGAAAGGTGAACTACAGGTGCACAAGAGACATCTACCTTCAGGAGCTTCAGCTCACCTTATCTATATACCTCAAGTCGAGATAAGTTTACTTATAAGAATTAGATGAGATCCACCAGGACTAGTTCCACTGGAACTAGTGAGAACAATCAAATGGTGTTCATGCTGGATTTGTAACCAGTGAATGTGGTTATATAGTTAAAATTGTATTAAATAAATATACTTGACAATATCCACTATTTCACTTCTAATGTATACTTATAGTCAACCTGTTCAGAATAAAAATTGTATCAGTGTGGAGTGGTAATGAATTTGGAATCTAGAACCTAGGATTTTTTATAATTAGATATTTACTGTACCCAGCCTGATGGTAAATTAGGGTGCAAGTTCAGAGAATAGTGGCCTCATTACAGAACCTGTCCCTACCTTGACAGTAGAATAGAAATAAAATCAGTATAGCCAGAAAAAGTTCCCCATTACAAGTGTTTTGGAATGAAAAGAGTAACTTTTGTCTGCACTTAGTCATTGTGCCACATACAATCCAAACAGCCAATCTAGAAGTATACATAGAAAGTATCAATATATTTTGGTAAAAGCCATAGTCCAAAAGTGAAGTATGCCAGTCTTAGTGCTCTTGCATGGGCTAATGCTGGCATATTTTAGCATGCCAGCAGCTTTCTGTAGATTACATAATCCATTAAAATTAGTTTTTTGCAATGTGTAAAATTCTGGAAAATTCAATAACATTATTATGTAGTGGAATATTTATTTATTTATATGCAAAATAACAGAATTACTAATAACAAAGAATCTCATTAATTTGTACAACTACTATTTACAGTTTTAGACTCTACCAAATAGTGGGATAAATAATCTTAAGAACTATGTATATTATCTGTAGGCTAACAATCAATAAATTAGCATATTATAGTACAATACTGGACATAGGCCTCCCAATGTGCACAATAGCACCCAGTTTTTAATTCATCAGTCCATTTTACTGAAGGCTCCCACTTTCCATTTGCTGATTTCCAGTCTCCACTAGGACTTGTTTGCTCCACAGACCATTGGTTCTTTAGCAGATAGGACAGCCTATGTTAGTAGCCCATTAGTACATAATTTTAACACGCATATTTTCAACAGCAGGTACATTTGGTGGGATCAAACTTCTTCCAGTATACAACTTATTGGACGGATCATGATGTTTCTTCATATGTGCTCTCAAAAATGTTGCTGTGACAAACTTACGGGAGCATATCTCACACATCAGTGTGGGGCCCACGTGTTTGAACTTAATATGTTCAGCTCTAGCTGAAGAATTAACAAACTTTTCATCACACATAGTGCAGCTGTAAGGTTTTTCACCAGTATGCCTCCGGGTATGGTATAGCAAAGCCTCCTTCGACACAAACTTCCTGGTACATATATCACACTTGAAGTTCTTTTCTCCTGTGTGCTTCACCAAGTGTACTTTCAAGTAACTTGGGGCAGTGAACTGCTTGTTACAAAACTTACAAATATGTGGCTTAGCATTTTCATGCACAAATCTACGGTGAACTCTCAGTCCACCAGGAGTGCTGTAGCCCTTACCGCACTTATTACAAAAATATGTTTTCTTTATTTTACTCCTCATTGGGTGAGGTTCTAACATATCATCCAAACACAACTTGACATGTTTCAAGAAAAACTCCCTAGTGATGTAACTTTTCCCACATTTGGGGCATTGACTCTTGGATATGTGCTTGAGCTCATGTGCTTGCAGCTTCTCCAGGCCTCTGAAACCTTTGCCGCAATCTTTACATACATATAAGCCGTGGGTCTTATCTTCATGCTGTTTGAGACTTTCTTCAGTGCATCTATGTAGACTACAGTAGTCACATTGGAACATTTGTTCACTGTTCGCATGACTGCTCAGTTCCTTATCATCAGCTGTAGTGTAAAAACACTTGTCACATGTAGAAGTATAATGAGTAGTCAAATTGTGCACTTTTAGATCAATAATATCATCAAACTCTTCTGAACATTCCATGCAAGATATAATCTCCGGTTGCTCAATAACAGGTGTTGTTTTACCTTCATTTTTAACTAATATTAGTTTTGATTCATACTCTCCAACACTAACGTAAAGACCATGGTCAGAGTTTGGATTTTCAATATCTATGTCCAAAGCATTTGTGAGATTATCAAAAACATTATTTAAAATCTGGGTAGAAGTTTTACAGGCAAGTATAAATTTCTGGGCTTCAAGTACTTTGCCCACACAATCCGTACACGCAGCATCCAATCCAACGATTTCGTCAGTTATCTGAAAATTTCAAAATTAAACTTTGAAAACCTATTTTGCAACATATTAGGTGGTATCTACTACTACTACTACTACTAAAAACATGAAATTCACTTCTAATATAAAGGTCTAGTGTATGGACATAATTACGACACACACCTCTGATCCCACAAGATCAGCCAGGACTTCAGAAAGTACTTGAAAATAGCCACCATTGTGATCCAAAGAAACAAAGTCCTGAAGACGAACGTAATGATCTTGAATTTGCTTTAGACATAACCTGCAATGGCTGTATCGGTTTTCACTTAGGACATTAGAGACCAGTAGATTGTATTCAGATTCTTCAACCATAGTAAATGTTTGTATTATATATTTTAATTGAAAAATTAATTTGAAAACATCAAAATAAATATAACTTCAAAGCCGCGCGCTTTTAAATATTTCGTTCAAGAACTTTGCCCCACGTCGATCGACGCCATGAAAAGAAAATAAAGATGGCCGCCCACAAGTAAGAGTCATAAACTGACAAACCACAAAAATAAATCAATGAACTCTTGAATGAAAGTTTTGTAACTAACTTATATTAGTAGGTACTTAAATACTATTATTGTGTTCTAATTTAAAGTAAAAGGTAATAAAAATATTGGCAATGTCATATTATAAAAAAAAAATATTAGGGTGATATATCAACCCTTCATCCATATTCGTAACTGAAATCTCGTAAACGTCAACTTTTTCAATCAGGCCACGCCCACCATTAAATTTGTTTCCGGGGACCCCGGTCGGGATATGTGGTTAAATACTAGGGGGCATCTTAAGTTTACCTAGAAGACCGGCTAGTGTCAGTTTCACCCATATTTTCAAAGATAATCCCTTCACACCCTCTAGCTAAAATAAATTGCTTGTGAGATTTAAGTGGTTAAGTCAAAGTCAAAGTCTTTATTCGTTGAATATGGTACAAAATGGTGTTTAGGTGCATAATGTTCAGATCTCATATTCTGCCGGTTCTGGCGTACAAATTTTACATTAATTATTTTTTTTTAGCTACGGGCATCATGTCAAACAATTCATCTGAGCACAAACCATTGTATAGGCGGTAGAACACACACAGTGAGGCAAAATCCCTCCTAAGGCTAAGAGGTTCCCCTCTACCTGTGAGTATGGGATTATCAGCCAGCCTCAATGCCCGTATTTGCCATGAGTCGAAGGGGTCAAGGTGACAGCAGTACTCCATGTGAAGCCGGACCTGTGCTTTATAAAGAAGGAGTTGCTGCCCCGCAGTGACGTACTGCTTCGCCCTGTTGAGCACTCCGAGTTTTCTTGATGCCAACTTAACCTTGTCTTGCAAATGACTTCGGTATTGGACGTCACTGGAGATATCGACACCAAGGATCTCGATACTAGAGGAGATGGTAAGCGGTGTGCCCAGGCATTGCGGCGCTACAATGAATGGGGTTTTCTTAGCGGTGAATACATAATTTCATTATTTATCATTAAATATCAACACATGCAATAGGTACAATTTTAAAATTAAGATGTCGGTGTTTAATTAGATTGTATAATTTAAAAACGTCAGCAGTGAAATTATTGCAATTACCTCAACACTGACGTCACAGAAACTGTGCTTACAGAGTCGGTAGCGCGAGTGTGGCTTCTCTGGTGTTACACACGTCCTTAGGCCACGGTAACCACTTTTCATCAGGTGGGCCGTGCGCTTGTCTGCCACCTAAGTGGTATAAAAAAAATAGTAAAGTTTTGAGCCCGGGACGGTGGGACCTCTTGATCATAATTCGTAAGACTCCTTAACCACCAAGCCATCGACGTTTTACCAGTTAATGTAGAGGTTAACTAAAGCTTTGATCAAAAGTTTACGAAAATTTTATTATTTAGCAAGCGAAGCGAGCTTGTGGATACCACATCAAAATACACACATCAACAAAGTCTAGGGAACAAGGACATTTCTAGTTTTTATTTAAAAACCCTTTCTTGTAATAGTGAGTGTTTTATATCAATAGAAGGGTATTTTTATACCGTTTTTAATTTTAATTTTAATAAAAACATTCTCATATCAATTTTTTTTTTTTAAGAAAGAATTGAATAATGCCAATATTGAGTATTACAACCTTCTATGATTAGGCACTAAAATAACGAGGTAGTAAGAAATACAGTAATTAACCGTACTTTAAACGTTTTTAATAATCTGTAGGACCTCCTAAAGCATTAGCAACAGCTCGACAACGGCGTGGCATACTTAGTATGAGATTGTCAATCATCGTCTGTGGAATATGGCTCCATACACTGCGAAGGTGTAAAAAAGTTGTTCTTCAGTGTTCAGATTTTCCAAAGAATCACTGAAAGCTCTTCTCCCAAGCAAATCCCAGGCATGCTCTATGGGATTGAGGTCGGCAGACTGAGCAGGC
This sequence comes from Eilema griseolum, assembly GCA_963662185.1. NCBI lineage: Eukaryota > Metazoa > Arthropoda > Insecta > Lepidoptera > Erebidae > Eilema > Eilema griseolum. Next base: position 17,520,951 of record OY759255.1, read on the forward strand.
TATTCCAACGTCGTAATATTGTGCTCGCTTAACGCATTGACCACTACCCTCGCGGTGTGTGACCGTGCATTATCTTGCATGAACATAAAATCTTGACCGAACTGCTGTCGATGAGGGATTACCATGAGGTGTATAACCTCCTGAATGTATTGGTTTGCATTCAAATTGCCCCGTATCCAAACGAGGTCGGTCCTTCCACCAAGGCGAATTCCAGCCCATACCATGATTGTTCCACCTTGGTAAGGGTGAACTTCTTGCGGATTCTGGAGACGACTCCGACATCCAGGAACTCGCCATAGACGCACTCTTCTCGAATCAGGATGAAAACCGAAGCGAGATTCGTCGGAAAACAGAACCCGTGCCCCTTGATGGTCGGTCCACTGTAAATGTGCGTTAGCCCACAATAAGCGACGATCTCGATTTCCACGTTGAAGAGCTGGAACCCTAAGCGGTCTGCGAGCATGAAGATTGGCTTCGTGTAGTCTTCTCCTGACAGTTTGATCGCTAATAACCACTTGATGCTGAGACTGGAGGCCTGCGAACAACTGACGAGCAGTAATCGTGGGTTGCCGCCTTGCGGAATTTTGCAAGAAACGATCTTGTCGCGGGGTAGTAACCCTATTTCGTCCCCTGTGACGTTCGACAACATCCCCTGTAGACCTGTAGCGTGCCCATAATCTGCAAATTACGCTTGGTTGGGTGTTGACAGCATCCGCTACGTCGCGTTGAGTTCGTCCAGCTTGCAGCATACCAACAGCCCTTAAAAACTCTTCGCGACTTAAATGACGACGTGACATGATGACTACAGTCACGAAAATACACAAAACATACGTAAAAGACGTATTATTGATAATAAACGTTATTTACAATCAAAGAAAATAATTTTTATTTTGCCTCAGAGAAACTGCACAATCAAACACTTTTAAAAGTTTTCCCTCCATATTCGAAAATCATTACTTATTTAAATTTATTTTTAAATTTCGAACAACTCTGTAATCTACTTTATTATATTTTTATTTATTTGCTGCCAGTTATTTGCAAAACAAAATTTATACGAAAAAAAAAATTGGGGTCATCTTGTTCCCTAGACTTTGTTGAGGTGTTTACCACATCCCCGATTTCACAAATAAGACAACCCAAAGGTCTAAGTTACCAGGTCATAAATTTGTACAAAAATAACAGCTGGAGCCTATTATCTGTCACTGTCAAATAAACATCTACCATTGTTTGTTTTGGTTTGTTTGTTATTATTCACACGGAAGCCACTCATAAATACTCTTTGCGGAAGCCATTCAATAAGAATTGAATTAATGTTTATTTAAATTTTGCACAGAGTCATTAATCAAGAATTGAATTGTTTCATTTAAATTATTTAAAAAATATTTACTTTTTAAATTTCACTAAGTATATGTAATCTGCAATGACTTCTTTGAATAATGTCCTTCGCAATTTGATAACAGATAGTACCGAATATTGTTGTCTGTGTTTCGAAAATGTGAACGAAAAATGCAGGTCTTACAATATTAGAGATGAAATCATGCTAGAACTTGAAAGCGTAGACGATATCTACGAAATGTTATTTGTCGTGTTAGGAGAAGAAGTGAGTAGATCAATTAGCAGCGTGTAGCAAGCACAAATTCTGATTCGAACTCAATGCAGGCCTTATATCATATAAAAACACCTTTTTAATTAATTACTGTTTTGTTTTACAGGTAATAAATTCGCTATCAACAAATACTATATGCGATAAGTGTACAGAATCAGCAATTGTCAGTTATAAATTTATAGAGGTGTGTAAAAATAATGTTAGGACTCTGTCTTCTAATATTAATAACCTACAGAACTACATAGCCTATGTAACATGCGACGATTATTACTGTAAGTCTTTATACCTAGCTGTAGACAGTGTGAATAATACAATAAATGAATTTCGTGATGAAAAGAGATCTTGTGAATCTGGGGTGCTGCCACATGAAAGATTACAACAAATGCAAAGCAATTCTGCTTGGCAGCAAAACATAGTAGTATGCAATTCAATCACACTAGATATGAATTATGAGCCTGAAAATTGTAATATGCAAGAGGAACCCACACTCGTAGTATCTGCTAAAAGCAAAGTACTAAAACGGAAAAGAACTGGAAATATTTGTGGAAAAAAAAGCAAACACAAACATGTCTTTCAATCAGATCAGCATTTGGATACATCAAATAAAAACACTGACAAAACTGTCACTAAATGCAAAGATTGTCTTAAAGAATTTAAAACTGTCAAAATATTAAGATTGCATCATTTACAAGTGCATGCGCCACAGTCCTTCAAATGCTCTACATGTCCTCGAAGCTATGGTTCTCAGTTCTTATTAAACCGCCACATTAAGGCTAGCCATTGCATTGCTGCATGCACCTATTGCAGCAAGATATACTACAATACTTTTTCCTTAAAGTACCATGAGAAAACTCACACAACTCATCTTGTATGTGAAAGTTGCGGTAAAGCATATAAAGGACGGCAGGCTTTCAATAAACATGTTCAGCAAAAGTTGTGTGAAAAAAAAGAGAAGATCATTTCAGAAGCCAAATTTAGATGTAATTACTGTGAGAAGAAATATGCACAAAAGTCTGCATTGAATGTCCACATAAGATTAGAACATGATAATGGCAAGGCCGTGATATGCAATTGGTGTGGAAAAAAACTGAGTTCTGAAAGCAGATTACAGGAACATATAGTAAAACATACAAAACAAAAGAATTTTCAGTGTGATACTTGCGGAGATAAAGTCAGTACAAAAACATCACTACTGTATCATATCCGAACACACACTGGTGAGACGCCTTATAGTTGTGAATATTGTGATATGAAGTTTTTATCTGCATCTCGGCGTTCAGAACATGTAAAGCAGAATCATGCTGGGCCAGATCTGGAATGTGATATTTGTTGCAGTAAATTTAAAGGACCAACATACCTAAAGAGACATAGGAAAAGGCATTTTGATATTTCAAGTAGACTGTACCATCATCAAATAAATGATCAAACCTAGATATCGTTGTTAGAAATGTGTTACCTGGATTAATCATGCTGATTTTAATTAGTATTATGCTATCTGAATTAGTATTGTGCTACCTGAATTATGGCCGTTCATCATGTTCAGACAGCACAACACAATTTATTTTTCATGAATTTTTTCTTTCATTTTTTCATAATAAAAGTAACAAAATTAAATGATTTTCAAAACTTAGTTTTTATTTATTATCTTTATCATAGAAAGATTCAATGCCCAGGAATTTTTTCTTGCTTATTAACTTGCCAAGGACTTTGCCAAACACGCCACTGGCATCGTCAAATGCTTCTGATATGCCAAGGGGAAATTCTGTAAACAGTCCTGATGCTTCTTCTGAAAATTATAACTGTTGTTTTATAAACACCTACTTCTATTGATTTTTCTAATTAAACTTATAAGACCATCCCTACAACACAAATAAATACATCTAACTGATATATAAAATGAAAGTTTGGGAAGATACTAGCATTTTTGTTACTCAATCATAGATAAATGATCTCTGTGGTGACAGAGAAAAAATATTCACCACCCCATCTTGTCTGAATGGTGTCGTAAGACGCGACTAACGGAACTGCGGTATCAGAAGGTTTCTTCATGGTTAGCAGCGCGAGTGTGACACCCCTGTTGTTGCATACGTCCATAGGCCACGGTAACCGCTTCCTATCAGGTGGGCCATGTGCTTGTCTGCCAACTAAGTGGTATAAAAAATATATACAGACTATCACTGCGAGAAACAAAAAACTCGAAATAAAATCCTGTACCAACCCATCTGGCCAGTGTGGAAATAGTAGGCCAAAGTCTCCCAACATTGGGAGAGGCCTATATCCAGCTGTGGACTGGGATAGACTAATTGATTGATTGATCATAGGTAAATGGTTGAATGGATCTGGTAGAAATTTGATATGTAGATAACATATTATAAGTACTCGTTTGAAATAACAGGTTATTTTTATCCCTGAAATAGGTTCCCGTGGGGTAGCGGGAAAGGGATCAGTTTCAGTACAAAAAATACGTATATGCCACAGTATTAAAAGAATCCCATTGAACCTACCAAGAGTTTTATTGAATCCATGATGTGGCAATTTTCTGCATTCAAAGTATGTTATGTTAAGCTGCAAAATAAAACATAACAACCATAGGTACTTATTACTTAACATCATAAATGTGAAAGTTTATGAAGATATTTTAGGAGGTAGGACACGGCGGTTATTCCGCCCAATTGAGCAGTCAGACTGGGTAAGTACCTCCGCCCTACAGAATACCGCGGTTATAATAACTTCGTGTTGTGTTCCCAGCGGTGAGTAGGGTAGCCAGAGCTCACTGGAGAATTTGTGCTGTCAGTGGGATGACTAAAGGCTTGTCCTGCTTTATCCTTTACACTGACGGCACAGAAACTCTGTGCTTACAGGGTCGGCAGTGCGAGTGTGGCTTCTCTGGCGTTACACATCCATAGGCCACGGTAACCACTTTCCATCAACTGGGCCTTGCGCTTGTCTACCACCTAAGTGGTATAAAAAAATGTTCCTTATTCAATCACACTCTACAAGGCTTAACAAGTTTGGTTGAAATTTGGTACATGGATAGAATATAGTCTGAAATAACATAATTATAGGTCTATATATCGACTTTACATCCCCGGAACAGGTTTCTATGTGTTGCGAGAACGAGAAAAGAATTCTTAGCGGGCTAAGCCGCGGGCAAACAGCTACATAGTGGATAATAATTACTTACAGTGAATGTGACAACTAGCGTTAATAAAATAATACTCCATCGGAAAGCCATATGATACTATGGTAATACAAAAAACTTAAAATACTCAATGTAAAATAAAGTAAAAGAAAAAAATTAAAAGTTGGCACTTTTATTGTGTCAAAATCGAATATCGCGCTGAAACAAAAAACAAAGGCTGGTTTGTTTATCAACAATTTCGTTTAGTTGTGATGTACGTGTACAAAAAATTTATAGTTTTATTAATATTAGTAAAATGATATTTAAAAATATTCTACAGAGTACGGAATTAATTACACATAGTAATTTAAAAATTTACAAAGCGCGATATAATTTTCAAATTAGTGTTATCACAAAACGTAAATGTGTGTTAACCCAGTATAACCAATAAAGAAGGCGAATTAGATTGACAATTCCTTTGATTGGTTGGCAAAATCAAGGCAAAATGAATGCATCTCTTTCTTTTTCGACAGCGAGCAAGATGGCTGCTGCTCATTGTGATACGGCAGACGTGTTGGAATAATTGCGTGATGTCCTGTGATAATCGTCGTAAATAAACATTATAAGTCAAGTGTCGGGTCCTCCATAGTGCTCAGTGTTAGTGCATGCTGTGTTCCTTGAAGTGTTTACATTGTGATCAAACATCTAACGAAATAGGTGTTTTGTCTGTGTTTTGTGCCTTGTTTTCGTCTATAAATTTACCCTGACATCTGTTTTGGATTTATGTTCACTTGAATACAGTAAGTTCACTCATTGCATACATTTTTATCGATAAAACTTAGTGTGTAATAGTTTCACGACGTGTGTAAATAGTTTTAATTTGATAAAGTTTTGACAGGTTTTTGTCTCGCTTATTTTGAAGGTATCTATCGAAGGCGCGATAGAGATAGTGGGATAATGGTATGTTAAAGTTTAAGTCGCTCCCTATCCCTTCGAAAGTGTGCCGCGTATTATTGTTTTGATGGTGACCTATTACGAAATGTAAGATTTGTGAAGTGGCGGCTGGGCCGTGTCGGAGGTCAATTATAAGTTTTATCTCTATGATTAAATGTGACATAAGACGCGTAGGCAGCTTCCACGGCGTCTACGACATCGACAGTGACATTACATTCGCATATTTTTAAATAATATTTCTATATTTTCACTGTCACAAGTGTCACACGTGTGCGCCCAAGCAGAGTTTAGTACGAAGGCGCTGTGTGTACGTCACTAGTCTGGCAAGTTTAACCTTTTTGTTACACGATAATAAAACTATTGGGACTTCATATGAGATGGATACTTTCTGAAGCCTTATATGTTCCAGGGAACAGTAGGGCTAGTGACCCAATAACTTTAAATGCGGGATGATGCCATTGCCATACTTAAAAATATTTAAATCTAGTATTGTTCTGTATGTATACAGTCTACTGAAATTAATTTTATCAGTTACTTAATAACAGCGAACACTAACACATATTATATCTAGGAAGTATCACATTTGAGTGTGGGCTGGCAGCCTGCCAGGTCTCCTTTGAAGTCAGTTTGATAATAAGGGAATGCTGTATTGTTTCAATAAACTAAATAGAAATTTGAGAGCTTCCAATGAAAGTTTATAATCATTTGTTTATATTAGAATCTCAAGTGCAAATATTTCTTCTTCAGTGGAGTGCAGAAGAAATGTTTGTTTTGTAACAAACATACATTAATCTAAAATATTTAGTAGAGATAGACACACCTGAGTTAAATCAATGCTTATAAGATAGGTCAATCTATTCTAACAAGTCATTTACCTGTTGGTAAATTAAAAAAGTGCAGACTAATGCTGCACATAATATTTTTAATTAGTGAGGTGGGTTTCCCCTGCTGAGCTTGCTCATTCATTAAAGAAAACGAAGTTCATTTGCATGCTTGACAAACATTACAAAAGACACGGAAAGTACTTGTTTGTCACAAAAAGTATTATACCTTGTGTGGATCAATACTACAACACTTGACACAAAAATTGTTGCCTCTCTCCTTGAAAACACCTCTTAGAAAAAACCTCTTGAAATGATTGTTCAAAATATGTTCAATTAGAATATCTATTAATATAGAATGTAGTGGTTTCTACTTATAATAAATATTACTTAGATGTACTATGCGTTTCAAATGAGAAGATAATCGCGATCGCGGCAACTTCATTCTGTACTCATCAAAATTGTACAGCTAACAACAAAATTTCCATGTCGGACAGGTTCATACGTGTATGGTAACAACGACTTAATATTTATTTTCTTTTCATTTAGTTTTTTTTTAATGCATATATATTGGTCTATATGTATATAGATGACAGCACGGCATCAAGCGACTCTAATAATAGTAATGACGATGAAATAAGCGGCATCGAAGTGTTACCGCCCGATTAAAAATAAATAAATATTGTTACGATGGACGTCAATATCTCGAAAACTGATTATCCAATCTTCAAGAAATAAAAACGGATTGTTAGTGACGAAGTACTCTACCGATTGGCATAGAAAAATCTAGAATCGTCAACATAAAGTAGTAACCTACCTACGAGTAGGTACCTAGTACCCTACTCTCTTGAATAAAAACAAACAATAGGTAAATATCGAGAATGAACTTTGTGAAATGAACTTGTTTAATTGTCTAGTTTGTGGTGAGCTAATAAATCTCTTCGTTGAGTAAACGGCTTTTGATTGTAGGTACCCCGTGCACATAACACGTAACTTACCTATCTTGAAAAGGGAATTTGGTTCAACAATCATCATAAATATTCAATCGGAAATATATTAGGTACTATTATTAGTGTCAAGCAATAATGAAGTATGAAAATGTATTTGCTGACCTTACTTTATGCAATGAAGTTATCGCCGCGTATCAAAATGTCAATATGACAGTTATCAACTCATTTGAAACGCATAGTAAGGATATGCATATAATTATTATTTTTTTATCATGCGAAAAATCCCACCAAATACCCCCTCCAGAGCCGGTGGGAGAGGTTAAGTCGAACTAGAGCCGACTAAAATGCTCGCCATCTGAGGGTCATAAGTTGCCAGAGGTGAGATTGCCGGAGGCATATCCCTCCCACCCTTGCCAACCCACCAAGTCTTTCAACCTGGTCCTCTTTGGGTGTGGGGACCACGGAGTCCTCATCCGATCCCCATGGGGTGTATATACATATTACATATCCTTACATCTTTCCCCTCAACTATGCAGGAATTCTTAGTGACTTCAGCTATTTGATTGTAGTAGATATCATAGATTGTATTGTATAAATCTCAACTTCGGCCAGGGTGCGAGGGATATGCCTGTTAACCTCACCTTCGGTAACCAAAAAATTTACCCACAGGTGGTGTGCGTTTTGGTTGGTTCGAGTCCAACATAACCTCTTCCACCAGCTCCGGGGGCATAAAAAAAAGTAATATCTCAATTTCAGTAATGTCACAAACTGTACTCTATGCATAGTATGTGTATATGGGGTGACTTTTGAGGATAGCATGGGATAATATTGGCGGAGGAGCTCAAATACACTAGTTAACTATATCGTAATATGAATTGAAGAATAATCTGGACATAAACAAATTAATAACCTTTGAATCTATGGCATGTTTGAGTTTTTCCAAGTATGCATATAACATGTGACCATGTAGGTATAATTAGATAGCAAAACGTATGACATTACCTCACACAAAGAATACCTCAACTCGTAACAAAGGACAATTAACTAACTTACTATGCACTTTATGTCTATGTGCTTAAAATATCTAAAATAATTGCCATATATGCAATATTAATTTATGGCTAGAATGGACATTGTGTTGAGTAGGTACTAAAGTTGGTAATACTGTATTATTATAGGTGAACAATCATAGAAATACCTACCCACATGAAATATCTTGTTCCTGTGACCCACAAAAACTATATATAAGTAATTAGCATTAATGTGGTATTCCAGACTGACATAACTCCATATTTGTTCAGCCCTTTTGCATGTCTTTCATACAAAGCAGCTCTAAACAATGATAGCAGTCTATAAAATTGATGATCAAATACAAATTAAACAAAAATAAATGATATACACCCACATGTCATCTGAGACTTGCTTCAGCCTAGGGTGCGCATCCCAAAACAGAGTCCTTCTCATTTTGGGATATGGTCCCTAGGCTGATGCAAGTCACAGATAGAGCCAGTGCCAGAGTTTTGTCCATTTTTCAGCAGGTATATTAAATAGCTGGTGTTTAGCTTGGGGTTCGAAAAACTTGGACCCTATCATAACAATAACTCTCTCAATTGAAATAAAACAAATAAATAAAGAAATAAAACAATTTCCGCTGTTTGTGAAACAACCGAAATGGTGGGATCACTGTTAATATAACTAAATAAATCATTATAGAATCCGTTAAAAATAGTTTAATCTTAACCTATATCTTATCTTGATCTTCATGCCAAAAAGCTTAGCGCTAATAGAAACAAATTAAATGTGTTATAAATACAGTTAGCCGGTTGCTATTCTTTTAGAGAAACTGGTTTCCTTGGTATATGCCCTTCACGCGTTATACACACGCGAGTACGTGTGCACGAGTCCTTAGATTGTCTATCTGTGTGTATGCTAAGTGAATGCAGTTATACATTTTCATACAAATATTGTATACTAGCTTTGCATCAGGATGTCAGTTAATGCTATCAAACATAGCCTATGCACTTTCTCAAAGTCTAATCTACCCCTATACCAAATTTCATCAAAATCGGTTCAGTGGTTTATGCGTGAAACCGTAACATACAGACAGACAGATAATAATGAAATTCAATCGATAGAGACTGAATTTTATTTGCTACTGACATGATGCCCCGGCACCACGGTAGGGCAAGTTTCAACTTGAAGTCCTACTCTTTTGAACGCGCCTGCTGATTGACGGTCTACCTCTCCCCCGAGAGGTAGATAAGACGGCATTCACTTCCTTTAAAACTAAGTCCACAAAATTACGAAAAGAAGGAGCAGGAGCGCTGCTGCTGGCCCGGGCTCCAAAGTGAATGCTTTGAATGCAACCGGGATTGGCCCTCCGAAACCCAGGACGAGGAGAGTACATAAAAATAATAACATCATGAGTAGGCACTTCAGCAACCAACACTACACAGAATCAATCTCGATGACGCATTATCTCGATAAAAGGTTCCATTTAACGCTTTTTATTATGCCTACGTAGGCGTTTATGGTTCAGGGTAGAGGGTTTTGGTATCTTGTTCATGTCTCAATAAAAGACGATGTAGATATTACACTAAAACATTATCATAAAAGTACACTCAGCAATGAACAATCGTTTACGGAATATTTTAGATGGCTCTTTGACGCATTGAGCATTAGGTATACTAACGTGCACTCCTGTGCTGATATCTTCCAGTGTTTGCTCTTTTTCTATTACGCAGGACCGTATATGTAAACATACTTACGCTTGTATTTCCTCGAATAGATAGACGGGGGCATATTATACACTCGTGGGACCCATATTTCGCAAGCTAGAAAAATGATTTTACGGTACCACATAATCAAAACGTGGAGTCTGTATCGTGAGTCTATCTTTTTTTTTTATACCACTTAGTTGGCAGACAATCACACGGCCCACCTGATGGGAAGCGGTTACCGTGGCCTATGGACGTATGCAACACCAGGGGTGTCACACTCGCGCCATTAGGATCTATTAGGAGTATGCAGAATGAGCAAAGCAGATGCCCCTTTTAAGCAAGGACTTGCGAGCGTAAATATTACTTTTACATACGCAAAATCGAGTCTTGAGTACATTCAGTAATGGACTTATTACTTGAGATGTCAGGTTCGCGTCCTTAAAGTCATCGTTCCTGGAAAGGTAACGACAGCCTGAGTCCTCTAACTGGGCCACTTTAGGCTTACAACATCAAACCAATCTGTCCTATCAAGCAGTTCGCCACAGAACATCTTTTAAGATAGAAATCTATTGTGATGTAATTTTATAGAAAATGGTGTTGCTTAGTGAAGATTTCTCATGGCGTGTCGTAAGGGTCTGTACACGCTACTGTTTTCGCAGCAGTTGTATTGTAATGCAACGTGTTTCCTTCTTTTTACAATTCCGGGTTCTTTAAGCGAGGCATAGATAAAGGTGTCGAAGTTCTGACATTCATGGAAAACAAGAAAACCAAGATTGGGTAGCTACCGAAGCTACTTAGCATGTCACAGAGATACGAGATGTCGGGAAGTCATTGGCCTGGAAAGTCTGGAAAACACGTCGTATATTCATATCTTACAGTATTATCACGATTTCCTCGATTCATATCTAATTATGAAACTGTTACCAGAAATCGAATATGTACCTACACTAGAGGAAGCTCGTGAAGTTGAAGGATAGAATCAGATGGCGGGCTGTAGTTTCTACCTACCCCGGAGGGAAATAGGAATGGGCATATTTATGTATGTATGTAGTAAAAATCAAATAAATAAACCAAATAAAAAGTCATGCAAGAATTATGCGATTTTTGATGCCAGAGGCCAGAAGTTTTAAACATTTGCGCGGCCTTGCTGCATTCACGGTTCAGTCTCGTCGAGAAATCGCCTGACAAAACACCAGTGCGTAAGAGGTCTTAAAAATGAAGGAATTATTACCTAAGTGTGTCTAATTGTTGCATATATACTGTTATTTAATGGCCACCGTGGCTAATCATGTGAAATCTTTGCTGTGCGAGCCTTTGATCATGTAAATAGTTACTACCCGATGATTTCAATTGATTTTGCCGTTTCTAACTATACTAGAACTAGTTACTATACTAGTTAGAACCGGCGAAATCAATTGAAATCATCACGGTCAAATGTTTCGTATGTAGCCAATCCTGGTTGCAAAGCTTGCTCCTCGTTAACCAGTCCTACACTTTCATTCCTTAAGGATTCTAGCTTCTTTCTTCTAGATTCTTACGGAGTCAAACTTGTCGAGACTTTGGCGTAAGTTTTCCTCTAGGTCAAAACTAGGATATAGTCATGTTGCCAACCCCTGCAGCGCGTGCTAGTATTACAGTACAGCAGTGATAACATCTTGTTAGGCTGGATTTCACCAGTGCAAATCAGTTCAACAGGAAATCTTTTGAAATGATTTGAGTGAAATGGACAACCCACTTTAGTTCGATTTGATTTTGGTTACTATTCTTGTTGAAATTCGCACCACATCCGCACTAAGTGTAGCCAGCATCTACAATCAAAGAGCTAATTGACTTGACTGAGTTTGTGATCCCTTAAACTCGTTTGAGCATGAACTCAGATAAGGAACGAGATTAGGTCAAGTTTTGTATCTTCTTGTTTTATAAGGTTGTTTGTGATATTACATTCAAAGGAATCCATTACATGTAGAATATGACCTTGAAATCAATATTCTTAGAATAATTTTAAGGAAGTTCATGACGTCATGTTATGTGAATTAATATAACTTAATAAGTATCACTGAAAATGGTTTCCTTCCGCCGACATTTTTCACTTAGAGGTACCGTTTCTATTTGTAGATATCGTAATATTGTTGTACAATTAACAACACCTCTTAGTAATTAACTATATGTACTTTTTAAGTTATTTGTGTGCAATTTTTTAAGTAATTGAACCTTGAAGTGGTCGAAATTTTAAGTGTAATATTTCACTGAGTATACACTGTATGTTAGACATAGTTTTAACACTTTTAAGAAGCTTTCAGACGTTAGGATAATAGTTTACCTGATTTAAATCGTGAAAAGATAACGCACAGAAGGAAATGCGTTTATTATTATAATGACCTAGAACAGACTACCTACTGACCATATTTTTCATTAGCCTTCTACTGTACTTACTACAAGGGTTGGGCAGTACTTTAATTACTTGTAATTGAAATACAAATACGTATTTGGTATTTGTATTTCAAATGTTTCCTTAAAATGTAATTTGGATTTTAAATACCTACCTGACGTGGAGGTATTTTGTAATTAGTATTTCAAATACTTGTGTGCTTCTTTCTGCTAGGGTGACAGGCGGCGCCACTCGTCGTAGGTCATTCTGCGACCTCTTGTGGTGGCCTTTGGAGTGGGAGTTCTCTCGCTCGCCTGACACGAGTGCGTGGGCTGCCACCGTGAAGAGAAGGAAGTCTCCGTCACCCGTGAGCGCGTGCCTGGGGATGAGGGGTGGAGCCGTCATACATCCTAGCAGAAGCAGGCGAAGACGGTGGCACAATACGCGCCACTCCATACCCGGTGGCTACATAGGGACACCGTGGCACCGACACCCGAAGAGTGGGTCATCCGGGGTTGCGAGAGATATGTTTCGGCCAATATCACCTCCGACCAACACCTTAAGACCTTAAAAGCTGTCGGTTGGAGTGGTTAGAGGAAATATTAGTAATTTCGGTTGCTAATATTCTTTAAAAAAGAAAAGCTGATCAAGTGCGTGTCGGACTCGCACTCTGAAGGTTTTGTACAAAATTCAGGGACGAAATTATACTACATAAACCGCAATATGTTTTGATTGCGTTGACTTAGAAGTTTGATTTTTGCACAGTGTCAAGACTTTACAGACTTCAGTAAGTGGTATGCTTGAGGAATGCATGGATGAATTACAACTTGAAGATATCAAGTTATAGTAATTCATCCATGCATTCCTGAAAAAAGGTCTTCACAGACAGACAGACACACGGACAACGAAGTGATTTTATTAGGGCTCCGAATTTTTCCTCTTGCGTACCTCAACCTACGGTGTGCGTATCACTCGGTTTTTAATTATTTTTTAATTTGTATTTCATTTAAAGCAAAGCTTGTATTTTGCCCAGCTCTGCAGTAGCACCCAGCCAAGGAGCTGGTGGCAGTCCGAAAAACCACTGGTATTACAAACATCCTTAAAGTGGGTCGTGTGCTAGTTTGCTACCTTAATTATAATACCAGTTTATTTACTAGAGTTAGACACAACGTTTCACAATATATCACATAACATGTACAAGGGGCCGCGGCCGCCTAAAAATGCGGTACCTCACAAAATGACCCCTAAGCTAGGCAAAAAACCTGTATTTCGTATCTGAGGAGGCGTCGTTTCTTGCTAATATAATAACGATATACCGGAATTCTTGATGACTTTGAATAAAAGTTACGTTGAATTATTAAAACGAGGTCGGTTACCTACCAGCTCATGGGTTTAAGCAACCTAAATCGAGATTAAAATTATTTGATTGTTTGACATTTGCACTAGACTAAGCACAAACCTAGTCTACTGCAAATTGTATGAAAATTCGTTGGGCAGTTTAGAATTTAGATCTAAGCATACAAAGATTGGCAATAGTCTTTTGTTTGACTACCTTGTAAAGATATTTGTGGCAATTTTCATCCAGATCCGTTTAATGAAGTTTTAGCAAACCGTCGTGGACCCCAAAATAGCTGGCTTAGGAGGTCAGGAGTCAGAGCTTTCCCCTGTAGGGGGCTGGTTGTTTTTGCGCGCAAAAGTTACAAATATCTATAAACGACACACAAAAAAAATATAAATCCTCCAAACTTTTATTACTTAAATACGATAAAAAAATTATATGAATAAGCTGCAAACAAATGTCTTCTTCATGTCCCTTAGGACGAAGTGAGTTAAGAGACACTAAAATGCATAAGATATTAAGTACTCTTCATCTGGGCATGACGGTGTGACGTCATAACATTAATGACCACTATTGAGAGGAACGAGTACTTGGTACTTTTGAGGAGACTGCACTCAATTAAACGACGAAACTTTGAACTGTGAGGATTATACTTTTTGTTGTGATCTGAACCGGAAAATCCGGTATCTTCTCTTTCCAACCAATATATAATAGCTATGTTACATCACGCTATGATTCTATTGAGTCGAACAATAACACAAAAATTCGCAAAGGTGGGCGAAACCGCGGGGAACTTCAAGAATACTATTATATCACAGATATACACAGACTGTATTAAAGTCTACTTTGTCAGCCATCTCTTACTGCCAAGATATATACCAAGTATAACATAATATATATTTCAAACATTATTTAAATACGAAACAAACCTGCAATTTTACATCGTTGAAAGGTTGACATAACATCAGCTTCCCCTGCAGTTTGTTGGCTATAGCCAGACAGATAAACGCAGATAGCTATTTAGTATAATATCAATGATTTTTCATGACTCTTGAGTAGCCTAAGGATAATCTAAGCGATAAGTTACCTAAATTTCGAATTGTACTGAAATACGTCCAGAGGTTTTACCACGAGGTACAGCACACATTCATACACTTTTACAATTTTATAATATTAGGTGGAAATATCAGACTAAAAATACCCGCCTGTTAGTTCGAAATACTTCCCTAAGTACTTATGGAGTCGAATAAGTTTTTAAAGTATGTTGTAAGGAAACAAGCAAGTCGATTGTTGACTTTTTCTCTGTCTACCACACATAGATAGATAGAGAAAGATGATATGAATACACATAAAGGATTTATTCAATTAGGTGCTTCTTCATCCTAGCGTTAATCCCGGTCGCATTTCGGATGAGAGCTTTCACCTCATAGTCCGGGGGTCAGCTTTTTCCAAACTTACTGCGGGTATGGTAGAATTTCGATATTTTGCTTTATTATTTATCCAATTAAGTACTTATATATTACATAAGTAAATCGATCACACACAATGAACTTCTGGTTTCAACATAGGCACCCATCGAAGGAATCACGTTGGCAGGGCCAGTGGGCAGTGCTTAACAAGTTCATAGTCACCCTCGCGACTACACGCACGCAAGCGTTCATTGTTGTTTGTTTGTGCGCGTGCGACGCGATGAATGAAATCGGACACTCGCGCGCAGTTGCAAGGGCCAACATAGACGTGCAACTATTTGTGGAGCGATTGTCAACATCAAATTGTAATTACGTGACTTATTGTGTCCCCTGATGTACGTGCCTAATTGCTGTCATGATGGAAGATATCTTGATGCACTGTTTTTGTCGGTCTTTTTTTATTGCTAAGGTATTTTATTAATACTGATTGATTTGTATTCAATTGGCACAGATTCACTTGATTTCTAAAGACGTAGTTGAAATAAGCATGTTTACAAAGCTTCTATATATTAGGTTTAATTTATAGAAACCTAATCAAACCATACAATCAGTTTAGTTTATGTACTCAATAATTCAAATTATTTAGTGCAGGAAGCATTAATTGTCAGTAATTATTTTGTTAATAACAAAACCTTGACTTAAATAATATATAAGGTATGATCTAATTTAATCTCAATTATTTCCTTTTTCTATGGTAACTTGAGATCACATTTTCCCATTTTTTTTGATTCTGGCATAAAGCTTTCAATGCAATGTTCACAAATACTCGCCTTACTCTTGGTACTCTTAGGTGACATTTCTTTAGAACGGTCTCAATCTGGTCTGAATCTTAATATGCAAGCGACTACAATATGGGGTTCTTCAAGAAAGACAGAAGGTTATTACCGGGTCGGTAGCACGTGCGCGAGGCCTCTGGTGTTGCATACATCCATAGACCACCGTAGCTACTTCCCATCAGATGGACCGTGTGCTTGTGTGCTACCTAAATGTTATAAAAAAATATTTCCAGTAATCATCTCATATAAGACATAACATTTAACAGCACAGTTAAAGTAAATTAGTCAATTTCTCGATGGTCAACAAAAAGTAGACGGTCTATGAGAGCCATTCATGTTGATGTTGTGGACCCGTGAGGGGTGCAGCGGCCGCCGTACTCTTAGCCCGTAATGCGACTTTATTGGTGCTTTGTTGTACTGTACTCCATTCGAGAGCGGAACTGTTATTCTGTAGTGAGTGTTTCTCGTGCGATGTAAACATGTCTATAGTGTGACTCGCAGCTTCGACGTGACTTGCGTAACGCACATTTACTGATTAACAATGTCTTTAAATAAAACCAATTCTTCAATTTTGATAATGTTACTGAAACAGATGACGTCAAATGAAATCTTGAAGCTAGCGATTTAAGAAATGAAAATACGTCACGAATTAAAATACATACATATGATTCATAAATTGTCGACACGGTAGAATACCCTAGATTCTGTCACGGTGATCATTGAGTGTTATGGTGGCAGCCATACTTTGTTATTTATTTGCATCTAGTGTGAAAACACGCACAGAAAATATAAACAAATTAAAATGTACCATAAACAATTCTAACCCTAATACTTTGCTAGTAAACTACATAGCGGTTGTCAACAGACACTATTTTATTTTTCAAATAAATATCTTGGCACCAAATAATTTTTACGAGAAGTGAGAATTGTCGTTGGTTAGATAAAATGTGACAAAAATTAAAATTTCCATGAGCTAAAAGGTCAGACCGCTTTAAAATTCGTCGCTAGACAGTTATTTTACAAGATAGCATTAAATGTCTGCGAGATTGTCGCGAAATATGTGGAATAAGATAAGTTGATACGAAGAGAAATGTTGATGTTTCAATGAGACTAGTCTGACTTGAAAGAAAACGTACTGACGAAACTGTAAGTCTGTTGTTAATCTAGTATATTCCAATAAACATTTTCAGGTCGTCCTTTCATTTTGCATTTGCCCCCCTATCTTTAATTTTCCGATTTGCGGTCTTCACTCTAGAAGTAGTTTGCTCAAACGGCCATCTCAGTTACCAATATAAAATAGCTTTTTCAGACAGGGGTGTATATCTACCCCACCATATTTTAGGGTCCAACCTTACCTGCAAGTCGGTGCAAAAGACGAGGCACTAGCGCAGGCATTCCTCTTGAAATTGGGAGGCCGGGGTAATCAAA
This sequence comes from Eilema griseolum, assembly GCA_963662185.1. Classification (NCBI taxonomy): domain Eukaryota; kingdom Metazoa; phylum Arthropoda; class Insecta; order Lepidoptera; family Erebidae; genus Eilema; species Eilema griseolum. The sequence goes on from OY759255.1 coordinate 17,538,503, forward strand.
CACAATAAGCGGACTTCACAAAGTACAAACTTGGACGCAATTGAGAAATTGCTATAATGATGATGAATAGGTATGGTTTTGTCGTTAAACTTGGCTCGACGTTATAGGCGAGCGCGTTCGCCGCGTGCGCAGTAAAACATCGCACAAACAAGCAATTATCGCTACTGGTGGCGGTTGGCCACCGCGGCGACGTGTTGTAGAGTTTTCGGTTTGATGCCTTGTTAGTGTTTCATTGACAAACATTCAATATTTCGCCTGTTCAGTTTCGGACATGTAATGCGTAGGGATAAAAGTAATGTCGTAATGAAGGCATTATTTATGGAAGTGTATGACTTAAAGGAAATAGGAAACCTAAGAAGAGATGGATGGACTGCATGAATATGATATGGCTAGGAACGAAGTGAATGTTGGGTTGACTGCAACCATAGATATGAATGGAAATGGCATACATATTGCGCTAACCTTGCGCTGAAGGCTTGTTTTCGGGCTTTCTTGGGTTTCAGGCATATTTTTTCAACTAAACTAGATTCAAGTGTATAAGCAAGTACATTTGCTGATTGATGAACGGGGCTTTGTCGCAAGCTTTACTCACGAGGCGGTTGCAACCACAAATAACATGCACGTATGCATGGTATTGCGAGTAGATTATGATAACCCAGTAGGTTATTGTCCATTTATCCATGACTGCATGCTAGGTTCCTAGTAAGTGGAAAGACTGCCTACCCTACAGGGAAACAGGCATGCCCATATGTATGTTATGTACGTAGTTATATGTCATCTAATCAGTTTGATAATAAAACTATGTTATAGATAGTCACCGTCTTGAATTCTACAAATACTTTTTCTAACCTTAAAGTTTTCTCTCTAGCATCATATTACAGGACAGTACTACGCAGGTCCCTAAAAAGGGCTCGATACCGCGTCAAAAAGTCGTTAACCTTTACATTTCGCAAGACTTACATTACGTGTTTCCTTGGGGGTTGTTGACCCTGTCGTATTGTTACAGCAGAACGGAAGTTCAGTAAGTACGTCATTACGTAAATGAATTTATAGTATCGAGACGACTCTCGGGGAGTAACTTATGACATATTGTCGGTATCAGTAATAAAAAGGGAAAATGGCGGTAGGTAATGAATTTCAATCTCATTTATGAGTGTCAACGCTAATGCTGGGTGGGCCGTTGGTGGTGATGTTTGCTACAGTTCCGATGACACAATCATTCTAGGCATAGAATATGTCACAGTTGTCCCTCAATAATGTCTACTAGGCAAAAAAGTCACGATATCGTTACAGACAGATGTGCAATCCTCCTGCAAGTTTGCACTTTTGTGGTATTGAGTGTAATGACTATTTTTTTTTATACCACTTAGGTGGCATACAAGCACACGGTCCACCTGATGGAAAGTGGTTACCGTGGCCTATGGACGTTTGTAACACCAGAGGAGTCACAGTCGCGCTGCCAACCCTGTAAGTACAGAGTTTCTGTGCCGTTAGTGTAGAAGACAAAGCAGGACAAGCCTTTAGTCTTTCCACTGACAGCACAAATTCTCCAGTGAGCTCTGGCTACCCTACTCACCGCTGGGTGACCTAACACGAAGTTATTATAGCCGCGGTATTCTGTAGGGCGGAGGTACAGCCCCAGTCGGACTGCTCATTTGGGCGGAAATACCGCCGTGTCCTACCCCCTAAAACCCCCTATTTGAATACTGTATCTAATAATCTTCATCAATTAATTTATTTCCTATTTATTCACTGTCGTATCCGCAAAGCAGACTCTCGTTAAGGTACTGTCGGAAGTTTACACGAAAATCAAGTGTAAAATAATACTAATCGTGATAAAATCCAATAAAAAGTTTTTTTTTATTTTTTTATATAGGATACGTCAATTGGACTTCGCCTTGCCTGATGGTAAGCTGAAGGCAAAGTCCCAGAAAAGAGGGTCACCATTACTTACACATACCGTGTGACAATGGTGACACTCAGCCTGACGGCCTTATCATATGCTTTTTCACGCCCCGCTTAAAGGACCCGGGACTGTAGGAAGAAGGAAACACGTGAGCTGGTAATGAATTTTCAGGCCTTAATGGTGCGACAGAGGAAAGAGTCTCCGAACCGCTTGGTTCTTGATCGGATGTTTTGCACCGTGTGCGGGTGACATCTAAGACCTGCACGCGTTGTCCTGTGTAGGAAAGGGGAGGGTGGGACTAATTGGAAGAGCTCATCAGAACACTCCCCATGGTACAGACGGTAAAATACAGCCATGGACGCAACATCTCTACGCAGCTGTAAAGGTTCTAAGGTGTTCGTGATCTCGGGATTCCCAATGATGCGGACCGCACGTCGCTGCAACCTGTCGAGAGCATCTAGTAAGTACTTTGCTGAACCATCCCAGAGATGCGAGCAGTACTCCACACAGAAGCGAATTTGTGTCTTGTATAGAAGACACCGCTGCTCCGGCGTGAAAAATCGTCTCACTCTGTTCAGAACTCCGAGTTTTCGTGAGGCTGTTTTGATGATGCTTTCGATGTAGTTTTTGTTATTCAGGTTGCAGCGAACATCCATACCTAGGATATTGAGATTGTCCTGCAGTGGCAGTGGCGTGCTCTGAAGAGTGGGGAGGGGAAGGAAAAGGAGAAAAAGGATACTTTTGCTGTAAACGCACATGCCTGCGTCTTCTTGGCATTGAACTCAACCAGGTTCTCAGAGCCCCATTGAGAAATGTGATTCAGGATCCCGTCAAGCTCAGTGACAAGAAGCTGCCTTTTCTCTGCGATATCTGACTGCTTGGCCGCAGGATGTCCATGATAACTCCCATGTAAAGTGCTATCGTCTGCATAACAATGAACATTGCCGGTAGACAGCATGTCGTTGATATGCAGAAGAAAGAGAGTGGGTGATAAGACGGACCTCTGGGGCACGCCAGCATTAACCTGCAGAAACTCCGAAGCTCGTCCGTCACAAAGGACGCGAATACGGCGCCCCTGCAGGAAGCTAGCAACCCAGTTGCACAGCCTAGAAGGCAGACCAAAGGCAGGTAGCTTGGAAAGAAGCGATTTGTGCCAGACTCTATCGAAAGCTTTGGCGATGTCAAGACTAATTGCCAGTGACTCGCCGTGCTTGTCCATAGCCTCACCCCAAAGATGGGTAACGTATGCTAGAAGATCACCCGTTGACCGTTTCGGTCTGAAGCCATATTGCCGGTCATTAATTAAGGAGTGATCCTCTAGGTGCCGCATGAGCTGTTTGTTAATTATGTGCTCGAACACTTTGCACAGCACTGAGGTGACGGCTATGGGTCGATAGTTGGCTGGCTCCGAGCGATCCCCCTTCTTGGGAATCGGCTGAACATTCACCTCTTTCCAAGCCAAAGGCACTGTACCCGAACTGTAGGATAGCCGGTACAGGCGCGTAAGCATTAGAGACAACTCCGCTGCACATTTTTTCAAAACTACCGCTGGAATACCATCCGGACCACTGGCTTTCCGGACATCGAGTGATTGCAGCACTGCACGGACATCGCGTTGCCTGATATGGATATCAGGCATCGCGTGGTCACTGTCGGGTAGTGTTGGTGGCTGCGTACCACAATCATCGATTCGGGAGTTGGCCGCAAAGAGATTAGCCAGCAGATTTGCCTTCTCTTGCGGCTCATGGGCCAGGGATCCATCAGGGTTACGCAGCGTAGTTTTATTTCAATCCTTTGTACAATTGGTAATTTCTTGAAGAGGCAACAGGTGAGAAACGTACAATACCTACGGGTTTGCATGACAGTTTATCTCGTTAAATTTGTAAGGTCTTGATAAGGCGACAGGTCAGAAAGGTACGATATGGTTTGCATGAAAGTTTCGATGATGATGAAGCATGAAGCTCGTGAACTGTGTAAGGATATAAGCATTTTGTGAGCTGCTGTGCAATGCTCTAAGCATACAGCGTCGAGCACAGCGCTGCCAGTGACGTCACCCAGTTTGACCAATGACATCCTCTGCTGGCAACAACCGCTGCGCTCAAATTTGTGTGCTTAGAGAATTGCATAGCTGATGTCTCTGCATCTGTTTGTAATGTATGCTTATGCATCACCTTGCATCGCACTGTATAATGCTAATAAAACGCATCTATCCGTTTACTTACTCGATATCCTATACTATACGAATAAAATATAAAGCTAAAACAATGTAAACGGTTTCCGAATTCATGTAATGATGAAGAATAAACATTTTTAACGTTTAATATACATATATTGGGAATTTTACGAGCTTAATACTAAAAATCTAGTAACAAAATATCTATGTGCTCCACATTTTTGTACATTGAGTTATTCTGTTTTATTTTCGTTCATAAATTGAGTAAACATTTTGCTATAAGTTAAACAGTGAAAGTAATATAAGAATCATTTAATAACACATTGTTTACGTAAAAAGATCTCATTTTCGACGTAGGATGTTCGCTTGGATGTAAAATACTTGGTCTACGTCATGGTGTTGTGTAATGATTGCTGATTACTATGTTCGCACAGAGTTTTAAGAATGACGATTTTCGCCCATAAATTACTTAAATGCCTAATAGATATCGTCATTTAAAGGCAAGATATCGTATCCCTATTTATGTAGTTTATTTAGTTTCTTCAGAAAATCGTAGTATTTTCACCTCAAAATCTATAAAAAGATGTTTCTCTAAAATAAAGCATAATACACATATGAATACTTAATGATATTAGACACATCGATATATAACTAATGCGTTTTATTAAATCCTGCAAATGTACGAGATTTTAGTTTTCAGTTTTTTACTCGAAGATCCCGTCGAGACATTATATTCATCAATACCTGTACTGTACAACTACACACCGTGAACCATTTATCTAATTTATGTTCTGTAAACACCTCATTAACTTGACATAGTTGACATCCCCATTCGGTTTGTCCGATAAATGATTTTCTCAAAATACTGTGCGCTGGCCAACCCGGTGGGCAGCACGCTCGCTTACAAATTGATTTCGGTCTTAAAAAACATTAACGGTAGTATAAAATCCTAATGAATCACTGAACCACAGAGAAAATTATAAATATATCACAATTTTTACGTATTAATGATTGTATTAATACATCTCATCTCATCGTAACGTTGAATTATATTATTCATACTTACTATATTCACATTATCGTATCTACGAAAGATTAGGCAGAAATTTATTAGTCGCCAACACGTAATAAAGATGAGCCTATTGCCGTATACTGGTGATTTTTCCACGGGCTGTAAATTTTGGTTGGAGAACAGCACAATCAAGTAACGCCTTGTATGACACACGCGTAAAGAGATGATTTCTTATTTACTCTCGCCTACCTTGGTACGCTTGGAAGCATAACATTAAAAAATAAAACAAAAATGCAATTTGACGAGTTTGTTTTTATTTTGCATCTCAAATCCGGAACAAGTTAGTTGGTCAACGGTACGTAAAAAATAATTCTACTAGATTCTTAAAAAAATGACTGACCGGTCGACATTCAGATATGAAAGTAGGTTAGTAATTCTATTACGATTACGTTTTAGATGTGAGACTATTGCGCGTCTAGTGCACGTCTTATCCCAAAGATCGACTAGTATATAGATGCCAAACGTCTTAAGAACTTGAAAGTTCCGACGTTTGTTGGACACCTAGATCTGTGGGGCCCATGCCAATTTCACCTGTAAGATGTACAGAAGAAAATTGGCAAAATTGAAAATTGGAAAATGACTCCGACAAAGGTTGCGTTTCATAAAAGCCAAATTAAAAGGAGGAGAAGGAGTAAGCAGATCCTGGGTTCCGAGGTGAACACCTTAGATGCAACCGGGAAGAACGCCAAAAAGGTGATAAAACCAAATTACAGGGAGAAGTAGGAGATCTGATCCCAGACTCCCAAAGTGCAAGCTTTAAATGCAACCATGATTGGTTCTCAGATTAAGAAGTTACTTTGTTAACGTTCCCATCATACATCCATACATATACTCACAGGCAGAGGTGTATTAACACCCATTTTCGCCAACTATGTTTTTCTGTCCTACGTAATAGGGAGAGAGCTTATTGTTGTCAAGCAAGTACTTAATCATGGGCTGTATGTTTACTTTCGGATGGAGAACAGCCCTATCCCTTAGTCGCCTTCTACGACACACACTGGAAGATATGGGGTGGCACTATTCTACTCCACCGGGCACCAACATGGCAATCATGCCCATTTGAATGTACCTACTAAAATAATAAATTTCCATGTATTGAGAAAAGGGCAGGTCAGAAGTATTAACAATCGGCGGGCTTGCATGAAAGGTTTAGAGACATTAGAGGAAGCTCATGAAGTATGTAAGGATAAAAGCAAATGGAGGACTGTTGACTCTTATGAAATTTCCATTTTGTTCCATGCCAGTTGTGTAACACACATACGTGAACTTGATAATCAATTTATGTATCCAAACACATAAATAATGCAAGACCTTATATTTGTCAATATGGTGTGTAAGGTACCTAACCGTGTACCGCTTCTCGTCAGCGCTTGCGTCAGCGTCGGATCTCGCGGGGTTAGCTCATCTGCGCGCACGCACGACCGGTTCTATTCGCAGTGACATTTGTTTACTATTGGCTGTCGTTGGTAAATTGACCTGTTGAAGCCATTACTGATGATGTGCGGTGCACTTATTATGGAAATTGCATATAATATAATTTATAATCGCCGCTGCAGGTAGCTGTTGATCTCGCGTGTTGATCCAGGTAGCGACTAGTGCAATCTTGAAATGTAGACGTCTAAGATTCAGTCACTAAATACTTTATAATAAAGCGATGTCCTTTTAAATTGGAAAAGTCGATGCATAGGATCGGACATGAAATGTCTTCTATTATGCGGGGCCGAAAATCATAGTTGTGCCATGCCAAATGTGGGTGTCAACAAGCTTCTACCAGCGGTATTAATATATATATGTACCTGCATATTGCCATATGAATTTTGCTGTAAATGTAGTTGGAAATATGAATCTCAACGTACTCGTGCGTGTCACTTTGTGGCCTGTGGGCTGTTAATCGTTTGGCAATCTATGGGTACCTATTTCAAGGAAAAAAACCTAGCTTAGTAAAGACTATAATCTATCCCTGTACCAAATTTCAGCCAGATCCGTTCAACCGTTTTAACGTGTTTGAGTAACAAACATCCGAACAACTTCACACAATTTCACATTTCTAATATTAGTACGATAATGTTTCTTGCAATACATTGGCAAAAGTACTTGAAACTTAGTGATCATTTTATCGGATAATTTTCGGTTAAATCCACAGCTGCTGTCGGTACAGACTTACACAATACATACCTTCAACCGTCAAAACTTGACCTACATAATATGTGAGAAATGTATTAGATTTATTTCTTTCAATTATGAAATACCATAGAGGCACGCTATAACTCTTATTTGTATTGAAGAATATTGCTTTGTTGTCAAAAAAACATTCGAGTTTTCGGAGCACACCGATATCGTTATATGTGTGGGTAGTATGAAAAACACACAAAAACTCTGCTCCTCGGGGCAAAACCTCATTAGTGAAATGAGCTTGGCTTCATTATTTTTTATTCTTTATGCAGAAAGACGATGCTTTCAATCAGGTTCATTCAAATTATGGCATAGTGACGTAATTGTTGTGACGCAACGGTAAGTGCAACTGGTATACGTTTGATTCTGGTTCGGTTACTAGTTTAGGTAAAGTGTAATAAAATTAGTAGCATCACATATTTTACAAAGTTTTCCTTGAAATGTGAGTGTTACTACTACCTCGCCTGTGCAATGTGCAAATCTAGTATGTAACACTTGCAACTAAACAGGGTTCTTGCATTTGGAAGATCATTCGACAAATTATCCTAAAAGGCCTTCAGTTTGAATACCAACTCTATTATACTTCATTAGATTTTTTTTACCTAGCACTTCGGGAATTATACAAGTATATATATAAATAAGTAGGTCTCTCTATTTTAAATGAATACTACGTTACGTACAACGTACGCAAGTTTTCGCAACTTAATGTTAGTAGGTACGCATTTTTAAAATACCTATGTAATAAAAATAATCTACATAAATAAGCAATATCTGCCTATCTATTTCTTTTCTAATGAATATATTGAGACATTACTTAAGTTATATTTTAGCTTGACATTTTCTCTAACTACCGACTATTATTTTAGCACTGTGAAAAATACTGATAAATAATCTATATACTTAAGTAATAAAATATAAAATAATAAAAAAAGCCGATTGGAACCGTGTGAATGCATCGCCCCTGGTGCATGGTGCAAAATTCCATGAAAACATAACATAGTTAATTAAGAATCGCCTCTCCAATTTAGTTGTTTAAACCTGTAAAAGTCAGACTTGCAAATTTTAATATCGCCAGTGAGGTCAAGTTAATTGACACACATACCTCAGACCGTCTGAAAGGAGTTGTTTGTTGCTTTTTAAACTTTTTTTCATTTGAGTCGGTGTTTTCGATAAAATTATAGGGGAAAGAAAGACGTGGTTTTATTAATGGTCCTTCGAGCCGATTTGCATTCGACATCGATTCTGTTTTAACTTATTTTTTACGTGCTCTGCAATTCCGAATAATGCGCGTTTAAGGTCTGTACCTACTATGTAACAAGGTTCCATAGTAAAGACTTAAAATAAAAACTACATTTCGTTCGGTTAGTGATATTGCCTGAGATATTACCTCCTTTTATTCTGTAATCCCCAATTCAAACACACATCAAACTAGATTAAGGAAAGGAGGAGTAGGTGGGCTTCAAAGTGCAAGTTTTAAAATGTATATGTCCATACGACACGGTAACTATTTCCCTTCAGGTGGACGGTGTTCTTATCTGCCTCTTAAATGGTATAGAAAGGCACTCGGATGATAAAGTAGTGACTTATGTCATTCAACGAATTGTCAGCAGCCACGTGGTCATGGATCATCAGAATGGAAGTCGATTCCATAGAATAACACGAAATAAAGCACTATATACTATCTGTAAAATAATTTCATTTCAATAATAATATTCGAATAAACTTTCAATTTTATTTGATTTTTTTAACGTGCGAAACATCCCCACGGATACTTCCCCACCGGAGCCGGTGGGAGAGGTTATGTCGGACTCGAACCAACTAAAATGCACGACGCCTGTGGGTAGTTTTTGGTTGCCGAAAGTGAGGTTAAGAGGCATATCCCTCGCAAGGTGCGCTAGGTGTGTCGCCGCCGCCGCGGCTTGCTCCTACCAGGGTGACAGGCGGCTCCACCCGTCACCCCCAGGCCTGCGCTCATGGGGGGCGGAGGTCATTTATTGACCAATTTTATTTGAGTAGATAATTTGATAAATCGTTCACAATTCAAAGTATTCAGCAATTCATATTGTCAACTTTCTGCAATTTTTAACATCACAGCTTCCATCCCTGCTATCTGATGTAATAGAAATATTTAATATACAACAGTAATTTAATTTATTTCAATAAAAACATCTTATAATAGCGATGATTACATCCTATACTAGTTTTGTCACGCATATTAATGCGCTCATCCGCGAGCGTGATGTTGCTGCCTGCTGGCTGATCTAATAATATAACAGTATCGTAACGACACATACCTATTTATTTTCAAGTTCAATGACCCGCACATTTTTTTAAATTCGTCGCAGCTATTTTTAGGTTTGCATTTTTGCAATTCGTAGAAACGTGGATTAAAACGTTTGACGTGATTTAACAGAAAAGATGTAACACCCGTTCGTCGCTTTGATTATGTCTTAGGCCTATATATTATATGTCTTTTCTGTACAATTATTCAACTGGCCTATTGCAGTTCACTGCTGGTATGTTGAGCAGACAGTCGGTATCTTCTAATGTTTGGGGCTTTGGTTCTACTGTCTCCACGCTAGCCTGACTGTTTGCTACAAGGTTTATTTCGAGTTTTCCTTCTTTCGCAGTGATATCGTCTGCGTATTTTTCCGTTAGTTGCCTCTTACGACACCCGTGCACCCTTCGGATGAGATGGGGTGGTGATACCCGTATTCTTTCTCCGTCACCACATGGATCTACGCCTTATAGGCAGAATTATACCCTTCTGAGAAATCTCCTTAAGAAATATTTGCCAATCGAAGACCCAACCTTAGAAAGCAGTGCAGCTATGACTATTCTAATCTCTGAAAGGCATGGTTTTGGTGGGTGAAGGTCGCAGTCAAAGTGACGTACCAAAAATGTTATTATATCAGCTATCTGCTACAAAACTTTGAACATCTTTAAAAGAGTATTTGGATTCGGTCCGACACTCGGTTGAGAGTTGTACGTTTTGAGGTTATATTTGGCTTTTTCTACACTATTGTCCTTGTTTACCACTCGGAAAATAAGTGTTTGTGTTGTTTTGGTGGTGGAATAGTATTTATAAGGTTAGTACTCTTCGTATATATCGGCGTCCGCGCTCATTTCAATGGAAATGAGCGTGGATGTACCCCCTGACGGGGGCGGAGGTAAACCTCCGGATTTACCAAAAAAAACGGTAAAACGTTCTGCTGCTTCGGATTCGACGGATCCCGATCATAAAAAGACCCGTTCGCCAGCGGAATCTATTCAATCCGTCTACTCAAAGCCGGGTTACGATTCTGACTCTAAACTCGAGTACTCAAGTACTGACAAAGGTCCCTATAACGTATATGTCTCGAGATTGGAGCAGGACCCAACAAGCGGCTTACCATTCAAATCTTTGAGGTTTGCTCAGTTCCTGTTTAAAAATAAAGTCGAAAACATTAAAACGGGAGGGATTAAAAACATTGGCCGTAATAGGGTGTGCGTGGAGTTCGATTCGGCAGATGCAGCAAATTGTTTTTTAAACCTTGTTTTGCTTAAAGACCACAATTATGTAGCCTACATCCCGAGCTACAGCATATTTCGTATGGGAGTAGTGAGAGATATTCCCACTGATTGGACGTTGGAGGAATTAGTTGGGGGTATATCTTCTACTGCTGGAGAAGTGGTGATAGCTAGACGTCTCAATACAAAAATTACAAGAGACAATATTTCTGTGTGGGCTCCATCAAACTCTGTGGTTCTAACTTTTTTGGGTCAGGTCCTTCCGGATAAAGTGTTTTGTTTTAATGCATCGCTTCCTGTCTCTCTTTACCAGCTTCCAACAATACAGTGCAGGAATTGCTGTCGATTCGGCCACATTGCCAAGCAATGCCGGTCAAAACCCCGATGTTATAAGTGTGCACAATCCCATGCTGGTGATTCCTGTACTGTCGCTGATACAGGTATTTCTTGCTTTTTATGTTCCGGCGGTAACCACCCCGCTACCGACAGAAGATGTCCTGAGCATAACAGGCAAAAATCTATAAAAATTATTATGTCTGAGGAAAATATAAGTTATGCCGAAGCCTCTTCTAGACTCCCTCAGTCTCGTAGACCTCTCTATTCCGAGGCTGCTGCTAGGCCCCAAACTCCCAAATATTCTTCTCTCATTTCTCCTCCTGCCCCTTCCCTCTTGTCTCCTCCTACTGTATCTTATAAAAAAACTATTTCCCTCCCTATACGCCCAAGGTTTGTTCCTGGGAAATCTTTTGATGTTCATGAACACAATGAATTGACTAATTCGCCTCCTTCTACTCAACCCAATGGGTGCTGCATTAAACCTCCTACAGAGACTACCCCTCTGGCCACTCCCAATGACAATCTTGTCCAACTTTTGCTCTGTTCGTTAATAAATATACTAACGAAAATGTCAGATGCTCTACCGCACGACGTTGCCCTTCTTGTAGAACAATTACTGGAGATTATCTCAAAAAATAATTTTAACAATGGTTCTCAATCTCCTTCAATGGAACTGTAAGAGTATTCGTCGCAGAAAGCCAAATCTTATTGATTTAATTAATCAACACCAACTTGCTATCCTTGCTATTCAAGAAACCTTACTAAAACCTATGTCCCGTTTTAGGATCCCTGGTTTCTTTTGCCTGAGAGATGACAGAGACGATGGTTGGGCGGGGTGTGCTCTGCTGATAAGGAGAAACATCACATTCTCTCAAATTCAACTCCCTGCTCATAATGCTGGTTTACACATAGTTGCAATCAGAGCAATTAATATATCTATTATATCTGTATACATTCCTCATCCTGACTTTACTCTCCTATCAGAAGTAAATTCAATTCTTTCATCCATCCCTTTGCCTATGATAGTATTAGGTGACTTTAACTGTCGTCATACCCTATGGGGTTCACATCGAAATGACACTATTTCCACATCAATACTTAATATTCTAGATGATTTAAATTTATGTGTCTTAAATGATGGGTCTGCAACCCGCAGGGTCCCTCCTACACAAAACATCAGTGTCCCAGATCTATCCTTGTCTTCTGATTCTCTAATCCCACTCCTGTCTTGGTCTACTCTTCCAAATACTCTCGGTAGTGACCACTTCCCAATCTTAATATCTTACTCTGAGGCTTCTGCCCCGCCTCCGTCTCGCTACGAACCTCTCCTAAAGTACAAACTCAGTAACGCCAACTGGGAAATGTATTCTTCTTCACTTGATACAAAATTGACGTCTCTTCCTCAACCAAACCCTTCTAATTTTCTCTCCATGTATGACTGCCTAATCGCAGCAATAAAATCAGCTGCTGACTCTTGCATTCCCCTCAAAAAAAAACCCAAACTGCTCACCCCCTCCCCGCCATGGTGGGATTCGGAGTGCACAGAGAGCGTTCAGAAACGCACAGAAGCTGAGAATAAATTTGCTCTAACCTTGTCCATGACAGATTACGTCAATTTTAAGAAGACTGCAGCTACTACATCTAGACTTTTATCAAAAAAAAAATCACTAGGCTGGCGTAAATTCTGTCAATCCCTATCCCCCAGATCTCCCCTTTCTTTGGTCTGGAAAAGGGTTAAAGCATATAGAAGAAGCACAGTGGATACATTTGTTTCAAGTAATGACCCAAATTCTTTTCTAAATGACTTTTTATCTAGTCTGGCTCCTCCATATGTACCTGAATTTGATTGTGTTCCCCTCTTGCACTCTCCCAATCTAACCATTACTCAAGAACATATGAATGACATGTTTACGTTTAGCGAATTATCTTGTGCCCTTAATCATCTCCAGGATTCATCACCTGGTATTGATGGCATTCCATATTCATTCATTTGTAAACTGTCTGACTCTTCGAAATCTTTCTTCCTTAGCATTCTTAATGCTATCTTTCTCTCCGGTCAAGTTCCAGATTCCTGGAAAAGCCAAATAGTTATTCCAATCTTGAAGCCTGGGAAGGACCCAAAAATTTCTTCCTCTTATCGCCCCATAGCTCTTTCCTCTGTCTTGGCCAAAATTATGGAAATTCTTATTAAAAACCGTCTCGAATGGATTTTAGAAAACAGACAATTATTAGCCCCCAGTCAATACGGCTTTAGAAAGGGCAAAGGAACCCTGGACAGCCTAAGTATCCTGATCTCCGAAATTCGTTTGGCCTTCTCTCGTAATGAGCATACTATAGGGGTTTTCCTAGATATCTCTGCTGCCTATGACAATGTCCATCTTCCACTACTCAGGCAGAAAATGCTTCAGCTGAGTATACCTGTGAGGTTGGTTCATATCATTTGCAACATGCTTATGTGCCGTACAATATCTATTCGATACCAGGGCAACACCCTCCCTTCTCAGGTGGTCTGGAAGGGCCTTCCTCAAGGATCAGTCCTTAGCCCTATCCTCTATAACCTCTACACTCGTGACCTAGATCTTTCTGTCAACTCTTTTTGCAAAATTCTGCAATATGCAGATGATGTTGCTCTCTACTCTACTTCCCCATCTTTTTCAGTGGCTGCCGCCAATCTCAATACCGCTCTTTTTTATTTAAATAATTGGCTCTTCGAACATAACCTCTCTCTCTCAGTTCCTAAATGTAGTGCAGTTGTTTTCAGTCGCAAACGTAACACGCCATACATCAACCTCTCTGTTGCTAATGAATCAATCCCAATCCTAAACTCCGTTAAATTTTTAGGTCTTATTCTAGACTCTAAACTGACAGGTGCTCCCCATCTAAAATATGTTGAAGAAAAGTGTGAGAAGGGTGTGAATGTCATGCGGTCTCTGTCTGGGGTCCGGTGGGGTTCTCACCCCTTCTGCCAAAAACTTATTTACAATGCCATTGTGCGTAGTCACTTTGACTACGGTACTTTCCTACTTGAGCCATGCAACATATTGCCACTTTCCAAACTCGAAAGAATTCAGTCGAAGTGCCTTCGCATCATAACAGGTGCCATGAAATGCTCCCCTATCAACGCCCTCCAAGTTGAATGCAGGGAACCTCCACTTCATCTTCGTCGGCAATTTTTATGCGACAGGTTTCTCTTTAATGCAGCCCAAATTGGTTCTCATCCTCTACTCCCTATACTACAACAACTTAGTCTCTTGGTCTCTTCTTCGGATTACTGGAAGAATAAATCCCCTCCTCTCCTCATAAATTCACATAGAAAACTGGCCAACCTCACAGCCCCTATCCGTCAATTTCCTATAAACCCCCTTTTTGATCTGGACTTCCAATCCTTAATATTTCAACCAAGAATTATTCTAGATTTTGGCATATCCAAAAAATGCACATCAGCCAATCAAAGTCTGTTGAACATATTAGGTAGTGACTGGCCGGATTGGACAACCCTATACACCGACGCTTCGAAATTGTCCCTAGATGCTCCAGTTGGCTCTGCAGTATGGATTCCCAAATTTAGAATAATTCTGAGCTTTAAAAGCCCTCCTTATAACTCCATTTTTACAGGAGAATCTATCGCTCTCCTAGAAGCCGTCAATTATGTAGAATCACATAATCTTAAAAAAACACTCATATTGACAGATTCTCTGAGCTGTCTCTCTGATTTATTAAAAAATCCTTTTAAGTCTAAAAACAATTTTCCACTCACACTCAACATAAAAGCCATGCTGCTCAGATGTCACATGTCTGGTATCGAGGTGGTCTTAGCTTGGATACCCAGCCACATTGGCATATCCGGTAATGAAACTGCGGATTCTTGCGCGAGATTGGCAGCCGGTACAGGATGCGATTCATACAAATACGCTTTCTCTCGGGACCTACGCACTTTATCCGGTTCTTGCCTGGATAAATCTTGGGATGATTTATGGCAATCCTCTAAAATAATCAAGGGTAAATTCTATGGAACCATACAACCATCCATTCCTTCTAAGCCATGGTTCTTTAAGAATAAACGGTTCAATAAGTTAACTACCTCAGTTATAATACGCCTTCGTTTAGGATTTGTCTGCACACCAGTATTCTTGGCCAAAATTAGAGTTCGAGACCACTCTCTATGTGAGTGTGGCTTGGATGAAGGCAGTCTCGAGCATATCTTCTACACCTGTCCAAGAATAGTTGTTCCATTATATGACCTTCTCCCAAAGCAGATTCCTCGACCTATAAATTTGGCCTACTTACTTACCCTGGTATCCTCCCCCTTTATCAAGATCCTCCACAAATTTATCTCTATAAATGAAATTAAACTGTAACCCCCCTCCACTCTTTTCATCTGTAATATAGTGCTAATAACCCTCCCTCTCCCCTACTATATAACTAATCTAACCCTGACCTCTAATTTATATATATATATATCCACATATTTATTATTACTAACACTTGTGATGTCCCCTTTTTCAGTGACCAATAAGGATAAACCCAAATTACTAAGAATACCATGAATACCTGGAGACCTCTATAAACGATTAAACCTACTCTCCACCTTGAGGTTGGCAGAATCATCGGTATCTATATAACCGATGCAAGGCGCCATTTAAATAAAATAAGAAGAAGAAGAAAAGAGTATTTTCTATTTTTGGGTCAGAGGTTTGATGTGAATAATATGATGACCGAATGCTAAAGTTAGTGAGAGCGACTAATTATGTTATATCATCAATTTTATGAATGATATAACTGTAAAATTTAAAGGTTTACTATAACAGTAAGTCTGAATAAAAGCAATGTTCATCGCACCATCTCGATTCTATTAAGAACTAAGTTTCAGAGTAGTACGACTTTACTAGTATAGTTGCGTCACTATGTTTGTTGCGCTTGTAACCTATCAGATGATAGAAATTACTGACTGTTATAACTAGCTCAAATGGCTTTGTTATAGCACTTGGAAGTATTATTATATGTTTTATGTGCAATACGAAATGCTGGCGTTGGTTTTGTGAGAGCCATTCGAAGCGCCTAGAAAAGTGCAGTTTGTAGTGTAAGTAGTGTTGTGGATAAAGATGATTGTTATTGTTTGATATACTCCGTATAATTTATGTACTTCATATTGATAGCATATGTCCATGACTTCTTTCGTGTGCGAACATAGTAACTTAATCCCAAAGTTCAGAATAATATAGGTAGGTAGGTACATATAGAATACAATAGTGTAGTGTCCTGAGTCATGGAATTCTTACCAATACTAATTAATGTATTAGTATTTTATCTAAAAATATGCATAGTAGGTATACTAAGATATTGCCTCACTAAACTGAAACTATAGACTTCATTATTTTTAATTCCTAAAGAAGATGAAAATATATAAAAAAATCGAAATAAAGCAAAATTTTACAACTTTATAGATTCCTTATTAAAATCTTGAATCAATGTTAATATGCACTGTATACGTGTAAACGTAACGTAGACTAAGATAAATGTGATATTCTTTTGCAATCTTCACTACTCGTCAGTGCGCTGTGATGTCACCACGTACCTCGATTTTGTATGAATGAAGCGTTTTTGGGCGCTTCAAGAAAATGAATTCTTAAAATCAAATATCTTTAAAACTATTTGACATAAGAAAGTTTCACTTTTACAGTTCATTATATTATTGCAAAATGTACAGATTACGATAATAAAAAAAAAATTGGACACAACCCTATTATTTTGTGTTCTCTGTTAGAACATTTTGCCACATCCATCCAGGCGTTTTGTGTGATTGCGTAATATAGAGACAAAGAAATAAACAAACACATCTTTCATAAACAATAAACAACAACATGTAGTTCGTTTCAATTTCAAAACCTTGTACTGTTAACCGAAGTATTTCCTGCTGGTATTTTTATTTATTTTTCTAAAGAATATTAGTACCAGACATACCTAACCCCTTCACATTGTAATTTAGCGACATCGATTTATTGAAGTAGGTATATTGACAAGAAAGCTCATTGACATTAAAATCATTATAATATTATTTTATTATGCATCTAACCTAACATTTCTGACAATTTCATGATAAATATTTGACATGATGATTGGAATGAAAATGTTGCAGTTTGTTCTATCGCATTTATTATTAAGACATCTATTAATTTATTCATAAATTTATTTTGTGTACTTAGTTACTTATAATAATTTATTTTTGTTTCGAATATAATGTCGACTGTGTAATTTGTGCAGGTATAATGGGTTATGGAGCACTAACCAATGATGTTTATATTTATATGAGATAATAACAATAACAACAATGTAAAAAATTCGTATGCCTAATGTATTTACTCATGTGCCTAATGCAGACGAGATATGCTGTACTATCCACACTGGAAAAATTAACACCTTTATCTTCACCGTGTCTTTTACGAATAAATTTTCATTTCATTTCATTTCAACTAAGCTAAATTTCTTGTGTTAGCAACGGGATCGGTAGTGTATTCAATACAAGATTTATTGTTAAAACTTCACAAAACGGTATAAAAACTAAGGTTTTATTTCCGACGGGTATGGTTTTTATGTATTTTGGTCGATTTCTTGGAAACAAATTTGCCGATTTGGATAGTTTAAACTGTATTCTACTACTGGGTACTACTACTATTTAAAGCTATTAAACTAGATCCAGAAGTGTTACCATATGTTTTGTGTACAGTTTTTCAGAAATTCTAAAAATATGTCTAATCTTCGTACAAATAATAAACGTGCGTGCCTAAAAGTTGGTTTTGTTTTCATCTAGCTTTTTTGGTGTAGTAGTAGCGAATGCAACTGCAATCCATAAAGTACCGGGTTCGATCCTGTGTCAGGCAAAGTATCAGTTAGAATACAAAATGTTGGCTCACCATGCAACCATAGGTATACATAGAAATAAAATTTTAGACGTAAAATAATAAGAAAAAAAATCTTTATGGTATTTATAGAGCCAGTTGAGATACACGTCACCATACTGACCAATAAAAGGTTAATACACCCAAGAACATAACTGTGAACTCTAAAGTGAACAGGTTTTTGATCATCGGCACCTCCACTGATGAGCGAAGTCAGAAAGGTACCTTTCTGCCTTGGAATCGAACTTGGACCGCTACCGTGGGATATTAGATAAAACGCAAGGTTGACACTACCCAACAACACCTCATCCGGCGGTAATGACTGCAATTATTGTACAAAGTAAAATTAATCAAGGTTATTTATTTAATATACTTAATTGAATTAAAACTTTATTAATGCAGTTATTTTTTGTTTGAAACGGTTTACTTAGTGAGGCTATTACACGATGGTTTGATAAAGCTTAATAAGGTAAGCCTGAACAAAGGAGCTGGAATTTACTAACTGCGTGAAGTGGTAAACGATTTTCTGCCTTCTTGAACACACTGCTGAGGAGATAGGACACGACGGTATTCCCGTCCGAATTGAGCAGTCCGACTGGGGAAGTACCTCCACCCTACAGAATATCACGGCTATAATAACTTCGTGTTGTGTTCTTGGTGGTGAGTAGGGTAGCCAGAGCTCACTGGAGAGTTTTTGTGCTGTCAGTGGGAAGACCAAAGCCTTGTCCTGATTTTGTGTTCTGCACTGAGGGCATATAAAATCTCTGTTCTTACAGGGTCGGTAGCACCGATGTGACTCCACTGGTGTTACACACGTTCATACTTCATAGGTCACGTTAACCACTTGCCATCAGGTGGGTCGTGTGCTTGTCTGCCACCTAAGTTGTATAAAAAAAAAAAAAAAATTAATTTGAGAGTGAGGGGCAAGACATAGGATCTAGAATTAGGCACATGACAATACCTGGTGCGTGCTGTCCGAATACGGCATCATTGGTTCAGTGGGCGTCACGGATATCTGTGGTGGGCGTACTTATTGATTGGAGCATTGCAAGAATCTCTGCGCTCTACAGTGAGACTGCCTGCTGTTCAACATCTGCTAATCGATCTGTCTAGGTTTTCCAGGGATTTCCTTCTTAAGTCATTACTAGATTCTGGTTAAACTAAGAACTTTGATAGTGCGCTGCATAATAGTTCGAATAGTGTTCGCTTCGGCTGTTCTTTTAAAGCACAAGCATTGATGAGGATTCAATAAAGGTGGGTGCTTCAAGACAACTATGTCCAAAGCTAGTTTCCAAAGTGTGCTGGCTAAGATTAATAGTTGTTGGTAATATTAATAGCAAAGGTTAATTACTTAAGGCTCACTGCACGGTTTTACCATTTCCATTTAATGTTACAATGAATTAGTTTCGCGATATGGGTGAATATTAATTACGAACTACCTTGTATTTGGAATGTAAATCGTATGGACTTCGATTTCTTTTAACCATGGGTTTGGATATGCTAAAGCTTTACAGATTTCGTGCTTTTCTGTATTACCAAGCTACAGGGTGGTTATATCTTTCCTGTATAAGCCTGTAATGATAGTTGTAATGAGAAATAAATAAATTTTTTTTTTTTTTAAATTGGTCCATTGGTCCAGTAGTCGGCGTAAATCATACCTGTTTGTAATAACATTAGTATGTCGCAGATGCGACATAGCGAGTGTATAGCCCCCCCCCCCCCAACATCTTCGGAGCCCGCCCAAGCCAACCTCACCAGCACATCGATACATCTGTTGATGACTTACCGACGACTTTCCTCTCGGAGTTGGGGATTAGAGGGCAGTCATCCCTATTAAAGCTAAGAAAGGAGGATAAGGAGAAATCTCCGAAGTGTAAGTTTTGAATCGGGATTGGCGGTCAGATCCTGATGATATGACAGTGCCTGATGATGATGGTGGAAAGAAATTTAGAGCAGGAAGCCAGCAGGAATCGTGATGCTAGCCTTCGTCACAGTGACCTACATTTCATATATTTATTTGTGGAACTTTTGCACACGTAAGAAACGATTTTAAACTATCACACTTGGCAAAGGTTGATATTAAACTAGATTTTCATTCGCAATATAATTCAGCCTAATTTCTCTTCAGCCTACATTTTTGACTGAATTTATCAATGACCCTGATTTTATTTTTAAAAGTTGTTTTGGTACCGAAGACATAACTAAGATGTATTATTATAAAATCGTTCTAAATTCGCAGCACTACTTTTTATTAAATTTAATACATTACTATGTTAATGTCAGCTATCATTAGCGTGTATTTGTTTCTGTGAAATTATTTTTTATGTTTAATTATCGCAGTATATAAAAGTAAGCGGATTTTTACTCATGGATTAGTCTATTATGACTTTGACAGGGGCAATTGCCGTCTGACTGGGTTGGGGTGAGTTGTTGAGGTCAAATAGCAGTCGTTTCGTTGAAAATATCGAAGTTCTGAAAATGAAAATATCCTTGAAAGGTCGGCTCCGGATGACGTCGGCCATGAACAGTTAGTATCACGTAACAATACATTAAAATAAATGATAACATAAATTAATAATAATCAGTATTTAATTAATGGTAAGCCAAAATAGTTAAACGTATTATTATTTATTATTACTTAATTTCGCAATGTTTTCGTACTTGAATAAGATGAAGCACTTATTAACAAACATTGATTTTTATTATTTAACTAAATAATTAAACAATAATTTTCATTACTTATTGCCTAGTTTGCTTGGTAGTAGACCCAAAAGAAATAGACGGACTTGATCGGGGAAAAGTTATGAGTTTGTCCGGTCTTCCACTTATCTCTCTTTGCAGTCATCTCATCTTTCACACAGTCCATCCTTCTACACACAGAGTAACCGTATCCATACTAAATACCTTCTTTACGATATTACTTACATAGCTACAAATGACAGCATGTTCGAAAGCGACGTTTTCTGTGATTGGCGCTCCTTCAAAATTCCCTAAACATACCTCATTCCTAATCTTGACACAACACATATGCAACCGTTTTTCATCAGTCGCTATAGAAAACCAATTCTTCAATCCATACAGGTCAGCAGGCTGGGTTCTTCATGCTCTTATTTGGAAATTTTCCCTGAAGGCGTAAAAGGACTGTTCATTATCTTAGCGATTTCGCAATTGCATTCAAAGTTTGCCCTCCGTAGCGTGGGGTCCATTAATTGTTTTTGATGGATATGTCGGCTTTTCTGGAAGCGATTGCTCAATAACCTTTCGAACTTGAGAGGACAGCTTGCATCAGAGCCTCTCCGTTGTTTAACTAGTGCACCAACTATAATAAACGCGTCATCAAATGAGTCGTCGATCAAAGAAAACAATTCTGTATATCAGTTACACAGAGAATTGATTTGCGGCCTTACGAATCAGGTGATAACGCGCTCGCTATAAGTGAGGTGGTTTGGGGTAGGGGTTATATCATTAATAATTTAGCAATATAATATTTTCTCATATTGTTTCACTTATAAGTAACAAAATTCTCCTCTTTTGATGTTTATATTTGAACGTGAAAATAATCCCGACCAAAATAGAGTATAATTTTAGTTTGAAATATTTGAATTGTGTTATGAGAAATGAGCGAACAACAGTGTAGGTGATGATTCAATATAATTGGACTGACTGTATAAATTGTGAGCGTCCACTATTATATTATTATTTGTTTTTTAGGGTCACGTACTGCCCTTGCCCTGTTTTTAAATACATTTATATACTTACCGGTATATTTCGATTGTATTAATTTAGTAAATACTATATGTTTTTGGCAAAAAGAGTAGGTATATATTACACGTTAGTATCAGTTGCATTTAAAGCTTGTAATTTGGAGGTCCATGGTCCGCTCTTTCTTTTGATGTTTTCTTTGAGTTTGTCTTACCTTTGCGGGAGCTACTGTTATTTGACCCCAAACATCCAAGAGGAAATCTTTAAAACCTCATCCACTAATCACCAAGTGTACCGGTTAGTAGGCAAGATTGACTTGGCTCAAAGATTTTGATAAGGACCGATACACCTCGTTATGCCGATTCTTCCAATCTTATCGTACATCAATGTGTTGACAAACGACTGCACGCTCAAGCTGTGGAATCAACTTCCTGCTATGGTTTTTCCAAGCGACTACAATATTTGGAGAAGAGCATTAGAAAGTTTGGATACGTCTATAGGCCACGGTACCCACTTCCCTTCAGGTGGGCCGTGTGCTTGTCTGCCACCTAAGTGGTATAAAAAAGCAAACAAAGATTCTATAAAACGATTTTATTGTTTTCAAACATTGAATAGTAATGCAATATGCGGTTGGTCATCGCAGACAGGTAGGTGGATGACCCTCGAGGAGCGGAGGCGATTGAACGGAATGGGGTCAAGTGAAGGACGAGGCGTAGTTCTAGTAGGGGTAAGACAATATTAACGAAACGTTATAAATGAATAGAATATGCGTGCATTATTTCGAATGAAATTGTGTTATGTATCTTTACGTGGGCGATTTGCTGTTTCGATTCTGGGATTACTGGACAGCAAAAATTTAGGACATTTAGTATGATTTGTATCGCTAGTGTATGTAGGTCTTACATTCTTGAGACCCAAACTCACCTTACCTATAAGTCGGGTTATCTGCTAAACAAACGACGAGGCTCTGTGAAACGTAAAGTTTGGACGCAACTAGAAAATCGCTGTGATGATGATGATATGTCGTTAGAAAAGATGGTTATGTAAAGTCTGACATACACGCGATCCATTGAATATTATTGCCAATAATAATAATATTGCTTCTAATAGTAGCTTTCATCACTAGGATTCCATTATTTAAGTATATGAATTGTGCTATAAATGTTTACGATTCGAACCCGCTCCTTATCCCAGCTGCTACCTTCCGCATTCCTACCACTTACAAAGGAAGTACGTAAGTTAAATTGGCTATGACTTTATGATTATTTGAACACATAACGATTTCTGCTAATCCGATTTGGTTCCCATCCAATTTCGACATTTTACGATGGACTGACTTTGTAGCCGACTTCCAGGTAATACTGTTTCTTTGAATTAGTTTGTTATTTTTTGTCTCGTGTTGTGTCTATTTTTATAGCACATGTAACTGTGGCGTAATGTTGCTGCGTAAACAGATATTATATTGTAAAGTTTACTGACTGACATATTGTAAAAGAGAATGTTGTGACTAGGATTGTGTAAGGAATGCCGATGTGGTTTGGGCACGTGCAACGAAACAGTGCTATGATAATATAAGTACGTTATACAACCTGTAACAAAATAAATGCAAGTGATTGTCAAATAAAATGAGAGAGTTCTATGGAGACTTAAATAAAAAACTGTGACGTCATACTTCAGTATAGTCTAATGTTTATTGTTAGTTTAGTGGTTGGGTAGATGATACAAAATCTTATTTTTTAAAGATCTTCTTTTTAAGTTAATGTCAATGTGGGGACAACGGAAGCCGGACCGATGATCCATCCGCGATTGCTGCGGGCCATTTCATCTAAAATTTAAGAATGGTGGAGTATAGAAGTTTTGCTTCACTCTTTGCAGTCCCTACACGCCGATATGATCCGTCAATTAGACTACATGAGTTCGCCTCACAACCAATTGAACCACAGTTTCGGGTCTGGTACCCTATCTATATTGAAATCTGTATATTCATTATGTAAAACGTGGCCGTTAAGTCGTTAATATCGCCATTAATCACCGTTCGTAAATTTTCGAACGATAAGACAGTAAAATCACCAATTAAACGGTTTTATTTGTGCTGTCATTTGAATTATTCAACAGGTTTCACAGTATACTGATCTCGAATAATTGTAATACTATCTAAGTAACCCAGTTCGCGCACTGAGTAAACGATACGTCACTTCGTTAAGGCGTGTCCATATTGTAGATAAGCACTGTCTGTCATTGTCATGAACGTTTCTTTAGAGCTCGTTTTGTACCGCCGGGGTTGGAGCTTGTGTATGGATCCTGGCGGAGGATACGAGCCTACTCATCTCTTCCCATGGGTGTCGTATCGTAAAGAGTTAGGGCTGTTTTTTGTCCAACACTATCAATACTGACAAGGATCAATCAGTCTTAGTAGTGTAAGTCAAGAACGATTATCCCTTAAACGGAAATATGCTCACCCTCTTACGTGGGTCCAAATTTATTGGTGTAATGGAGGTTTCTATTGTACTCTGCTTAACCCATCTGGGATAACGTGCAGCAACGTGTATGTTGTGCTTCTGTGCACCGGAAAAATTAAATTGGAGACTGTATTATTCTTTGATTCTTGTACGGTTCTCGAAATTTTATTTACTTACAACGAATTCCTCTAAATATACTTAGAAACCATATTGAGCAAATTCCTTCGAAAAACGAAATTCGAGGCTATCCCGTTCTGTGATTCTGACAGGATAGGAAGGAAGGTCAGCGTGAAATCATGGCCAGTTTCAATAACTTGTGATATTCTCGGAAAAAGTAATACTTAAGAAACCGGACTAAACGAATTCCCTCGAAAAACTAATTTCAAGATAATATCGTTCTGTGATTGTGAAGAGTACCCGCCTACAACGATGATGTGATAATCGTAACTAATTTGGTATTGTTTGTCTGACGATATGTCTCGTACATATTTTATCTCTGGCGTTTTTTCCCCACGCCTCATTTGTATTCAACTCATTTAATTGTCTGACCTATTTAGTAGAACAACGATACGTTATATCACAAACGTTATTCTACAGTAAGGAAAGCGTTTTAATAACGTGTATCAGTTAACAAAACTGGTTGTTCGCGGAATGGAATTACCGTTTGCATCGGTTATGAAATATCTTTTTTTTTTTTGATTGTGGAGTCAAGAAACTTTATAGTTCGAGTTTTTTATGGGGTTACATGTTCGCGTCTTTTAGATTTTTGACGTGGAGCATAACTTGGAGTGCTTTTGTGTTAAAAATTCGACGCAGCTTTTTGGCGGGCGTGTCTTATGGAAAGGCTGTCAATTTTAATGTTTTAATCATTACCAATAGAATATCTTTTACGAATTACTAATTTTGCAATCTGAGAATTGTTCGTTTTAAAAGTTGTACCAGATGCGTTGTCTACATATTTTGACCTTTGTATATTCTACGCAGGCGCCCAAATATTTTATCACTGAACTCAACATTATTGTTACAATTTAATTAATTTAAGCTAATGTGAGTCCTAGGATGGAGACTGCAATAATCAGCAAACGGAATGACTGCACTGTCGACCCGAAAATGGTAATTGGGATACCTAGATTGTGTGCGGAAAGCTATTCGGATGCTATGCCACACATTGGCAGAGGTCTATATAAAAGTGGACTGTAAAAGGCTAATTGATCAATGCACTTTACTGCAGTGTACTCGGAATATTAAATTACAGTCAATGTTAAAACGCATTATCTTCTAGACCCCTGGCACCAATAACCATAAAATCAATACCCGACAAACGAGAAGCGCAATAACATCACAGTAAACAAATAGTATGTTTTTATAACCTCGTCCAGGTTACAATGATTACATCGCCCAGTTTGTGTCGCGTTACGTCAAAAGTTTCAATGTGTTGGCTGTGTAGCCTTGCTGTCAAACTCTTAAAATGTGACTTTAAAACAAAAAAATAAAAAAATAACTCGCTACATGTCATTCTTTCGCGATGAGTCATCGCGAGCAGACGTCTTCGTCTTTCACACGATTGTCTGCATTGGGCTATCGTTTCGTGATAATGATTTGTTTTCATATATCAGCTTTGTAATGCCGAGTGTTGTTAATTGAATGTCGAAACAGATAAGGAAATGCCAGATAAGTACGTTCAATGTTATTTGTTGAAGGATGTTATAAGACGGAACGCATTTTGCCAAATATTATCTTATCAATAAAATAACCGTTTTATAGCTTTTGTAAGTGTTAGTGAGAGATAACCGGTCCACAGACATGCTCGTACGTGAACGTAATGTATCTTAGCGGTTGGCATTCCATATGGCGTGATCTCATGCCCATGCGAGATGGGATACCAAGAAGCTGTAGGGCAAAAATGCAAATTGATATGAGTCATTGTGTTGATTTTATTTTACATAAACATTTAGCCCTTAGCCAACTTGCATAGCGGTAGGGCTGACATGACGTACTGAATTTCTTCTAAAATATATCGAAAATAGTCGATTGATATTTTAGAATTTCCATCATATTTATAATGTCTGTCAGAGTAGAATTTGGACCACTCCATCTCTTCCCATGCGGTGTCGTACAAGGCGACTAAGTGCTGTTTAACATCAGACAGATATATAGTCCAGACTCGAGTCAGATGCATGACTCGAGTCAACAATAGTGCCCGGAATACGGCAATAGGCTTACCCCAGGGGATTACGTTGGACCGAATACAATTATTGATGAAATGTGGGCGTTAATTCACCTGTGCATAACCCTCCGGGTATAAAGGTGTGATTATATGTATGTATGTATACAGATAAAATATATGCAATAACTTATAAAATATATACAAAACAAAAATGAAATAAAAAAAGAGGGAGAGACTGCAACTTTAGCTTTCGAATAATTCCTCCCCAAAATCCTTATTCAATACATTACCTTGATTGGATAAACTGTTTATGTTACTTATGTTGTTATAATTATCATGTTTTTTACGGAGGGTTTATATCATGTGAATTTACATAATATAAACTTAGACGCACACACTATGAAGTCGGAGCGAGTTGCTTTATAAATAATAAATATAAAAAAGGCATTAACAACGCATTTTCTAGCTATATTTAGAAAAAAAAATTACACAAACCGTCTGTATTATTCTAATGATAGTGCATTATCTTTATTATAACAACAAATAATAAATAACGTATAAAGTATAAACTATTTCCATTAAACCATAAATAATGTGATATAATACGATACGTCAGCTATTTAAAGTTGTTGTGAATGTGATACGGAAGCTTAGAATACAATTTGGACTCACACTTGCCCAGTTCTATTATAGACAGTTAATTTGTTGCCATCACAGATTTAAGTTAGACTAGATAGACCCGCAAATCATTCACGAATATGCCACTAAACTGGTAAAGTACCCTAACTCTCCCCGGTTACCTTCTCTCCTACGTTTTGTATAACTATCGGTTGTTAGTTAACACAAAAATGCCGAATTGTGTCGACTGACGCGTTCACATTGAAACGATTCTGCTTCTGTATACACAAATCGACATTTTATTAGCTAGCGATAGGGGTTTGGCATTCGCTGTGGTTGCCATCAAGAAATTCGAAAACGAACGATAGGTCGACCGGTCAAAATTTGCAACTTGTCTCCGCAATTCTATAGAAGTAGTGGTTCGAAGATGTTGATTCGATTCATGGAATTCAAGTGATTTTAACATTGTCTAGCAATTTTGTGCTTGTTATCCGTGGATCACGTGATATGTCCATAATGTCACTACCATGCATTTTAGGACTTTCTATTGACGATATAGGTAATGACATGTAACTTTGTCTAGGGGCCCCGTTTACGTTAAGTTTTGTCGCTAAAACGCACGCGAACGTCATCGATGGCGAGCAAAAAATTATGCGACTGATTTTTATACTAAATCATTTTGTTTATTTTTTAACTTTATTCTAAATCTGTGTTAGTTTCAATTTGTTGCATATCCACTGAATTTAATTTAAATCCGTTCAGCTGTTACGTAATCTTTGTTTATATTTGTATTTCAGTAAACTTAGTCGTGCATGTTATCTAGAATATGCTTTACGCCGATGCGTTAGTTTCAGAATGTTATTGCTTTACTGGAATAAGTTTAAAAGTTTCACCATTGAAACCGGTCAATTAATAATAAAAAAATACTGTGGAAAAAGTACAAGTGTGTTATTAATATGGACAACTAAAGAGGTAACGTCAGACAGGTTAGTATAAAAAAGTTAGACGTGGGATTAGGACAAGAGCCGGGAGATGTGTATCACGCAATACGAATACTAGAAAAACCACAAATTCCATCAGCATTTTCTCGAATATAATCCTAGTTGCGCAAATGTCTAAGTACAGGCCTATTTCTAGCTCTGGCCTGCGACAGGCTGATTGATTGAAGGTGCAAACGGACGTGGCAGCCGTCAGGTATTATTAAGCTATTACAGTATTGTATGAACGCATGAGTAGAATTACCTAGGCTTGTACGTGGACTGCAATCAGTTCTCGCTGTAGGTGGGTAGTGGGTACGTCAGTGTCGAAGGGTAAAAGGTAAGCCGGTGGAAAATAAAATTACGTCGATCTAGTTTGTCATGCTCCATGCGTATTATTGGGAAGCCGGTACGAATCGGGTTATAGGGACCCTTCGCCTCTGGGGTACGTTATCTATTAGCCAGTTGTTCCCGGTTGCATCTGGGATTTATATTTCAGACCTTAGGCTCCGCTTATTCCTTCTTTTCTTAGCTTAGCCGTATAAGCCAACCTCAAAAACCCAGAGAGAGGTCTGTGCCAGAATCTCGTTCGTTGTTTAGCAGGTGCACCAGGATGAATTGGGCCCCGAAGGTGTCGTTACACGCTGGAGTGGCGTGTAACAACACCTACGGTTCCTTCTTCAGTTGCTGGCAAAACGTGTGAATACTAAAAGAGCTCTTTGAAGGACCGGCCTCCTCTGGTTACCCCGCTTGGTTCGCCAAACAATTCTTGTAATGAAAAGGTTTTTAAAATTCAGTCTCGATGTCCTCTCAATCCCCAAATATCAAAGACGATCACGATTTCAATAAAAATAGGGAAAATTCTCGTAATAAATATTCCTTCAGTGACGTCTCGATCTAATGTTAGAAAGGATCGCATAGTTTGATCTTTTTCGGAAATTGTGTAACAAGAATATTGTTTTAAGGGTTGCGTACATCTAAAGGAAAATACGGACCCTTATAGGATAATTGGGTTGTCCGTCTGTCAAGACTTTTCTTAGGAATGCGTGGAGGCTTCAAGTTGAAATTCATACCGCATACTCAAGTCTATAACGTCTTAAAACTGTCTAAAAATCAAACTTCCAAGTCAAAGTAATCAAAATATATTGCGGTTTATGTAGCTTAACTTCATCCCTGAATGCAATTTTGTACGAAACCCTCGGTGTGGGAGTCCGACTCGCAGTTTACCGGCTTTTGACATTTAATTTTGATTATGATAGATCGGTAATATATCTGGAAAATCTTTTTATTAGGAGAATGGTTCTACAAGTTTAGCAAGACTTCATATTACACAGATGCATAAAAGTTTAACTAACGAAATCAATAGAGCATCAGCCCTGTGTCCTTAGTCCGTGGGAACGTGATGTTCGTTATGTTATTTTGTGCTAGTTTTAGAGTGCATTTCTCGTGACTCACTGCGTATACAATGATTCGTAAGACTATTCGGCAGATGACGACATCGCCCATTTAATTATTATGTGCCATGTACGTGATACAAGAGACTGGAATAATGTTAACTAATTGGTATGAACTGTTTCGTGATTTGTGATGTGCTACAGCAGCTGATCTTACGCCGTGTTTCCAAGGTGTGAGGTTCCACAGATGCTCTTTTTTTGTACCACTTGGGTGGCAGACAAGAATACGGCTTACTTTATGGAAATTAGTTACCGTGGCCTATGGACGCGTGTAACACCAGAGGAGTCACACGCTGCCGACCCTGTAAGCACAGAGTTTCTATGCCGTTAGTGCAGAAAACACAATCAGGAAAAGCCTTTGGTCTTCCCAATGACAGCACAAAAACTCTCCAGTGAGCTCTGGCTACCCTATTCATCGCTGGGAACACAACACGAAGTTATTATGGCCTCGGTATTCTGTAGGGCGGTGCTTTCCCAATCGGACTGCTCAATTGGACGGAAATACCGTCGTTTCCTACCTCCTACATATATGCCAAATGTATCTGTAGTATCATGGATGAGTCTCTTTCCACGATGCATAGTTCGCGAAATCGCGCACGCGTCTGTAAAATCGCGGAAGGCGGCTCTCAAGCATCCAGTCTATACCTGTTACTTGGGTCAGGACGTCAGTCTATCTGGATACTGGTCGTCATACTTTTGCCCCGACATGACTAGACTATTTTTAAGTCGAAATTGAAAATATATTCGAAAAATCAATATTATATTTTATTTTTCATAACAATAATAACGTTACGCACCGCGGTTCCAGGCAGAGTAGAATTTGGACCACCCCATCTCTTTCCATGCGGTGTCGTACAAGGCCACTAAGGGATAGAGGGTTGTTTAACATCAGACAGATATATACAGCCCAGAGTCAGCCTCTGATGCATGGTTTGAATCAACAATAGTGCCTGAAAACGGCGATAGGCTCACCCCTATTACTTGGGACTGAATTCAATGATTGATGAAATGTGGGTGTTAAATTCACCTTTGTTTAACCCTCCGGGGATAATGTCAATTCATACACATTTTTATCGTTTCCTTATCCAATTTATTTAGTGTTAATTTCTTATTTACAATAATCTTTATGTTTCGGTTTCTTATCAGCGAGTATCTGTAATGTAGTCACGGAGATACTGTGGAAACAGTAGGAAAACCAAATAAATCGTAAAATAATCTAGTTTTCATTGCGTGGTATTCACATAAACTGCCGACGATATTCAGTTGATTACACTGCAGTCAGACAGCTAAGTGTAGTTTGTAACTGCGCCGCCAGTGCCCGCCGAAGTTTGTACCGCATTGCGACAATCGCTCCAGACAACTAAAGCCGTAGTCCGTTTGTACATATAAGGAGCGCTGAAACGTTAACAGCTTGCCAAAAGCTGTTTGAATTTATAGTTTCTTTTTGCGTATACTGTTTGTTTTGTTCCAAGTATTTGAATTGCAGTTTTGACTTGAATTGCAGTTTTTTGGAGCCCTATCAATTTCTTCGAGACTTCAGTAAACCTGATCTGCAACCGGTAGAACTGCTAATTGACGATGCTCGGATGCTCTGGCGCTGGATTTCTTATAACCTGACCTACTGTCATAAGAAACCGACTGGCTGCCTACAATGTTGTAAGAGACATTATAGACCCACGGTGCCCCTGGTGGTACCGTGAGTCTTTTAAAGTTTAACGATACTACCGACTAATAGTGTGTAGTGATGTCAACATCTACGACTGATAAAAACATGGTTTTAGCTGTGGATAGGTGGGTCCCAACATACAAAGTAATCCTATAGCGAGAAAGTTATAAGTCTAAGAGCGGACCCCAGAATTAAAATCAATTTACCGATCGGACCATGAAGCCTTTATAAATGAGAAAGCGAGGTTATGACTATGACCCTATGTTTATAGACAAACGAAGCGAAGAAATTCGAGAACATATCTAACAGACAATTGAATGTCCAACCTAAATGCGGACAATAAAACATTCGCGGTATATTTTACTTATGCGCACGCGCCTGTTGAACCACTTAACTAGCCACCGGATCCGGACGAATTACGACATTGATGAAAGTAGAAGATTATTATAACATCTACATAATGTATCAACTGCCTACTTTCAAGTAAAAGTCTTGGATGAAAAACGAGTGATTGTTCAATTTTAGTGGGAGTTCTATGCGCTTGCGGAAGCTGTTAGATATGGGCCATCGCTTAGAATTCATTATGATTTGAAGTATATGGGTTGTTTAATTGTGTGACATCAAAAAGGTAGTTTATAAAGCCTGAAACCTGTCATACTCTGACTCTAATGGAACTCTGCAAGTGATTGCCGTTCGTTAAAGTCTCGTCTTGTATATTGACTTTTTCCAATACATTTTCTAAGCAAATCCTAGCATAGTTGTTTTTTCAAGCGACTACAATATCATTCTTTAAAAAGGGCATTAGAGGTCCTACTACGTAGTAACTATTTATTAATCTGTGGTCCTACACCGTCGACAGTACCAGTATGACGTTCGTGCATGTGCAATAAAAAAAATTGCAATATTCAATTTCAATTCAATTCAATTTATTTATTTCTAAACAAACATAGTTTGTATTGAAATGTCAATTTTAACTAATAAATACATACAATCAATTAAAATACACTATAACGTCAAAATGAAATAAAATAAAATAAAAATTTTTAGGTACAATTAACTACAACTTTACATTTAGTCACAAAAACATTTTAGTCATCATTCACAAATTCTTCGACTGTGTAGTAACACTTTTCCAACAGCAAGGACTTTAACTTTTTCTTAAAGGAATAGGTTTTATAGACATCAAGCTTTAAGTCATTAGGCAGACTATTAAATAGTTTTATTGCTTGATGTTTCGCACTATGTATCACGACGTTAATTCTCGGATTCAATGTAGCTTTGAAATGGTTCCTTCGAGTGCTTTCACGTGTTACTCTTTCATCTTCCGTTTCATAATCCCTTATGTGTTTTGCAAAATCACTTAAAACCATTAATATATAGAGGCAAGGCACGGTTAGTATAGACAGGTTTTTAAAATGCTCCCTGCAAGATTCCCACTGTGGAATACGGACTATTGTTCTTATAGCCCTTTTCTGCAATATAAATGCCTTATTACAGTTATATTTAAAGCTATTACCCCAAAGCTGAATGCTGTACCTTAACCTGGACTCCACTAATGCAAAATACACCATCTTTAGGTGGTCAACACTGACTTCATCTCTTAAACTTCTTAGAGCAAAGCAAGCTGATGAAATTGATCCATCTATGGCATCCAGTTCATCTTTCCAATTTAGTAACGAATCAATGTGAACGCCCAGAAATTTAACAGTATCTACAGAATCTACCCTATCGCCGTTTAGCATAATGTTGATAGTGTCGCAATTACGTGATGTAGTTTTAAATACCATAACGCTTGTTTTCTTTCTATTTATTATTAAGCTATTAGCTGCAAACCAATTCTGAAAATCAGTCAGCAACGTATTTATTTTACAGCTCAACAATTCCATACTACCGGCACTGACTACTGCATTTGTATCATCTGCAAAAACTACCAATTGAGCATCCGCGTTCAACCGCTTCGTGTAATCTATCATATCGTTCATAAAAATAAGGAAAAGCACAGGTCCAAGGATCGATCCTTGTGGGACACCAGTCATCACGTTATGTACCTTGGATCTATAAACCCGTTGACAACCATTTTCATCAATTGATTTAATTTCCACATACATCGTCCTATTGCCCAAATATGATTCAAACAGCTGCAGGGCCCTGCCTCTCACGCCATAATATTCCAGTTTTTTAAGCAGCAACGCATGATCAACAGTATCAAATGCGGAGCTTAGGTCCAAAAATATTGCAGCAACCTTCTGTTTTTCATTAATTCTTCCTATTACTTCATTGGTTAAACTATTTATAGCATCTGAAGTGCCTACAAACCTCTGATACCCAAACTGTTGCCTGTTTATAATTTGATTTGTATTGAGATGGGACACAAGACGAGTTTTTATTAATTTTTCAAAAATTTTAGATAGGGTTGGCAAGACAGAGATGGGTCTGTAATTCTTTGGATCCATCGCATCGCTTTTTTTGTGAATTGGCACCACTTTGGCCAATTTCAACTGTTCAGGAAAAATTCCAGCTTCGCAACATTGATTGAAAAAACATGATAGTGGGAAAGCTAATATCTTTATATGATGTTTAATTACTGTAATGGGTATTTCGTCATAACCAGTTGAAGTCTTGTTAACCATTCCTCGCACTAACTTTCCAACTTCCTCCGGTGTAATAGAAGAAAAGACCATGTCCTTAATGATCCCGCGACCACTATCGTGAAGAAAAGTATTTGAATCATTGTTTTGTCTGTCATTTGTAGTATGTTTATTATTATTATTAAACTGTTCAGCAAATATACGTGCAACCTCTCTGGGGTCCTCGACCTTTTCCATATTATTATTATGAATACTAAAGTTCTTAAACTCTTTTTCACTAGTTTTGTTTCTATGGCGATTAACAACTTGCCAGATTTCTCTACTAACATTTTTAGCGTTTTCCAATTGCCTAACTACAGCATTTCTTTTTGCCGCCTTAATAACCCTTCTGAATAACCTAACATAGTTTTTTCTATAAGTTAGAACACTATTATTAATACAATTTCCATTATGCATGCAGAGAAATCGTTTCATTTTGCTAGAAACTCTTATGCCTTTTGTTGCCCATGGAATGCAAGTATGTTTCCCACCATTATTTATTTTTCTGATTTTTTTCCTGAAGCTACTTTTAAATATATTATTAAATTTATAAAGAAAGGTGTTTATTGCCATTGATGACCATTCGGCGTTCAATATGAATTTTTCAAATGTTTCATGACTTCTTTTATTAAATCCTCTTTTTTCTACCCTAATTGTTGCATTCCGTGCAGATTTTCTATCTGTTAATTTTGCTAGCGATAACTCACACATAATACCAGCATGCCCGTCCGATAAACCGTTGTGATCCACATTTATTTCATGTATACTCTGATCGTTCACATTGGTCAAGAAGTTATCAACACAGGATGTTCTACTGTTTCGGATGAAAGTAACATTTTGCACAAGAACCTTAAAATCAAAACATCGTAACAATCCCAAAAATTCAGTGCGATGTTCATGTTCCTTGAGTAAATTCACATTAAAATCTCCACAAATTAAAGGACTGAGTGCCCGGTACGAGTTTTTTTCTTACATTTATTGGTGACGATTAAACGGTCATTTGTGGATGCCGCGTGGTTCCCGGCACTGTAGAATTTGGACCACCCCATCTCTTCTCATGCATTGTCTTTCAAGGCGACTAAGGAATAGAGCTGTTTAAAATCAGATATATACAGTTTAGACTCAGCCTCAGGTACATGGATTGAGTCAACAATAGCGCCCGGTAGACGGCAATAGGCTCACCCTCTATTACGTGATTGGTGAAATGTGGGTTTTAATTCACTTCTGGCTAAACTTTCGGGGGTAAAAGCCTAATTATACATTGTATGAATGTAATTATGCATTGTAATTTTGTAAATATGGTGTAAAAACGAGTCTACTCTCAATTATATCTATGTACCTAAATATAATAGTTCTAAAATTCATTCATAAGATTCTCCTGTGTTTGTACCTAGTACCTACCTATCTCGTATATTGTGTCTCGTTGTAGCCATGAGGCTATTTAGGTCCCATCCCGCTACAAACCTGTTGTGCTCTCCGCGCGTAGATTAGACCGAAATGCAGTTGGAACCGCATTGTTACGATATGACATCAACGTCCCGACACCAGTCTTTCTACACTCCTTTTGGTTTTACGGTCTTCTAAGAAGTTGGAACTAATACGGTGGATGTCGAGTAGCTTATTTGTTAGATCTTGCCACAGTGGGTCCAAATCCCAACCTAAGTATTTATAGTATTATGTATTATATGTATGTATCTACAAAAGAAAAAGTATCTAAACAGGTTTATACGCATTCTAAATTCCATAACACAAGCTAGTTAAGCTAAGCTTACCATGGCCCTATATAGCGTTGTGTAGAATGTTGTAGAATATTTATTTATTAGAATTTATATCAATCAATCAATCAATTAGCCCATCGCAGTCCATTGCTGGATATAGGCCTCTCCCGGTGTTGGGAGGCTTTGGCCTACTGTTTCCACGCTAATTTAATTAAATTGGAATAAGAATTTAATAACTTTAATTTGTATTGTAATGCGAGATATGTGTAGTATCTGCTAGGTTCCCTTTACCCGCACTGTACAAAAGTAGGAAAAAGAATTCCAAGATTTCCACGCTTCTACTGTTATAGTAGCTTAATTCGAACCTTTACCGGTTAATAGTTCACTTAAACCCCACGCACACTTAAGATGTGGAATGACCTCCCTGCTGCGGTTTTCCCAAGCACCTACAATATGGGGTTCTTCAAGAGGGGCATCAGAAGGTTTCTTCATGGTCGGCAGCGCGAGTGTAACATCCCTGGTGTTGAATACGTCCATACGCCACGGTAACCACTTTCCATCAGGTGGGCCGTGTGCTTGTCTGCCACCAAAGTGGTATAAAAAAAATCGCCGAATTGTACATATTGACGCTTAAATCAATTCTGTTTACGGCGTGCATTATCACTTAACAACTCATATGATGTCATTGGTGACAAACAAAATGACATGCTTAATTTTCGTCGCTCACAGACGAGGCCTAACACACTCTCCAGTATTTCGAATATAAACGTACAAAAATATACAAGAGAATGTGTTATTTCATTATTATTCATCCGAGTTGCAGTACTCGGGCATTCCCAGTGTCCGTCCGTACGTTCGTTGAATGGCCACTGCAGCAGATAACATCTATATTATTTGACGCCCGGCGTCGCTCCGTCTGCGGTATGACAATACCGCGTGAACTGCAGGATGGGGGACTTTTAGTTCGAATAACGCATAACTTTTGTGGAACTATGTTCTGTTTAATGGTGTTTTTTTCTCGTTATTGTGGATGAGTTTATATATGAGTATATATAAGGCAGAAGATCGGATAAAATGGCGGACATTGGGAGAGGCCTATGTCCAGCAGTGGTCTAATTGATTGATTGATATATAAGTATAGAACAGGACTAGTGATGGTACTCATGCTAGGTTTAATGATGATGAAAATAAGTAGGTAATAAATGTTAGAGTAATCTTAGTGCAACAGTGTGTTTCATCTACTCACACATGACGACATCAAGGGAAGGTGAATTTAGTAATAATATTATTTTCTTTACCCATATTTGTGCTACCATTCATTACTACAGACTAGAAAATATTTAAAAAATAGGAAGATTGATAGTTACATCGTCAATTTAATTTGGTGTTTGCTCCCAATTGTGTAAGAGGCTTTCTCCTCGAAGCCTGGATTTCACTTACTTCATCTCCTTTTTAATGGACTTATGCGAGTTATGGGGGCGACTGCAGTCTGAGTTCCCAACTCAGTGAGACAATCCTATACCTGAGTCTCGTGCATCAATCAGTAGATTACCTCTGCAAGATGTTAGACTTGCAGATAATATTAAATGGTCCCGAAGGTCTTGGTTGGGCGCCATATATGGCGTATGGGTATCCTAATATACACACTTCTACACATAGTATGAATATAGAATCAAAGAATCAATTTCATTTATTCAGTTTAGGCACATAAAGAGCTCATATGAACGTCAAAATTTTACAATTATGTCAGGAAATAATAGTGTAAAAATAAACCATTGGAAAATCATTCTTTTCCTGGTTCGGTAGGTTAGTTCTACTGAGAAGATACCAGCAAGAAACTCAGAGAACTATGTTAGAACTAGATTATCTTTCTTTTTTATATCTATTTTTATAATGCGGAAGTTCCCTAAGTCAGATTTCGTGTTATGTTTACTCAGTTGAGTACCCTGGTCTTCTACCGTTCACGCAGTAGATAACCGATTACTCACAAATATTCCATGTAATCGCATGTTAATAACTAAATTATTTACTAATACAGTCGTCGATACCATCGTCGCTCGTATCAGTCCGATATTTATTACCTAATCGTATTAGCCTGCCTTGTACCAAAATATTGATGAATATGACTCATTTTGTTCTAGTCTAGTCCTGATTAGATATAAAACTATGTTACGGTATCAGTCAGTGTTGCGTGCTAGCTGTATTTTACGATTGTGTACCAATTCAATGAAGATTAACCTTAGCTCGTGTGTACAGACAGACTATATGCTTCGGTCAGAGTGAAACAAGCTTTCGCGTGTGGAGTTAATTAGTAACTTTACATGTAACTTCAAGTTTAAAGGGTTCAGAACCCACTGCTACTCAGAAACTTGCACCTATTGCCCACACTCCTCAAACATTCATCCATCGCTGAGGTTTTTTCTATATGTGGTAACCTAGGGATGACGAGCCGACTGAAACCGCAGAGAGTTTCGTCACATTAAACTGTGACTGGGTAATCTAGTCTGCCCTAGAAACCTTAACAGCAAAAATGTCGATGATTTAATTGAAAAAGGATATCTTGAATATTTCGACGAAGTCAGAATATCGTCATTTATATGAAGTCAGTTGTAAAACTTAATTAATTGTGAACATTTAGCTATCCAGTTAAATTGGTATAACCTTTGATATTAGCGAGAGCAAAAGATAAGTTAATTGACTCCATCTTATCGGCGAAACGATTGTTTCTTCGTTTAATCGATTATTTCGGCCAAGGTTGTCTGCAGCTTGCAAAATATTCTTCAGTTTATGATCTGATGGTAGGACACCAATAGTAGAGGCTATAAGAGGGTTATGCTTACGAGACCTGTTGTAAAATTGACTGGGTTTGTAAATGATTATCCATATCAGTTCAATGAAGATCCTGAAGCCCAGTTCTCCGAATATAAAAAGTCATCGTCTCGATTCGTTTCGCTTTCAAAATCAAATTAAGTACCCACGATGTACGCTTGTATAAAATCATCTATATCCTCAATACAAAATTGTAAATTAAACATTTATTTTGTATATTAGATATATTTTTTTAATAAAGTGGTATGTTTTGTTTGATAATATTAGTAAGTAGTAAAGAAGTCATAATCAGAAATCTGGAAAAGACTGTCTTGGAAGTCGTGAATATGTTTCATACTGAAAGTGGTATCTAGACAGGAGATAATTTATTTCATACATGTGTCGGCCATTCCGTTACGGCATAAAGCGTCAGCCATCCAAATATTTATTTAAAAAAACAGGAAACTGTACATTTTAATAACAAAATCTATTTCGGAGCCCGTCAATTATTTAATATAAATTTTCTATAGTGATTACTCCAGTGAATGTTGGCATGGTATAACCTGTCATTGCGGCAGCTTGACGCGCGTGCGCTGCCAAAATTAACGTTTTCCCACAAGACGTGCGTCCGCGCATCGCCGCGAGATAATTAATATTTGGTAACGTTATTGTTATGTAATAGTTTTTTATGAGTTTCACGTGGCGACCTCGGTCTTTCTGCGCAAATAAACAAATATGTGCTAAAAGACTGTATGGCCGATGGACGATGCAGTTCATTACTTTCTATGTTTACAATCGATGTATAATTAGATTATTGAGATAAGATATTTCCCGGTTTGATTAGATACTTACAGTAATACTTGATCTAAATGATCTGAAATTACTTGTTTTAACCTACTTATTTTGGAAGACTTTATGCAGAAACACAAATCAATTGCGCGTTAAGCTAATAAGTTAATAACAAAATACTCTATAGAGTCTTAATAGTATACTACAATGTACTATGTTATATTCTTACCCGGGCAAAGCGCAAATGCCGCTTGCATCTAAACCTGGCATTTGGAGTCCGGGGACCGCCCTCGAATTTCTCCTTTCGATAATTTGGTTGATCTTGACTTTTCCGACAATCGCTCCCTGCCATCTGACATTTTAAGCCCGATAGGTGACCCAGTACCAGTGCAGATGAGGTTGCTTTAGAACGCACATTAATTTATCTAAAAATAAACAAAAAAAAATTGGTAAAATCATAATTACCCCTAGTAGCGTTGCATTAATAATAGTATTATGCTCCATTTAAAAATAACGTAGCAGTCTTCGCACGATACTAGTTACCGATAATGTTTCCGTTCAGTTCACTCCACTTAAATCAACTGACCCGTGTTCCCTCGACACTTGTGTCTCGAAGGGGTAAAATAGGGTTGTTTGACTTCGAACGATTTGCTGGTAGCTAACACCCCGTTATCCCAGTTTTATGCTCCATTTATTGGTTTACGCTTAATTTTGTTTTTCCGTCCTTATCCTTTGAAACTAGTCTAGTGGAAATAGGCAGTCTGTATTTCTTATGATACTTTTTGCAGTTCATCGAAATAACTAAATAAATCTTTAAAGTCCAACTAGAAGTGAAAACTTTTGATTGGCTCTTGAGATGTTTAATCTACCTTATATCCATTTGTATACTGTAAGTAATCCACGTGAACTTAAAATAAATAAATTAGATAAGTTATAAAGGTTGTATCGAAACTCCGCAAGTACCTAATTGAAATCTAAATGACATTATATTAACGTATCTTATGCTGTAGCCTGAATGTGGATGATACATTTTGTGGAACTCCTCATTAGCTAAATGGCGGATAAACTTCTCGGAGTTTATTTGGTCTATTTTAGGCTCGAACATCACATAATGGTAACAAATATATTTTTAAACTGTGATCATTATTTGTACAACTATGTAGGTAGCGTATGTACTTCCCCAGACTTATCTACGGAGATCTAGGCAATTATATATATTCATAACAAAACGTAATATGAGGAAACATTTAACGATGCAATAAAATTACTCATTTTTTTATACCACATAGGTGGCAGACTTGCGCACGGCCTACCTGAAGGGAAGAGGTTACCGTGGCCTATGGACGTGTGTAATACCAGAGAAGCTCGGTGAACTCGGGAACACTCGCGCTGCTGACCCTGTAAGCACAGAGTTTCTGTGCCGTCAGTGTAAAGGACAAAGCAGGACAAGCCTTTAGTCATACCACTGACAGCACAAATTCTCCAGTGAGCTCTGGCTACCCTACTGTACTTAAAAAATTCTGTTGAGTTGATGTAAATATCTAATCAGTGCGAGAACTTTCATAATGCGATTCAGGGTTTTTTTTTTTTTTACGTGCGCAAAATCCCCACGGATACCTCCCCACCGGAGCCGGTGGAGGAGGTTATGTCGGACTCGAACCGACTAAAACGCACGCCGCCTGTGGGTCGTTTTGGTTGCCGAAGGTGAGGTTGACAGGCATATCCCTCGCACCCCGGCCGACCCAGGGCCATCTCTCACGATCTGGCCCTCTTCTCGGGTTGTGGGGACTACAGTCCCCAACTCGACCCCGGAAACGGGGAGGCGCGCCAGGCGCGCCACCGCCGCGGCATGCGATTCAGGGTTTATAGTTTCGAAGTAGTTCGAGCTATCTTCGTTAGATGGCGCAGAATATTATGAAGTGTCGCTAGTATCTCATAGAAGAAGACAAATAAAACAGTTATTGTTTTATTTCAAAGCTATGAGAGGGTATCGTGACTCAAGGATTAAATCAGTCACTATATAAAGATTACTCATACTGTAATAATCATAAATTGTGATGTGATCACTGCTTCATTTGAAGGTATTTCGTGAAATGATCAGGTGCAAAATGAGGGCGTGTGACGGGGTCTGACTTCATCACTATAACAAGCAAAATACATACGTCTTAAGACGATAGAGCCAATTTTTCCCCTGTATATATAGGACGGCTCCATTCAATATTTATATATGCAATATCCTTTTTCCCGATTGCGCCAGCGAGGGTAATGTGTTACGCACGTATGTATGTATGTAGTTTTCTTTGTTCCCCTCTACAGGCCTAACGGCTGGTGGGATTTCGATGAATGGCGTATCAAATGAAAGGTTTAGATCTCCCGAGCGTCATAAGGTAAGTACATAAAATTTGAATAAAAACTATGGGGTGGAATTTTCGAGCAAAAATGAGGATTGTCAAAAACAATTTTTATTCAAATTTATCGATAAGGGAATTTGAAGATTTCAAAAATATATACATGTCATATCATACATACATATAATCACGCCTTTATCCCCGGAGGGTTAGGCAGAGGTGTATTAACACCCACTTTTTACCAATCATTAAATTTGGTCCACGTAATAGGGGAAGAGCTTATTGCCGTCTTCTGGGTACTATTATTGACTCAAGCCATTCATCTGAGCTTCATATCATAACTAAAAAGTTTAAAATAAAATAAAATAAATTGGTGGTTTGGTTTATGATTGACAAATAGTTACCATCTGCTATCAAACTTGTTTCAATCTTTTAGACAGCAGTCGGGTTTTCTTATTCTTTAATAATTTATTTAAGTAGATGTATGCTGTATGTAAACGACTGACGATAGTGCTTTTTAAGAAGTAGTAAATTAAATTCATTGGGTAAACCGTGATATAGTTTATAGGTATATATCTTGACTCCAAGTTACGAGTGTGCTGTGCGATCAAGAACCAAGCGGTTCGGAGACACTTTTTTTTGCCGCACCACAAAGACCTGGAATTTATTACCAGCATACGTGTTTCCTTCTTCCTATAGTCCCGGGGCCTTTAAGCAGGTCGTGAAAAAGCATCTATCTGATGAGGCCGCCAAGCTGAGTGCCACCATTGTAACACTTAGTGTCTGTAATGGTAACCCTCTTTCCTGAGACTTTGCCTTTAGCTTACCATCAGGCGAGGTGAAGTCAAGTTGGCGTGTCTTACATATAAAAAAAAACAAGAGAGAGAGAGAGCCTTGGCACGCGGATTGGTTTGATATTGGTATCTTGGAGCGCGGATTGGAGCCTTGGCACGCGGATTGGTTTGAGATTGGTTTGATAGCTGTATTTGAGCTCCTAGTAAAGTAAAAAAAAGTAAAAAAATATTTTGCTATTACAAAACTGCATACAACTACTATTCACAAGTTTACCAGGTGTGTACATAACAGTATTGAATAGGAAAAATTCCGATATTGTCAAAAGCTCCTCCGCCGCCATAGCAACCCTCAAAAGACACCCAGAAAACGCATACTGCGCATAAAGAGACGTGATTGGGATCATGATAATATGCTAGTAACTATAACACAGTTAAATTTTAATTGATTTCGATCCCTATCTTTAACCAAATCCGTTACATTAAACTTCTATTTATTGACCAATTTACGCATTGTGTTCAAAGCCTACAAAATAATTACGCAAGTAACTTTATAGTCACATCAATAAATCATCCTGTATACAAGTTGATTGATCGAGTCATTTGACGTCTAATCAAGAAACATCAATCGAAGGTTGCTCCCGTAAGACAGCATTAAACCCGAATCAAAGGCGACCAAGTAAAATATAGTTTCGTTCATGATACAACATCTGAATTGAATTCCTATGCGATACTGTAAACAGGAAACACAAGAATAAAAAGCTGCATTTCAACAGCACACAAGGAACACGCACTTTATGGGCTAGATAATAAAGTGGATATTGTTATTTCTTGCTAGATATACAGTGTGTTGAAATTATAAACATTACTTTATATTTTTGTTTGTTTAATATCTGGGAGTTCATTGAATGTTTGTACGAGAATGTGTACGGTATTGTCTTAATCTCGATGATCATGAATATAGCTTTTAAACTTTCTTTGCGTTTAAACTACTTCATTCCGATTATATCGAGATTTATTGTTTGTTTG
Organism: Eilema griseolum; assembly: GCA_963662185.1. Lineage (NCBI taxonomy): Eukaryota > Metazoa > Arthropoda > Insecta > Lepidoptera > Erebidae > Eilema > Eilema griseolum. Next base: position 17,581,721 of record OY759255.1, read on the forward strand.
TATTTTCATTTTTTCAGACGTTTGTATTAGAACGTTAAGATTAATGTTGGGATTTATGAGAAATTCATCAACGTCTTACAAGATTTTAACTTTTGGAAATGTATTTTGTAGCTTTCAAATTTCCTTTCCTCTTCGGGGTGGGGGTCAGACGGCAGTTGTTCCTGTAAAAGCCTAAAAAAACCAAAATGTAGGATGGAAAAGCAAGTTTATAGGCTTGCAGATGAAGTTATCTTGGCCCTGAAGTCTTGATGGGGTCCTATACACCTTATATTTATGGATATTATGACAAGAAACAATCTCATGATCTTTGGATATTCTTAAAAAATAACCTATCTGCTCGATCTGGAGTTAAGCGGTTACCGCGGCTCAGAGTATAATTGAGATGGTCGTCTTTCCTCGATCGAGCCGAAACCGAAACGAAATTAAACATCTAGCATTACAATATCCAGCCCATTAACGTGCAGTTATTTAGCAGCGCGTGCGCAGGTACAACACGCAACGTTCGTGTCGTACGCAGAAGAAATTACGTTATTCGATACATAATTGCTGCATAGTTGTCAGTTGGTACACACGGTTACATAAGGCTCATTATTTCGCGTACGAGACCGGTGCAATGTCACGTACGGGCGTTTGACATTTAAGTTATGCTTATAAAGATACAAAGTAGATAATAAAATTTGACTGTATGTGTTAATAATGACGTCACTAATCACGTTCCTGTTTTGTGTCACGACATATTATAGCGATTTCCCAGTTGCATACAAAGGCTCACTTATTACTTTTGGGTGCCTTTTTTTCTTTCTTAAAATTGGCAGCGAAATTGTAGCAGCCAAATACATATTCGCTGCGACGAAACTGCAGTAGGAAGGGTTAGACGTTTTAATAGACGTTACACAAAGACATTCGCTGTTTTGATAGTATTACAGTTCATTTACTATTCTAACTGCCAAACAAACTACAAACTACCGAACAGCAAGACGTTATTTAACCCTGGGGACAGTTATCATAGCTATATTACACTCATAACTCTCAACAAACAATATTAATCTCACTTTGTTACCCCATTTAGGTAATACGACCTTTTGTTCGCATTTTCGTTGTAATGCGACTGTAAAAGTTATTTTCCTGTCTGTGTATCTCACTACTAACGAAGCCAAGTCTACCTATTTTTTTATTTAAGCGCAGAAATCCCCTCGATAACAAAGCGACTATCATGTTGGAGTCGAACTGACTTACCATACCCCGTCTTGGGACGTGTGAGGTTGCCTAAGACATAGCCAAACCAAACCAACCGCTAATGTAAGGGGTAGCAGTCCGACTGGGAACCTACACCCTACAGAATACCACGGCTATAATAACCTCGTGTTGTGTTCCCGACGGTGAGTAAGGTAGCCGGAGCTCACTGGATAGTTTTTGTGTTGTCAGTAGGAAGACCAAAGGCTTGTCCTGATTTTGTCTGTTCTTACAGGGTCGGCAGCACCGGTGACTCCCCTGGTTTTACATACGTTCATAGGTCACGGTAACCACTTTCCATTAGATGAGCCGTGTGCTTGTCTGCCACCTAAATCGTATAAAAAACAAACCAAAGGGGAATTCACACCGCGAAAGATTAAAAATAAAACCAAAGGGGAATTAGTTAAAACTTAAAAAACAAACAATTTGGCATTTACAGGACCTGTTATGATTCCATAACATAACGTATGTTATGTTATGGTTATGTTATGAATTAACTGTAATAGGACGAACATGTAATAGGCGGCGGCGAGCCTATTAACCGGGCACCTATAAACCTGCGATAACTACAAACATAACTTCGAAAAGCATCGAAAACTCTGTTAGGATTCCACCTTATCATAAACCATTTTTCTCTAACAACAATAAAAAAGTAATGACCTTTTCCATTATGTCGGCGTGTTTGGTCACGCCACGTGTTATCCAATAGTTTTGGTCAGAGGAAATGGGTTTTGTGCTGGCTGAGCTGCTTCCTGTATGACTAACGCAGCTTTTATTACTTCTCACGTGTCATGCTTGGATCGAGGTCGGATTTTGCAATGTTATTTGGTGACATATTGCTGTTTGTAATAGTAATGGATCGTTGTGGATTCGTGTGAACAAATTTTCATAAATAAAGTCGTAGGAAGTCTTAGAATTCTCACTCGTTATAATTCATTTTATATGGAGGTAGAACATGATGGTATTCCCGACCCAATTGAGCAGTCCGTCTGGGGAAGTACCTCCGTTTTACAGAATACCGCGGCCATGATTAAGGGGTGCGGCTTCCGAGTATAACTAAGATGTGGCTGAACTTCGATAATTTCTATGATGAGACTGCCATCTGAACTCCACAACCAATTGGCGATATTGAAGTGTTGTAGTTAGGCAAGTCGAACTGTTGAGGGCTCCAACTACTCGTAACGACTGCCACAGATATTCGTATGGCAACCGGGATCTATGGCTTAACGTGCTCTTCGAGGCACGACCAGATCAATGCAAATCCACATATTCATACATACAAATATTTGCACTGAGCTGGGACCAACCCGCGCCTCCGTCGTAGCTGCCGCGTTCACTACCGCCACGCCACAAAGGCCGACCCCATTTCTCTCTATGCGTTATTATTAAACATACGGCCTTCGTAATGGTTAACGGTTGTCGTGGCCTATGGACGCTTGCGACACCAGAGGTATCACTGGCGCGTAGGACAGGAAAGGAAGGCCGGTAGCACCTTCACCATACTTACGAAATACCTACTGTTAATTAAATGTGAAATTGTTTGAGAGGGTTATACTGATGTAACTTCCTCAGTCAAGCCGAGCTGTGATGGCACGGTTGTTTTCTTCTCTAATCTCCTCTTCTTCCACATTACAAACTGCTATGACAGTATACTGGTCCTAGTTCGCACTATACTATAAATTTAGATGTGTCTATTGTAGGGTGTAGTCCACTTAGAACACCCAGCTGAATAGCACCTAGAATTGTTCACGATGAGAGGTTATCAAGTCTGCCAACCAATCATAGGTTTCATTAAACCAATCAGGCGCGCACGGGCTCGCATCGTTAGTGCCAAGTGCGAATTTTTCGCACATTCACCGGTGATATGAGTAAATTATGATTTGTAAGCACAAAAAATGTAAATAAAAGGTTCTCCCCGGAGTGTTAGGCAGAGTTACTCACATTTCATCAATCATTAATTTTGGTCCCACGTAATAGGGGTGAGCCTATTGCCGTCTTTCGGGCACTATTGTTGACTCAAGCCATGAACCTGAGACTGAGTCTCGGCTGTATATATCTGTCTGATGTTCTGATGCCTGATGAGCCCTATCCCTTATTCGCCTTGTACGACACCGCATGGGAAGAGATGTGGTGGTCCAAATTCTACTCTGGCGAAAACCACGCGGCTTACCCAAATGACCGTTTAATAGTCACCGATGAATGTGAGAAAAAATTTCGTACTGGGCACTCAGTCCCTTTGTTGTATTTTTTTATTACACGTGCACGAACTTCTGTACATTGTTCAATAAGTTTGCCGGGACCTAAACCTACATATGTTTAAAAACTCATCCAAAGACATGGTGAATAACAGTTGTTTTGTGTTGTTGCAGGTGATGCTGGGCGGGGCGGGGTCGCCGGGCGGCGACGATCTGCTCACCGTCACCGTGGTACGCGACGAGCATGGATATGGCATGAAAGTCTCCGGTATGACACTTTGACTATCTACTTTGTATGCACGTCGAACTTGTTAGCAGCCGGAGGAACAGGTGTGAGGTTTCGTGCCCATGGCATGGTAACCGTCTGCTGTCTACTGGTACAATGTCAAGTATCGACGTTTCTGTACTGTGATAGTAGCGTGCTGGCGGCAGCTACTCAAATATAGTGCATTTATTGAGCTACTTTTTGAGGCTGGAAACCAAGGGTACATCTTTCTTTATTTGATTCCTTTTCTACCCTAGGTGAAGTGTGTGTGATACTTTCAAATTTCTATTTATTGATTCTCCAGGTGCACATATATTTACCACCCGAGCTAATATTAGATACTAGATACTATTCCTTTGGAAGTATAGCTTTAGAAGGGTTTGCCGTGAACTAAGCAATTTTTCAAGGGCAAATATTTACTGTAGTATTGGTGAGTAGGGATGTATTGCGTGAAAAAGGATATAATGGCAAAGAAATGTCTGAAGAAATAACATCTGACATAAGAGAATGACATTTTGCGCCGACCCAAAATAATGTAGACAAGGACAGGTAGATGATGAATATTTATTGGCGTATGGATAACAGCCCTGTCCTTTACTTGCCCACGGGAATACACACAATAGCACATGTATTCTATTTGACCGGGAACCGGGAACCACGCGTCATAAAATTATACATTAGAATAACATAACTAGAAATTACAACATAAGTTTATTTTACAGCCAGTTAAACTATTTACTGCGTCTGTGTATCTATTTGTATTTTGTAGTCTTAAAATTATTTAGTATCTTTCTATACTATTTATTGATGCGAAGTTGGGATGGATCAATCCATGAATTAGCCTATCGTAGTTCACTGCTGGACATAAACCGCTCTCAATGTGTGTTATATCCTTTACTCCGCCTTCTGCATCCAGTCCATCCAAGCTAAATTTTTCAGGTCGTCAGTCTATTTAAAGTTGGGATGGAAGCATTCAAATTTTGGAAATCTGGATCATAAATGGCCAAGAGAGATATACTTTGAAATATACAGACTATTTTTATCCCGGGAGTATGTTCTTACGGAAAAATAGTATTTCACGTGGACAGAGCCACGGGCAACAGCTACTTATCAGTGAATATCTTACAACAGGCTTCTACAGGTTTCAAAGATGGCTAATCGATTGTCTGTCGCAGTGAAAGCGCGGCTTGTATTCAAGAGGCGGGTGGATGCCAAAAGTCATTACCGTCGCTGTCAATTCAATTCTTGAGTGTGTACACACGTGTTGAATGCGTTATTGAGTTATTCGATGCACTACGCATAACTATTGTGGACTCAGCCATTCAACATTTAACTGTACATTATGTACTCTCACCTCTTCAATTAGCCTATTACCATCCATTGCTAGACCTCTCATAATGTGTACCATGTTACCAGGTACTCTTCATGTACGCTACCCTCTAATTTCCTATTTCTTATGGTGGGTGTCATGCAAGGCCATCTAATAGTTAATTTAAGCAGCTCATGAAAAGTATGTATTTCACGATAATAGTCTCTCATCTTTATTAATACCTTTCTACTAATAGGCAGAGACCACAAGTTTCCACTTGCTACGATCCTGGCACACATCGTTTGCTTTTTTCCGTTTAAAAATGGTTTTCAAAATTACTCGCCATTTGCAGGTACATTTAAGCTGCCCTTTCTTTAAAATTTCGCCTGAGTGATATACGTACGTTTAGGTCGCTTGTTATTATGTGGAACCCAAATAGTTTAGTTTATATATGGCACGTCAATTAGACTTTGCCTCGCTTGATGTTAAGCTGAAGGCAAAGTCTCAGAAAAGAGGATCACCATTATTTATACATAAACCATGTTACAATGATGACACTCAGCTTGACGGCCTCATCATATGCTTTTTTACGCCCCGCTTAAAGGACCCGGGACTGTAGTAAAAAGGAAACATAAGCTGCTAATGAATTCCAGGTGTGAAAGGTCGAACATCCCTATGACCTGCTGTTCCTTGACATCATAACTGTAGTGTTGTAATGATTGGTCGATTCGTTCAGGAGACAACCCGGTGTACGTCCAATCCGTGAAAGAGCATGGCGCCGCGTGGCGCGCGGGGCTGCGCGCCGGCGACAGGATCCTGCGCGTGGACGCCGTGCCCGTGCACCACCACACGCACCAGCAGGTCGTGCACATGATAAGAGGTGAGCTGGAGTAACATATTGCATTGTTTATCATCATCACAGGGTTGGAGACCATTGAGTATTATTGGTGGATGTTAAACGTTGTTATAGCAACGTAGCATTGTGCATTCGAAACTTGTACTATGGAGTCCACGGTAGGCACTACTCTTGATCTTTTCCGAAGTGTCTGCTGCTGACCCTCCAACCCCGATTGAAAAACTTTTACCAGAGAGCCTCTTGCGTTATTCATCAGGTGTACTGGACTTCGAAGCTTTAAATGTTTCTATGTATGATATGTATGTATTTACAAAAAAAATCTCTAAGTATGTTTATCCGCATTCTAGATTCCATAACACAAGCTATGCTTACCATGGGTTAGATAGCGTTGTGTGAAATGTTGTAAAAAAAATACAAATAGCGTTGAAGTGCTTAGAGTTGAATTTTTTCATTTTTTTTATAATACATAAATGAATTGTCCTATTCAGAAGAAAAGGCGTAAAAAGTATGTTTAAAGAAATGGTTATGGAAATGGCTAGCAAAACTATACGTCTCTTATTATTTCCAGCCAAACCAACGACAGTGCTTACCGTACAACAAAATTCGTCCAGACACAAAACGCCTATCACTGCACCTGTTCCCGTCAATGTAAGTCATGATTTTTTTATATAATTCGAACCCGGGATCTCACGACTCTTTAATCACAGTTACTGACCGAGATTATTCAAGTGGTGAAACACCTGATGCTGAGAGGTTCCACACCGCTTGTGAGTATAGCATTAGCGATGATTCTCAGTGCCCGTCTTTGGATACAGTCAGCTTCAAATCGATCTAGACTACCAGTCTCAAAATGATTACCATGCTTAGTACCTTGGTAATAATTTTGAGACTGCTAGGATACCAAGGCACTGAGATGAAGTCAAACTGTTTTATTGATTTATATTGTATTAAGGTCAGAACTAAAGGTGTGTATCATATATCAGTTAGCGAGGAGCTGGGAAAACCAAGGCATTAGGATAATTTTTGACCCCCAACGCGTGCGTGCATGCTTCAAAGAGCTTGGCGAGTAGATCAATTTAAAAAGTGTAAAATAAAATAAAATTTAAAAAAAATGATTTAAGTCTTGTCATGTCGGGGAACCCTAACTGGTAGAGCACTACGTCATATTATCGAAACGATCCAAGGTCCCCCGACAATGACAACACTTGAATCAAAATATGTATTACTAGGCATATCAAAGTTATAGGGATAAACTAACACAATTTATTTTCGACTTTTTGGGGCTTATTTTTGGTGACGGGGTATTTTTAAATTTTAAATTTTGAATGCTTTGCTAGTCAAGATCGATTCGATGCTGACTGTACCTTTTGCAGAATAAAAGGGAATTTCCCAAAACCACAGTACACACACAGGACGTATTGTTTTAAAACAAAGAAACACAATGCCCATCAACACAATGCACTCATTTCCTTCGCAACCCTAATTAATTCTAATTATTATAAGTAGTCCAAGTATAGAAGGTTTCTAATTGGAGCTAAACAGAATATTCTCGACCTTGCACGCTACATAACGTGACCATTATTATAAATACTTAAAACGAAACTATTTCATTAAGTAATATTAAAAAAAAATAATGCCTAGTAGTAATTTTATAATAATTTACTTAATTTTAAATGTCAACATAGCCTTTTGGATCGGCACTTTAGACGTTCACAATTTGTTCATTAAAGGAAAGAAGTTATTTTAACATCCATATCTAAGCGTATTCTATTATGTGATTGTAGTTTAAAAAAAAAAGAGATTTTTCGCAGTAAATGCCATTTAACGCACCAATTTTAAATAACACGAAAGTTCTTCCGTACATCAATCAAGCAATCAATCAATTATCCCACCGTAGTCCACTGCTGGACATAGGCCTCTCCCGATGTGCGCCATTTTTTCCATACATATTATGTAACAATTTTGGTGCACTCAATAGCATGTCCTAATTTTACGGCCTGGAGCAAGAGCAAGAGCAAGCTGTGGACACCGCAACGGAAGGCCTATAATAGGGACGGGACAGTCTTGTTAAAACAGGACGTGTGGTCACTTTAGCTATGCGCTATCAGTGCGAGAAATGCAATATTGTGTGTGTTGTAGGATCACGGAGCGTGAGCATCGCAAGGACGCGCTGTGTAACTGAGGTTGCTCAGCCGATTGTGTGTGTTTGCTTGTATATGTGTTTAAAAATAAAAATAATAAACATTCCAGGACGTGCTACATAGAGCCTAGATTCGAACTAAGCCTAAAATGAGTTCAAGAAAGTGTTTTCTTAATACCGCTTAGATGGCAGACAAGCAAGCCCAACGAGTGGTTATGCAAAACCGGGGCAAATATTTGATATCGAAACAGACAGACCAATTCAAATATTATTTAATATAAATATTTACACTGTACGGAAGTCAGACCCTTGACCTCTGGTTTAGCAGTAGAAGACTCTATATATTAGTACGCTATATGCTATTGTTGGTCAAGACCACATTTTTATGTTGTGCATTAAGACTTATGACTTTTTCACTAGAGTCTGGCAACTCCTCCACCTCACATCTACCTTCTATTACAGACCGAAATGTGCTAATACACATGTCGGAAAAACACAGATGTTATTTAAAAAAAAAACAAATATATATTTTATATTAAATACTTAGGGCTAATGGACCTCATTAAAAAAATTACCAAATTAAGAGATGAAAGAGTGTTGCGCAAGCGCATTCAGTGACGTTAACGTCGGAGACACGCGACCGTAGACTGCTAGTGTTTGGACATGTGTGAGGAAGGATTCTCTGATGTGTATTGATTGCACATATTATATCGATAGCGGTGTGGCGTGGTGACGTAATGAGGAAATCTTTGTCAGGCATCGATATAACGTAATATTTGATCAATGACAGATGCGATATGCCGATACGTGGGCAGTGTAACGTTTAATATTATAATAACTAGCTGGCCCTCTCTGAATTCGCCCATGATATATTTTGGAACATATCCATTTATGTCCCCAATTCATTTATTTTCAAATGCTATATTGGAATGTATGGAATCTTCCAGATTTGTTGAAATACCAACATCATATCGAAGAATTAACATCCACTTCGCCAACTATGATTTTCGATTCCATGTAACAGGGGGCGAGCCTATTGCGGTCAAGCTGGCTTTTTACCGGGTTTAGTCTGTAGTTTTTATTACATTGTCGATTAATTATATATTAAATCATTACACGCGCCAGAGCCGTGTTACTCTTGTGAATTGGTGTCAAAATTCTATATTGTTCAATCAAAACTATATTGTTTTAAGGAATTAAAGAAAACGGAAAATAAAGATGTAAAGACGAAAGAAATGACTTGTCTGCCACGAAAAAAAAAAGTTATTTCACAATGCTTCAAATGTTACAGCATCATTTACCCTAAACCTTCCTCTGCACGTTTCCAGTCGGAGAAACAACGCCAGCTGGAGGTGTCGAAGGTGCACACTGTGCGGCTCATGCTAGAGAAGGAGCAGAAGTTTATACGAGATCTGCGCAGTGAGTTATAACCATTTTGTTTTACATAATGCTAGTTGCTGACTTAGTAGTAGGGAAGTCCACGATAGCAAGGTGAAGAGGTAGGTTATAGACGACCTGCAAGCTGGGATCTGAATCAGATCCCGGCGTTGTATGTAGCTTCTTGTAGATCATCTGAAGCAGAAAATGACATTCGCAAAATATCATGGTGAAGCAGAAAGTCCTATTCGCGAAACACCCTATTCGTAAAGTGTTCCATTCCTAGAAGGACGCGTTCTCAAAAGGTATATTATATTATATTCTCAACATGCCCTATTCACAAAAAGTCCCATTCGGGATAGTTGGAAAATTAACATTTTGCGAATGATCCGTAAATATATATTTTTAATAGTATGTAGTCGAAAAAGGGCCATTTTGCGAAAGGGACATTAAGACGAAAATAACATTATGAGAAAGGGACATTTGGCGAAGTTTTGCGAATGAACTATTTCTTTAGGTCATCGGAATGGCTCATGCATATTTCATAACAAAATATGCTGTTTTTCAATGCTGGTCATGTGTTGAATCCCGGAAGTGGCGTCTAACCTCCGGCATTCCGACTAATTGGCATAATTAATTGTAATAGATTGCGAAGGAGCTCACTTAATTAGGTGCAGCAGGTTAGACATTTATTACGGCAATGGTATTTATTGTTGCAAAATAATGTAAATCGCGCTTGGGTCTACTGCTGGTTGGTACAATTTGCGCTCACGATATGGAATGTTATGAAAATAAAAAGTTATTGACGTTTCTTGTCTGCCTTTTTACAGCAGAATCGCTGAAATTTCGCCAATGTCAAGTAAATAATGGCGAGACGCCAGTATCTTGTATAATCGCCATTTTTCACTATTTGCTTCTCATGAATAACCGCATAATGCCAACAATTTTTTTCTCACCTAGTCACTTGTTTTTATAAAATTTTATGGTTATGGTTGAATTTTGATCAATTGACTTACATTATTTTGGTGTGATTTATCTCTCGTCAATAAAGGATGTCAGCAAAATTATAGATCTGCTACCAAAAGTTAGCTTCGAGAGATGTCGACGGGTTTTATCGCAAAAATAAGTCCTCGCAGAGACCCCCTAGCCTCTAACTAACCTTAATTTATAGGTATCGGGGCGCGCGGTATCCTATTTTTCAGACAATAGTCGACATATTTGTCGGCAGAATAACATATACAGCGCGCAAGTCAATTGGCCTCTCCACACAGCGACAGTTGATCTCCTGTAAAGTTGGTAAAATGACTTGTGGGATATTTGATACCATTGGAAAGAAATGCTCATTCTGCGTCTAACCATTTATATGATATAGATTTCAGCCAATAAGAATCTGTCATTCACAAAATAGAGACAGCGCGCAAGTCAATTGGCCTCTCAACACAGCGACAGTTGATCTCTTGTAAAGTTGGTAAAATGACTTGTGGGGTATTTGATACCATTGGAAAGAAATGCTCATTCTGCGTCTAACCTTTTATATGATATAGATTTCAGCCAATAAGAAGCTGTCATTCACAAAATAGCGACAGCGCGCAAGTCAATTGGCCTCTCAACACAGCGACAGTTGATCTCTTGTAAAGTTGGTAAAATGACTTGTGGGGTATTTGATACCATTGGAAAGAAATGCTCATTCTGCGTCTAACCATTTATATGATATAAATTTCAGCCAATAAGAAGCTGTCATTCACAAAATAGAGACAGTGCGCAAGTCAATTGGCCTCTCAACACAGCGACAGTTGATCTCTTGTAAAGTTGGTAAAATGATTTGTGGGGTATTTGATACCATTGGAAAGAAATGCTCATTCTGCGTCTAACCATTTATATGATATAGATTTCAGCCAATAAGAAGCTGTCATTCACAAAATAGAGACAGCGCGCAAGTCAATTGGCCTCTCAACGCACGACAGTTTTTTTTCCTCTGGGGCCGTTCAAGTATTACGTAAGCACTAAAGGGGGGAATGGGGGTCTATAGAGTGCTTATTTTTGATGACATACGAGGGGTGTCTATATAATAATTACATAAGAACTAGTTATTTACTTTTTCACACTGGACAAGGGGGCAAAGCAGATTTATTACAATTATTTAATCACCCCTGGATTAAATAATTGTAATAAATCTGCTTACGTAATACTTGAAACGGCCCCTCTCCTGTAAAGTTAGTAAAAATTACTTGTGCGGTGAAGTAAGCCAAGGAACGTTATTTGGCGGCAGATTTATTTTGAGTACCAACATTTGATGAATATATATTTCCAATTCAGAAATGTCAACTGTACCCATTGCAGATGAAATATCAAAAGTGCCAGACGTCCGTAAACAAGCGGAACTCCAATCAGCAGAACTGCGATGTTCTAAGCTCCAACAAGAAATCGACACAATCATGGCAGGACAGGTAATATACCACCTTATCCACCTCACAATACAGTCTATATTGCAACACCCTTTGTTATTAGATTACTATACGTCACGTTGCTGTTTTTGGAACTATGTTGCAGCCAAAGGTTGTTTATTTTTTTATTTGTCACTGTATTTTTACTCTATGTGTTTGGGTTACACTTGCGGCCATGATAACGTGTCTATTATATTATATAGTATAAACACCCCCAGTGAATACTACCACCCTTAGGGCAACTCCATCTTTCTGTGGATATTTTTAGGGCTATCCTTCATACGACCTTATATTCGCTCCATGTTACGGAACAGTGGCAATTTGTTGGGTATTATAGAATAGAATAACGAATATATGGGATTTGACATATTTGACAGTTGTCAACGCATGTCATAAACGTCAAATCCATTTGTCATTTTATTCTACAATACAACGAAATGTCATATGTCTGGAGATGCATTTAAAAAAGTCTACACGAATAAATAAAATAGAAATATCTGTTTATAAAATGTAAATAATAAACAGCTTTTTTGATAAATACTTTTTTAATTTGGAACCTATAACAATTAAACAATCTTTATTATTTTTTGTCCGCCTGGTTTTCTGTTTGTTTGTGGGTAATCGCCGGGCTAATTTATTTAGTTAATCGGGCGGGCGTTTTATTGCAGATCTTACAAGGCGTAACTTTTATTTAAAAAAAAAGTGTTAGTGTACCACGCAAAAAAAAAACCCCAAATCTATGTCCACGCGGACAAAATACACATACAATACAACAGCTGGTAATGAAATAAGGGTTGATAGCCTACCATTGCCTACGCCTGTGGAGATTGTTAAACATGACATATTGTATGCAATATATAAACAAATTGACTTCTGTCACGCGCAACTCAACAATGTTGCAAGTTTAAATAAACCTTTTCCACTGCAAAATAACGCGGCCCACTTATCAACTAAGTTGGCACTTCAACATTTTACCGTCGCATTCCAAATTGTTCATGATATACGAACAGAAACACACAGCTCATTATAAATTCAATACGATACACTTGAAGCCCTATAAATCGGTCTCTAATTATTATTCATGTTTCTCAGGACTTAGGATACGATTTCTCTGCTCCAAATACCGAATAATTGCAATGATGAATGTATGAATTGATGTTTATGTAAATACTGCACTTGCTTATGTAAATAAAGCTGTATTTTGGATTCGTTGTACAGTCGATTAATTTTATTAGACAAGTGTCGTGTTGTGTTTGTACAAATATATTACTGACACGCGCGTCCGTTTGTGCTTGTAGTCGTTTTTATGAGCTCAATATATATACGCTTAAGTACTACTATAAGTGCTGTATTCGTCGTAAAACGGTTTATATGTCTATCTGACTCGATCCTAACTAATACTATAAATGCGATAATGAGAATGTTTGTTACTCTTCCACGGAATAGCGGTTGAATGGGTTTGGCTGAATTTTGCACATAACTAGCGTACAAAATAGGTATGTGGTTTTTATCCCGAGAATACTTAGATTCTCAGACACATGGGAAAATTATTCAAATACGACCTGGCACTTTATTGAGACAACAAGTAATGGAATACGATCCGTTTCTCTGTTTTCTCGTGTTTACTGAAATTAAATTCATTGATTAAGTTGTGGTAACCTTAAAACAGTGCTGCAGTCCTGCTTTATTTTTTTTATTTAAGTTCGTCACACGCAATCAAACTTAAAATTAAATAATTATAGAAAATAAAGTCACTAATTAATACAACATCATGGCCGCAAGTGTAATTATTTAAGAGGCGAAAGTGAAGTGTTATTTTCTTTTAAACATTAATATGTCCCATATAACAAATCGAAAAGTTCTGAACATAAAGCGTATCGACTGATCATTCTTACTGAAACATACAATTGTTTGTTTATGATGTGTATGGGAAATAAATGTCTGTGTGTTTTCATCGCAAACAATACGTGAGATTTATTTTGTTATAAACGGGGTTTTTTTCTCGAAAATCTTTTGTCTTTATATTTTATATCTAGTTCTTGCAGTAAATATAAAATCAAAGAAGTGCCCTTACAGCTCCTTAACTACTTAATATAGTACTTGTAATGTCTTTAAAATCTCACACATTATGATCAATTACATCAGATAACACAGTGATGTCATAGGTTATAATTTATGTTGAATAGATTTCAAAGGGCACTTTCTTAGAATATGTCCGTGTACCTTTTCTTTATCATAAAAATTTCTTTAATTATACGATTACATAAACTGCATACCTGAAAGTTCTTCATTGCAGTTTTAAAGATGGGTATAAAAGGGTCCTGCTTTCCCTCTTCAATAATGTTTTAAATTTATACTAGTGCACAGAAGGTACTGTCTTCAAACTCTCATAAATTGTTAACGACTCGCAACTATGTAGCGAATGTGGCAAATGAGACTAGCTCGCAAAATAACATATTCGCATATTTTGTTTTAGTATAGTTAGTTGGACAAAAAGTTAGTACTTTGTAGTTATTTTTATGTCTTCAGACTTGGTAGGTCTATCTTCTTTATATCACACAACACGCATACGCTCTCAGTCATTACAAATTGAACATATAGTCTCGAATTCCAGAACGATATTTAGTCTTGAATCTCGTTTTTATCGACGAAAGTAATAGAAATCGAGATTCAGGATTTAATATCGTTCTGGAATACAGGCCATAGTTCTCTAAATGAACTCAACTTGCACGGCATACTTTCCTAACTGCAGAACACGCACACAAACACATTACTATGCAAAGCATCTTTATTTACACTTAGATATATATTCACAGGCACACTTGCATTCATAGTATATAAGTCTAAAATCTACCAACTTGAAAATAATAATTAAAGTACAACTGTAAATAATGAAAATTGAACAAGAATAGAGCATTTACTGATTCCAGCAGGTCTCTAAAAAGATCACATTGTAAATTTCATATTCTGGTTTCATTATTTTTTTTAATGAAAATATGTATAATGTTTCACATATTATTTGATTTATCCGTGTGATGACGGAGAAAGAGTACAAGTATCACCAGCCCATCTCATCCGAAGGGTGCCGTAAGAGGCCACTAATAGAAAAATACGCAGACGATATCACTGCGAGAGAAGAAAAACTTGAAATAAAACCTTATACCATCGCGTCTGGTCAGCGTGGAAACTGTAGGACCAAGCGGACTGCGAAAAGCTTGATTGATTGAGTATTATTTGATATTATCAATCATTAATAATTTCGAGGAGGTAGGACACGACGGTATTTCCGTCCAATTGAGCAGTCCGACTGGGGAAGTACCATCGCCCTACAGAATACCGCGGCCATAATAATCTCATGTGGTGTTACCGGTGGTGAGTAGGGTAGCCAGAGCTCACTGGGGAGTTCTTGTGCTGTCAGTGGGAAGACCAAAAGCTTGTCTCGCTTTGTCTTTTACACTGATGGCACAACAACTTTCTGTGCTTATAGGGTTGGTAGCGCGTGTGTGACTCCCTTGGTGTTACACGCGTCTATTGCCCATGGTAGCCACTGTCTATCAGGTGGGCCGTGTGCTTGTCTGCCACCTAAGTTGTATAAAAAATAATTAAATAGTGAATTATTTCACCATTTTCATTTATAAGTATGAAATCAAAATATGAAACAAAAAATGTGACCTTTTAGACATCCAGATCTCAGTAGGGAACAACATTGCCCGTACCATGAACGCTTAGAACAGGTCTATAATTGAACTGCTGTCATACTAGCAACTGTAAATGTAACTTTGTAATCCTATATATTTATATGGGATTACAAACTAATTTATGCATTTAGTAAATGACAGCCGTTCACTTATTGATCTATCTGGCTTAAGACTTCATGGTAAGCCCACAGTAAGTAATCCAAAGTATAAATGTGTTTTAGGAGCTTAGGTAAGACTCTATGGAAAATAATGACAATATTACGTCAATCCCAAATAATAGAGCCTCGCAGGTAGATGATGATTGTCAATGATGATTAAATGGAAGGTGATGATAGACACAGACAAATATTTTGCTATACCCAAGTTGACACGCTTTCTAAGAACTATAAGCCTCACTAACCAGGCTAATTCGGGACGAGTCGGTCTAATGTTTGTACTTGTCTGCTTCTATGCATGCTTGTCTACGTAATACCTGTGATACATATTTGTGACGTATGTGTGATCACTAAGCGGGTCTACTGTCTCATGCCGTTTTTTTTTCTTATATATATGTGTTGGGACTCTGGAGAGTTTGTGTTTGTTCGTGCAATTTTTTAAATAAACAAGTTTGATTGAAACGAAAATGTTTTTTTGTATTTACTTCTTTGACAACAGACGACTTTGATGTATAATATATAATATTCCAAATAAAGAATATATAAATTGGACTTTGAATTTTAACGAATTTAAGGTACAATTTTGTACACCTTTGATACGTTAACTTTCGAACCGAATGCGATCATTTATATCAGTGGGGCTACCACGAAAGATCAGTTACGGATCGAAATTTCAGGCAATCAGTTCCATAGAACACTTTTATCTCGAATTCGAATCCAAAATCAAAGTCAAAATTCATTTATTCTGCATAGATCATTAAATCGGCCCTTACAAAACGTCAATATAAAAAGAAATATGAAAGACTAGTTTAGAATATAGACCACCGGTTCGAAACGTGGCTCCGACCTGAGAAAACTCCGGCAAGAAACTCAGTGGGCAAAGACGGTACGTGACATTTTAAACCCTCCAAGGAGGAAAAGGGACATGGCTAAATGCTTAATCTTTCATTCGCGTTTAGTGCGGGATCTGAGTTTCGAAGGTTTCATGGTAGCCCCCCTTGTATTGGGGACATATGTACAGTCAAGTCAACAAAGGAGATACGGTTGCACTCTTTCATATAAAGTTGTATGTAAAAGTGCTACCGTATCTTCTTTGTCAATTGCACATTGACACAATTTCAGCCTTTATTTAATACCGTATATTTGATCATTGCGGGCTCTTGGGCTATAAAGTAATTACAAAAATATATTTCAAAATGACTTGTTTTGAATATAATTAATTAAATACTGCCCTCCAGGGTTCCGTACATAAATATGTGTGAAAGTGTTTATCATCATGTTTTTTATTTATTTATCTTTAAATATTTGAACTTCTTTGATAAAATATTATAAGATTTGAACACCTTTTTTTATAAAAAATTTTGGTCAATATATCTTTCTGCTTGTCAATGTTATATTTTCTTAGAAACTTTTACTTTTTTCTACTTTCTTTTAGTAGATATCGAACAGGTTTACCATCAGTAAAAGTAAGTGGATGCATAGGACCAGACTAAGGACAATTTGCTTTTAAATGCAACTTTCGTCTCATATGCGCGGGTAGATTGATAAATGTATGAACATTGCAATAACCACACTGTACCATCGCCTGTTGTGTTGAGATTTTTGTATGTAGTGTCGAAGTTAGGATACAATCACACGCATAGGTTAATTAACCGACTTTAAAAAAGGAGGTTCTCAATTTGTCTGTAATTTTTTTATTTATTTAGATGAGCAATATTTTATTGCTAGGGTGAGGGTATTGTTAGTTGTTCACATAACCTGCTGTGAATGTTTATTATGTATTATATTTTGACTGCTGTGAATGTTTATTATATTTTGACAAATAGTGGCAGTTTGTCAGTTGATAGAAAATGTCATGTCAATTAAAAAAAAAAAAAATTGAAAGGAATGTAGTCACTTTGATAAAGAAAGCCGCTAGCCATACAGTGACTTTATCGAAAATAAAATCTGCTGGTTTATTTCTTACTTCTTTTAATATTACAAAATAGTTAACGTTTATTCAGAATATAAATCATAAACCAGAAGAAAATACATGGACTATAACATGAGTGAGTTTTTTACCTATAATGAAATGGAGTAGATAGAACTATATAAAAGTAAATTTATATTAACACTATATAAAGTAGTTTCCGCAATATACTCAACCCCAATTCAACACGTACCATAAAAATCTCACCACAAAACACAAGACGCAATGTGTTATACACGCTTGACACTTACAATAATATATAGCCGATGGAAGCCGCCCCGTCGACCCCTCGTCTCGCAACTCGCAAGCCGATCGATAAGTCGCCGTCTCCGCTACCGAACACCGGCTTCCTCAGCGGCCTGCCGAGATCACTGTCCAACCTCACGGGACAGAGTCTGAGAAACCTTCGGCAGGCGAGGAACAAAACCAGCCAAGAGAACACGCCGCCTTTAGTCCGCCAGAACTCTGACGAGTCGAACAATAAACGAAGACATGTGCACAACAACACGGTGCCGATGGTACCCACCACTTGCCTGGACAATGTCACTCCTCCTCCTCTACCGCCGAGATCCATCGAAAGACCAAAACGAAATCCTCTCAGTCCCACCTTAAGCCCACCTCTGAATCCCCTCGCCATGCCGAGCAAGCCTTGTAACTCAGCTTCACCCTCGCACATGCAGTACTACAAAGGCAGGTACTATCCGGACAAGTTTCCGATGCACCAGTCGATGCCGTCGTACAATGATGAGCAGAAACAGTTCAGGAGGTCCTCGCACTCTCTTGACGGCGAGCTGGACGGGCCGCAGCCCAATTCGATCGCGTTGCAAATGAGCTATCCGCTTGTTAATGTGCCACCGCCGCCGCTGCAGGTAATCTTGGCGATAAGGGTTTGTGGAACTGTTCCTCATGCTTTGTTTAAGTAAATTTTTATATTGGATCGTTATATGAGATATGTAGGGTGTTGCTAAATTGGGAGTGCAATTAAATTTCTAAAACTATAAGTGCCATCTTTTTGTGACTTGTGCCTGGAAGTCATATAAATCTTGTTTCTGGTTTCAGGCTTAGATACTTAAGAATGATTAATTAAATTTATCAAACATGTTTCTATTGGTAACATGGGGCCGTTCAAGTATAACGTAAGCAGATTTAATACAATTATTTAACCTCCTCCCCCTTGTCAGTAAAACTCTAACACCTCCCCTCCCACCCCCATGCTTACGTAGACATTATCTAGAGCTCCACCAATGTCATCAAAATAAGCAATGCAAAGGCCCCCCTCCCCCCTTTAGTGCTTACGTAAATACTTGAACGGAATATCGCAAATCGTATATCATACAGTAACAGTTTGAATTTACGGCTATCGATAGTAAAAAGGTTATGATTAAGCTATTGCAATCGTTTCCGAAGTTTTCTGTACCATTATAATTTTGCTAATTCCTGGAAATATACACGTATTTACCTGCAGTAACACCCTATATATAGATTAAAATGTTATTGAAAAGATATAGCATAAAGAATCGTTCCAAAAATCTGTTCGTCTCAATGTTATGTATGGTCGGGCTGGTTGTCACACTATGCGTATTTTTATTTCTACTTGATTACTTCCAATGCTGACGCTTACAACTTATTTCTCTAGTGCTTGGACAATCTTATATAGATGTTTTTATCACATAAGTGTAGTATATAGCACAATAAATTAACGATATTTTTCTAGCAGGTATGAGCTAGTTTTTGTAATTGGCAAATGTAAAATAAATATGAAATTATAGGTATATTGAAAATGCTTGTAAGCATTTATTGGTTTTAACATTTCAAATTGTGACTAACAGGGATTCATGTAAGACTTGTGCGATCGCCTTACTAATAAAATCAGTAACTATAACAAAACGTTCAATCATAACATTTCTAATTTCTTGTTATAATAACAGTGCTATTAATTTTTTATTTTATTTTATTTTATTGTAGTTACCTATATCGTGTATTTGTTTTTGTTAGTAAGGCTGCAAAATATATCACAAAATGCATTATGATTTTTTTTGATACCTTTCGATGATTCTGTCCGCCATCTTGTTGATTGGTCTTCAACAAAATGGCGTATGGTATCGCGTCATCATTTATAAGAAATATCAGTGTTACACTCGTATTTACCAAACGGTGTAATGTTCATAATTAATTTTATAAGATTTTTGTAATAATGTTAATTGCGGATCAGAGTTCAGAGGTCATCTACAACAGTAAAATCTAAAAGAGTTCATAGTGCAATCAAAGAAGTGTTAATTAACGTGTATATTGATTATAATTTGTGTACACACAGACGGACAATAGAACTGGAGTGCCTGTCCTCCACGTGAGGAGTCGATCGTCTCCTGAACAGTTGGATCACGACATGACCAGATGTAAGTGTGCTAGTAGATTTTAAATAACTTTCTGATAAATAGGTGATTCGTGATATACAGTTCTGGAAACTATTATAGTTATTTTTGAGGTGAAACTTCTTTATGGTCAAAATCGACGTGATCGTAATGTGTGACCGGGCGAGGCAAACGAAAAAAGATATAAGTTAGTGAAGATAGAAAGAGAGAGAGAGAGAGTTACGTTTTGTATATTACTGTAGGGACAAGAGACAGGCGGGAGCACACATTTGTTTCTCTCATAGCCAGTTACGTTTCGTACATCTAAGACACAGTGCAGACTTATTAAGTTTTATTTCTGTTGTGTGGGCCACACTCGTTGTTTCACTTCGCATGACTGGTTTTGAGGAATAGTTGGAATCAGTAGGTGATGATGCTATTATCTAGAATTTTCATTTTAATTTTGCTATGGTTTCGATTTTTTCACATCATCATAACATCAATGGGTATTTTAGTTTTTAATGCAATGATGTAAACATATCTAAAATGTTCAGAAATATTTAAATGTTATCCATAAATTTGAGTATTATCCTTATGGTTATTAGTTCATTATTCTGCCTGCACCTACCTCAATGCATCTCTGCATCACCCTAAGGTAGACTGTCAGATAATGCCTTTGGTGTTAAGTCCGCTTGAGTACAATAGACTGTGCATAAAGTTTAAATAATAATCTTGCAGCTTACCTTTAACGGATGATAAATGACCACAGACGTTCTCCTTTACAAACTGAATCTAGTTAGTTCAATATTTGCACGATATATGTTTTAGCATTATGTCCGAACCCCCTGAGCGCCGCGGTGGGCACGGCGGTATGCGGCCCGCTGGCGGCGGTGCTGCCGGGCGGCGCGGGGCTCGCGGGCAGCACGGGGCTCACGGGCGCGGGGCTCACGGGCGCGGGGCTGTCGCCGACGCCGGGGCTGGCGGGCGCGGGCCCTCACAAGGAGTGGTGCGAGCGCGACACGCCCCCGCCCGGCACTCCGCCCCCACCCTACCACACTAACACACAGGTACGTGTTATAAAATGATTGGGAGTTAATGCATTTGTCTTTAAATCCTCCTTTGTGCATTAACATTTTAAAATATAAAAATATATAACCAAGGAAATGAATCTAATATATGGAGTGTGTTAGCTCATTCTGATTGATTTTGATGCAATTCCAATTACTTTATTTCTTCTTACATTATACTGATCTAATCCTCTATTATATTATTTTCCAGCCATGTTCGGATCCCCAAAGGGCCATAATATCGATGGAAGAAGACGATTCGCCGGCATCTGTAAGTGACAATTATTTTTTACTGTAGTTTATTTTCGTCTTAATGAATATGCGAACACGTTTGTCATACTGATTCGCTTTATCACAATTTGCAGGAAAACTCGACATATTCGGGTTTATTCTCGAATTTGCGAGCGGTTCGCGAATCTAAGGCTAGGACGGCTGTGTTGCTCAATTGGCTGCTAGGAGAGAGAAGGTAAGTTTAGTTTTTTTTTGTATCCCTTACCTTTTCTTCATTTGTTCGTTGGTACCAAATCGGTATTTGTACCATTTGTACAAATACTGATTCTTGACCAATTTAATCCCTCGATAGACTCTATTTGTTCATTGCTCCTTTTGTTCATTGGCCCCAAATCAGTATTTGTATCTATGTACAATTACTGATTCGTTACCAATTTAATCTCTGGATAGCCTTTATTTAGCCCTAGTTTTGTTAGCGGTAATAATGAACTGGTCTATACTTGATTGGTAGTGGCGGTTTAAATGCGATTGGCTTATTAATGATTATTGAAACTGATTATTTAGTTATTTATTTTATTTACTTATTTATGAACAAGCCGCTACTAACTGATGTGTTCACATCTAGTGACAAAATGTATAGTCTCTCTATTGAAGCCTTAACTGTCGTTCACTTTTTTGAGTTCTGTGTTGCCCAGTCGTAGCCAGTCATCAAGTCTATTTTTGAATCCATTTATTGTGGTTGCAGCAATAACGTTATCTGGCAGTAAGTTCCAATTGTGGACAACTCTGTTACTAAAGAAGTGATGTGCGACCAGTGTGATTTAAGAGCCATAATTTATTAAGACGTAGCATCGACGACGGCTCTGGGTACATGTGGTATCATCTCTAGGTCCTTACCTGGGTCACTTGTGTTCCAGATGTGCCTGTGCGTGCCTACTGCTGGTACTGACGGACGGGTACCGGTCGGCGAGCGGCGTGCACACGCACACGCTGAGGCGCTGGGCCTACGAGATACACTCCACCTTCTTAGTGCCTAACGCGGTACGTACACACAGGACCAGGACCACCCCTTAGCAGCAGTCTTAGAGCGCTGCCACTGCTGGTACTGACGGACGGGTACCGGTCGGTACTGCTCTCTGAACGTTGTACGGAATACCCGTACATTTTCGAAAATGCTGGCACTAGTCATATTCTTTTAAAACACTTTCTCACTATATTTTTTTTTACTCCCACAGATCTTTTAGAATGCTGTTATAATATTGGATATTAGTTGTCAAGTATTTCATTATATTTTTTTATTTTCAGGTACTACAGTTAAGTGGTGTAGACGAAAATTTGGCGAATGAAATCGAACATGTCTTAGTTAATGGTGAGTATCTCAGTTTATCCTTGCTTTGTACTAATATTGACGCATAACTGTAACACTGATGCAATGTACGGGTTTGATTGTACACCTTTGTCGTTAACAAAAAAATATAACTTAATGTAAACGTATCTTTAGATAAAAATATCAAACAAGTGCGTTCTGTTCCGTTTTGTACGCTGGTACGGAACCCTTCGTGTCTTACTCGCAGTTGACTAGTTTTTGTTTCTTTTAACAGAATACGAAAAAGAGGAACTCCTCCGTAACGTATTCCGTAAAGCCCGGCAGAAGGCGAAGGATGAACTCACGCAGCAGCTCACGGAGTTCCAAGTCAAGCGCCAGGTGGGGCTCGGCACGCTGTACGGGCCCGAGGACGCCGTCATCGACAAGTGCGACGTCGACAAGGCGCAGGTTGGCCTCGTTTTATTGTACCAATTCCAGGTTAAGCGACAGGGAGCGTTCGCTGTACGCGACAGCCGTACAGATCGGATGTACGGTAGACTGACGTCAAACAGTCACACGCACAGTGGCTTATCGTTCTTTCTGTAACAGCCTTGAAGGGTACTGTATATGATTTAATGTTAGAAAACGTATAAGTATACATAAACATAGTCTGCAAGGTGTGTATATGATGTTTTCCGTGACATGCTCGAGATGCGAGGAGCTGATTGAAAATTAGACTGTGACGGTACCGCATAGTGCGCTCGCCATTTTTTTGTCTAAAATTGAGACGTCATAGTCTGATACCCGAGGGGGCTTTCGATAGCTTGGGGTCAGTCAGGGTACGCGAGAAATATACCTCGCCCTCGATAACTGAAGGGTCGAGATGATGATGCGGATTTGGTTGGTTTGAGTGCGATTAACCACCTTGCTGGTTCCGGTTCTGTAGGGATTTACGCACGTAAAAAGAAGAATCCATTTTACTGTTTTCTTTATACATCTTTATTTATACCGCTCAGTGCAAATAGTTCAATAGGGAAGATGGATTCAAACTATCCGGAATGTGAAATCCAGTGATTAAGATACTAAAACCAAGAAATATAGTGCTGTTAAATACTGACATAGTAAGTGCGGTGTGTCGCCAGCCTAACAGTTCATAATAAAAGTAATGCTCAACTAGCTTGTGTTATGGAATCTGGAATGCGGATAAACATATTCAAACTTTTGTTTTCGTAAATACATACATATTATACATTGAAACACCCACACCTATGCAGATATATACGTATTCATGTAAATATTTGCACTGAGCGGGATCGAATTCGCGTCTTCAACGTACCAGTCGGACGTTCTACGGCTACGCCACGCCACAGACGCTCTTTCACAGAGGCTAATCGCAAAAAGTTCCGAACTGTTGTATAATTATAATATTAGATGATATAAAGTTAGTGTTCTGTCTGACCGCCCCCCTCCCCCCCAGGAGCTGGTGGTGGTGGAGCAGCTCATGTGCGCGGTGTTGCGCGGCGCGGCGGGCGGCGCGGCGTGCCAGGCGCATGCGCACGCGCACGCGCACGCGGCGCTGCCCGACGCGCACCAGACGCTGCTGGCGGCGCTCATCGCCGCCGCGCTGTGTCTGCACTGCAGGTACGTACACACACGCGCACGCGCACCAGACGCTGCTGGCGGCGCTCATCGCCGCCGCGCTGTGTCTGCACTGCAGGTACGTACACACACGCGCACGCGCACCAGACGCTGCTGGCGGCGCTCATCGCCGCCGCGCTGTGTCTGCACTGCAGGTACGTACACACACGCGCACGCGCACCAGACGCTGCTGGCGGCGCTCATCGCCGCCGCGCTGTGTCTGCACTGCAGGTACGTACACACACGCGCACGCGCACCAGACGCTGCTGGCGGCGCTCATCGCCGCCGCGCTGTGTCTGCACTGCAGGTACGTACACACACGCGCACGCGCACCAGACGCTGCTGGCGGCGCTCATCGCCGCCGCGCTGTGTCTGCACTGCAGGTACGTACACACACGCGCACGCGCACCAGACGCTGCTGGCGGCGCTCATCGCCGCCGCGCTGTGTCTGCACTGCAGGTACGTACACACACGCGCACGCGCACCAGACGCTGCTGGCGGCGCTCATCGCCGCCGCGCTGTGTCTGCACTGCAGGTACGTACACACATGCGCACGCGCACGACGCACACTCCTGCCTACCTATCGCGGCCGACGGCGTTATCGTACTCGCACAATGTTAGAAGGCCATGGTCTACTGTTTCCACGCTGACAGACAGGTTGAGACACAATTTGATTTCGAGATTTTTTTTTTTAAATAGGACACGTTAATTATACTTCGCCACGCCTGCTAGTAAGCTGAAAGCAAAGTCTCAGAAAAGAGGGTCACCATTCACTTACATATACCGTGTTACAATGGTGACTTTTCAATTTGATTCGAATCCCGCCTGAACTGATTGAATTTTTTTCCTATCTTAATAGATTTATGACATTATATGGTAAAAGATTTTCTTCTCTCACAGTGATATCGTTTACATGTTTTTTCGTTAATTGCCTCTTGTTATGATACGGGGTAGTGATACTTGTTTTCTCTCTCTGTAGCTACACGGATTGGATATAATATCTTGAATCTCGGGTTCGATCCCAGGTTTTACCATGGCACACACCAATGACTTTTCGATGTTTTTCAAAGTTATGTGTGTATTTATCGCAGGTTAAAAGTGCCCGGTTAATAGCAATAGGCGAAATGTGGGTGCTAGCACCTCTGCCTACCCCTTCGGGGATATACGCGTGAGTTTATGTTATGTGAATCTAAAATGTACTTCACACGTGCAGTACACATTTCTTAAGTGACTTTTGAAGATAACACACAGTGCTGTGCAATGGACGAGCTCAAACGCATTAATTTAAAAAAGCAATCAGCGCACGCCAGGGTCTCATTTATCTCTCAATCTGGGTCTAAAACACGTATACTGAGGCACATGCAGGAAACACAAACTGGGCCGCTATTACTGATGCACAGTCACTGACATTTATGTCTTGACAACCCAACCTAGTCACAAAACATACTCTTAACACGCACAACGCGTTGTTTAGGTATCTTTTGACGAGATCAAACTCACCAATCAATCAATTAGTCCACCGCAGGCCACTTCTGGACATAGGCCTCTCCCAATGTGCGCCATTTTCTCCGAGGCGGAGGGTCTTTCGCATCCAGTCTATCCCAGCCACCTTTTTCGGGTCGGCCGTCCATCTGGCTAGAGGGCGTCCTACCTTTCGTTTACCTTCTCGCGGTCTCCACTCTAGGACTCGTTTGATCCAACGACCATCAGTTCTTTGATAAACGTGGCCAGCCCACTGCCACTTCAGTTTGCTTATTCTGTGACCTATGTCGGTAACTTTAGTTCTCTGTCGGATAACCTCGTTCCGAATTTTATCCTTCAGAGAAATTTCAAGCATAGCTCGCACCTTAGCCCGTTGCGCGACTTTTAAGCTTTGGACCAGCCCCACTGTAAGTGTCCACGTTTCGGCACCGTAAGTCATAATACCACCAGTCAAACTCACCAATGGTGAATTATATAATTATTAAGTATTTTAAGTATGTTTATATTAATTATATGCACTTATATAAGTATGTATAAATTATTAATTTTTTTGTTATTAAACGCCAACAACTCCCAAATACTCCAACCAACATACATTTCCATCCAAAGGTTGCCTGGAAGAAATTGTGTAAAGCGATAAGGCCGCCCTTTGTACTGCTCTTGTCTTCTCAATTTTTGTAATATGAATATTGTAATTGGCGTACAATAAAGGATATAATAATAATAATAATTATTATTATTATTAAAAAACAAACCGTCGCACACCAAGGCTTCGTTTGTCACGCAATCTAGATCTAAAATACGTGTCCCTAAGTGTATAAAAGTAACACACATCAGGGCCTCTTTGGCGACTTGTGGTCAACTGTATCCGGTAAATCTCCTCATACGACAAGGGCATCATCACCCACTCAAATACATCACGGCTGATATAATTCAACAACACATCAAAAATAGGGCCGCAACATTTTTGATATTTATTAATACTTTATTTATAAACTACCTACCTGCCGCGTGGTGGTTCCCGGCAGAGTAGAATTTGGGCCACCCCATCACTTCCGATACGCTGTCATACAATACGACTAAGGGATAGGGCTGTTTAACATCAGACAGATATATACAGCCCAGAATCCGTCTCAGATACATGGCTCGAGTCAACAATAGCGTCCGGAAGAATGCAATAGGCTCACTCC
Source organism: Eilema griseolum (assembly GCA_963662185.1). Taxonomy (NCBI): domain Eukaryota; kingdom Metazoa; phylum Arthropoda; class Insecta; order Lepidoptera; family Erebidae; genus Eilema; species Eilema griseolum. Next base: position 17,608,627 of record OY759255.1, read on the forward strand.
TTATTACGTGGGACCAAATTTAATGATTGGTGAATTATGGGTGTTAATTCACCTGGCGTGATTGTATGTATGTAAGCTGCGTATAGGTTTCGAACCGTAAGTCGCAGGCAACAACTAATTTAAACCTCGTAGGTATCTAATTAAAGTATTACACTCATTATAGGTATTATAATAAATCCGTTTATTTCCTGTCGGTACAACTACCCGGAAATATAATAGTAATATTAGATACCAGGATAATTACGTGAAATGAATAAATATATAACAAGCATAATATATTTACCAAAGTTTACCTAAATATCATAATATATGCATAAAATCGCTTTTTGATTAGTTCTATCACGATTTATTTGTATAATAAATTATTTGGAGTTATCCTCGACAATGCCCAGTACATAACCTTAGATGATAAATACAATCGTTGGCGGCTGTGAGTAGGGTAGCCAGAGCTCATTGGAGAGTTTTTGGGCTGTCAGTGGGAAGGCTTGTCCTTATTGTATCTTCTGCACTGACGGGACAAAAACTATCTGTTGTTACAGAGTTGGCATACTGTGGTTACGATTGTGAATCTCCTGGTGTTGCACACGTCCATAGGCCACGGTAACCACTTTCCATCAAGTGGGCCGTGTACCTTAGTTGTATAAAAAAACTGAAACTTAGAATAGGAACTTACGTGATATATATATATATGTCATATCACGGCTAGCATTATCTGGAACCGCAGTAGAACTACGAACGAACCACGCAAAGAGCACAACAGTACAGAAATAAAGAATATCAAAATCGTCTTTTATTTACTAGTCGTATATTATAATCAACCATACCAATAACGCAATTACGCAATTTTCAACTCTCGGACCGCGGGCGGTTGATATATTTCTGCTTGCAGCTATTACTGCTCATAGAGTTATGTCTTGATCACACGCAGCGAGTGAAGTGGCCGAGACAGTACGTTCGGCCGAGTGCGATGTACCTACGTGCAAAGTACTCGGCGCTATCACATGTACCGAGCATCAGCCGAGTGCACTGTCTCGCCACTCCACTCGGTTTGTGTTATCATAGGCATTATTCAGGTTTTCCACTCCGATCAACTAAAGCGATCAACTGAAACGAATCAACTATTTTTTGTCTCCAACGAATCAACCTTTTAGTTGATCCGATAGGAACATTTATTATTCTTCTAGTTTGTTCCTATCTACACAACTTAATAGAGGGATAGAAAACCTTTTCCGAGTATTATTCTTGAGAACTGTAAATTTGATTATTTGATGTAAGCATTGACATTATCATAGAAAATATTTTTATGTTAATTTTCTTATATTGTCCGCTGAGTTACCTAATCATCCTCATTATTTTACGTTGTAAAACGGGGTTGTATTACCATGGAGGTAATTGAAAAAAATGGTGGCAAAGTCATTTTGTACAAAAATTATCAATATACGAAAGTCCGAATGAATAAAAGTGGTGCTACTTTTTTAAGATGTATAAACTATAAAAAAAACAATAACCCGAAGTGTAACGGAAGCATTACTGTGAATGTAAGTTTATTTTGTAATATCTAGACTGCCGGACATAGATATGCTCTACATACATAGAGAACATAATCAGGAATAGAGGGCAAATATCAATGATTTTGCTTAAAAAAACAATTCCCTAAAAATCACGGTCATTCGATTTCGATAGTCGATTCTTACTACGACATCAAAGCGAAAGTTTAGTATATTTAAAGGGTTGGCAGCGTAACTGTGACTGCTCTGGTGTTACAAACGTCCATAGGCCACGGTAACCATTTTCCATCAGGTGGGCCGTGTGTTTGTCTGCCACCTAAGTGGTATAAAAAATAAAAATATATGAGACTAGCAGCGCCACGCTGTTTCACCCGCGCACCCTCATTCGTGCTGAAAAGTCGGTTATATAATATAGCCTATGTTACCCGGGGATAGCGTAGCTTGACCCAAGAGGTTGAAAAATCAAAAAATCGTTCCGGATTCATGGTCACACCAGGTTATCACACCAGTGTGACTAATCAGTTAGAACGTAGACACCAATTATATAGCCCAAAGTGATATATAAGTATCGTTTAAGAACTTGTGTTATGGATACTGCAATAACGGATAAACATACATAGGTAGATATATTTTTCTTTTGTAAATACATATTTTTTTCTTTAATGAGCCTTTTTCCCCTCAGAATAAACGATAAACGTCAAATGGTCTTCTTATATTGCCAACAATTTTGTACGGAAACCCTTTGTGCAGTCCGACTCGCACTTGGCGAATCGGACTTGCTTTTAATCAGAGTTTTTTTCTTTTTGACATTTGACAGTTCAAAGATCCAATGAATTCAGCAAAATGTTTTTTTTTTTTTTTAATAAAAATTGATTCGGTAGGAACACATTTGAAAGAAACTTTAGTAAAAAAAATATCGAATCAACTAGTTGATTCGAAAGGAACATATGCCTGAATCGACTTCCACTCTGATCAACTGGTTGATTCGTTCAATTGATCGGAGTGGAAAACGTGGCATTATTGTCGTTCTTATCAATTAAAATAGGAAAATTTTTGATTCTGTTCAGACGTGATTCGAAGTCACGATCTTTCCCTTAATGCTCTGACCACTAAACCACCAGGTTCCGTGCCTGAAGACATTCAAATGTTCCTAAATAGTGATATATCTGGTACAGTTACTAATATTTAATCTATCAGTGGGGTACGCGTGGTGACGGAGAAAGTATTACCACTCCATCTCATCCGAAGAGTGTCGTAAGAGACGATTAACGGAAATATACGCAGACGTTATCACTGCGATAGAAGGAAAACTCGAAATAAAACCCTGTACCAACCCGACTGGCCGACGACGTGGTAATAGAAGGCCAAAGCCTCCCAACATTGAGAGAGGCCTATGTCCAGCAGAGGATTAAGATGAGCTAGTTGAATAAAAAATAAATTGAATGAGTGGGGTCCGCTCTCCTACTCTTTGTCTTAATCAGGTTTAACTCAGCTGGTCTTTGACTCCAAAGGTATAGGGCAACCCTGAACAATTTTTCTCGCCTATCTATAAAAATACACTTGCTTTGGAGACAATAAAACCCTGTACTGTAGCATTATGAATTCTAACACATTAATTCTACACCCAACCAGTGACTCAGTATCCTATAGTTTTCCTGTACATATTTCCTGAATTATTTTTAGTCGTGTATTTGATTTGGCCCGGGCACAAACAGCCGCTATGGTTAATGTTGAGATTAGCGATATCGAAGCATTGGAGGTCAGGCGGCGGTGGTGGCAGTCGCCTAAGAGTGCTAAGACTAAAAAGAAATTGAAAAGTACTAAGTGAGTTATTGTTGTTATACAAATTATTATTTTGTTTCATTGTTAGTGAGTTCATGGTGCTGACATGTCTGTGTAATTGATATATAATTGTTTCTATGGTTAATTTCCTTAAATAGGAACGCGCAGTAAAATAATCGTGTAATTAAAATAATACTAAATAAATCGTGAGAGTCCTTGGAAGATAGTTTTGTGATAGTTTAAAATCCTGTTAAAAGACTCATAGACGCCCCATTGCATGTTTTAAAGTTACAGTGGGTCATTTCTCCAATCTTATCCCACTTATTCTACTGTAAATCTATTGGTGTACAATAACAATAAATATATTTATCTATCTCGTTTAGATATTGTTTGTGTCCGCTGTCCCTTAAGTGTCGATTTTCCCCGTGTATTATTAACTATCATAAACTTCCATATGAATTTCAAATATATAGATGTAATACTGACAATTACAAATAATAAACATAATATATATATTATCCAAAAAGATTGGTCCTTCCTATGTTTAAGCTTAGCAACAAATGTAATTACTCTGTACATTATTAACTACATTGTAGGTTAGGTTAATTATAACGTGTCGCAAAATCATTATGAACATGTTATACAAAAAGAGTTCATAAGCGAAGGCTATAAAGTCATGGTTTGTTTGGTCATGTTTAGACCGACCCGACTGGGGAAGTACTATTATCTAACTTAAATGATAAACAAAAGCAGAAATGTATTGTCTATGTTGCATATTATTCTAGTGTATACAGTTTAATAGTGTATGAATTAATATGATAAGCGATATTATGGTTATAAAGTTTTTAAAGTCTTCTGCACGTCCGTCTACATATGCAGCTTGTGGACGTGTTACATTCTACGGGCATATAACGACCTGCGCATTCAGTATAATAACGCACTGGGGATGCTGTTGGGGCTGTCTCGGAGGTGCAGTGGATCAGGAATATTCGGATAGACGAATTCTATGCTATAATTAGAGCGTTCGGCCTGTGCTTTGCCACGACTTCGCCGCAGCTCCAACAGTCTCCTGAGTGTGTTTAAGGACAGGTGGGACTCCTCCATGTTGCAGCACTGGATCACACTCCACACGTGTCACAGATAGTGGAGTGTTGTTATTTATTTGAATTCAATTGTTACTAACACTATCGATGAATGGTCTGAAAATAAATGAAATTGAATAGAACTGGTGGTACTGTGCAGGCCGGCGGCCGTGGCGGCGGCGGTGGGCGGCGCCCGCGCCTCGTTCCTGCAGCGCGACAAGCTGTACAAGCAGCGCGCCAAGCAGATCACCAAGCAGCATCCGCAGCCCGTGAGTACACACCTTCACTCGTCCACACTCGCCATTCCTACTAGATCACCACGTGCCAACTTACCGACCATCCTGGCTCTAAAATTTTACTTATAATCAACAAATATTGAAGATGATGACGATGATGCATCAAATAATTTGTTGAGCAATCGGACATGTGGAGGAGTCCACAGAAATAGTCCTAGTTGCCATCTAAGTCTGTACTTTGATCACAAAGAACTTTTCGGGGCATCCAGGAAAGCTCTAGAGTTTTGGTCGGTGAAGGCTAGCAGAGAGCGGTTTTGCTCGACAATGCCCGAATAGTAGTAACACGCTGCTTCCTCTGCCTATTGTCTTAACGCTCTTCTCGTAGACCATTGCCTAACTCAACGCCTCTCCCAAACTAGAGGACGCGTGACCTACGTGAATATTAATCCTTTTTAATATTATAAAAGTGACAGTTTCTGAAGACGTTTCACGTTTCACGCTCTAAGCTGATTACATATAACACACCTATATAGTAATAATAATTAACATATTGTTCCAGTTCGTGGTCCGCGGCCACCACCTGCAGCTGCAGGCGCTGACGTCAGTGGGCCACTGCCACCACTGCACCAACACCATTAGCGGGCTCGCGCCGCAAGCCTACGTCTGCACAGGTGAGTACACGCGCACAGCGTATAGCGATACTACCACAGTAGTAACACAGCAGATACAGTTAGGAGGCGGCCTACGGACGCCATCACACACAGCAAATATAGAGAGGAGGAGGTCCACTGACGTCATCACACAGCAGATATAGAGAGGAGGTGGACCAACGACATCTCACAGCAGATACAGAGAGGAGGCAGTCTATGGAGGTCATAGCGCATAGTAGATGCAGAGAGGAGGTGGCCTGGCTTGACGTCATCGATCCGCGAGTGTAATTTTGGCGTACGTCCTGTGTACAGCTCTCTTGGTTTTTTGGTGTCCTTATAAATCTCGAATACCCCCACCACTCAGCGAGGTTTGTTATGTCGGACTTGAATTACTAAATCAGAACGCCGTCTCGGGTCTTCAGATGCCGGGGTGTATATTGATTGCCTGATATATATATTTCGCACCCCGGTTGGAATCTCTTAGTCTCATTGCGATATCTTGTATACATTATGAAAAAAGCATAGTCGACAAAGTGCGGTGCGGTTGCATAAAAGATACGATTGCATGTTTTCATATAAAGTTATATGTAATATCTCCGTATCTCCTTGGTCGACTACATTGTGTAAAAAGAACTGCGAGTAAGCCCATCCGATATGTCCGCGTGACACTATGCGTTTGCTCCTGGCAGACTGCAAGCTGTGCGTGCACCGCGCCTGCGCGCGCGCCGTGGAGGAGGGCTGCTGCCTCGACGGCGAGCACCACAACAACCGCATCTCGCGCTTCATGGAGCGCATCCACGCCTCGCACCCCTCGCCGCCCGCGCACCCCGCCAGCCTGCCCAACAGTGAGTAGCGGGGGCAACCCCGACCTTGCGACCTAACGAACGATGACATGACGACCTGACGACCTGACGACCCGACGACATGACGACCTGACGACATGACGCCACACGTATCTTGAACCTAAGCCACGAGACAATCGAGGCTCTACTGCGCGCGGATCGTTCTTTAATAATAATTTTTTGGTGAATTTGAGCTCGTTGACCGCTGTAGTACCGCGTAATACACCCAGAAACGTGTGCTTCGCGTATAGAGTACATTTTAGGTCCAAGATATATGCCCTGAGGTATACAGCGGAATACTGTTGCCATGGATGTATGTGGGTCAATCCGAACATTGCACGAGCATAACGTTGTGCTCACGAGCGCACGATGTCTTATCATTAATGAGCATTTTCACTTTACGTACGTTTGACCAAATATGTGATCTACTATCCTTCAGTTCAAGTTCATTCATGATTTAATAAGAACTAAATTTCATCCAAATATGAAAGGAACTAATGGTAACTTTACCATATATGACATTATTTTAAATATAGTAACTATTAGAAAAATCAATCGTAGTGATATTTACATAGCGTTGTCAAGGTAGACCATATTTTATGCCGACAGTTCTAATAAAGTCATCGAAATTTTCACGTTTATCACATCAGGGGCATTATTCTGAGTGACATTGAGTTTCAAACGCAGTCGTAACCTGAGAAGATGGTGGATTAGAACTGGTTAAAATAGAGGACAAAATGACAGCCTCTTTGGCGTGACGGTAGTGAATGCGACCGCTACGCAGAAGACGTGGGTTCGATCCCCACTCAGTGCCAATATTTGTATGCATGGGTATATTTGAATTGGTCATGCCTCGGAGAGCATACGAACGATTCTATGGCAATCGTTACGGGTAGTTGAAACCCTAAAAAAGTCCAAAAACTAGTCTAGCTGCAATGCTGCGATATCGCCATGTTGTGGAGGTCAGTTGTAGAGGTCGTTTCACCGAAAATATTGAAGTTCAGCCAAATCCGCAGTTAGACTGAGAACGCTAGAAAGCGGAACCCACACTCCGAGGTGAAAGCTTCAGACGCGACTGAGAAGAAGAAGAAAATAGAAAACAGAACTGACGTAAAACTAGACAAAATCAAATATGTTGGGTTTTGTACGTCTTGCGTAGTTACGAAACGGATGTGTTACTCAGAATAAGGGCCCTGTAGGATAACCAACAAGACTCATTCAACAAAATCATTATAACAACTTTCTATATTTGTAGACGGTCAGTATGCTGTGCTGTGTGTCCTGCCGGAAAGGTACGTTTGTTAACGACAGCCTATATTCCTTGCTATTGCCAAGTAATTAACCGTTTGAGATGGACATGCAGGGCAGCATACAGTGGGCTTACCGTAAAGTCTTAAAGCAACAATTATCGAACGGCTGCCATTTACTAAATGCATGAATAACTTTGTAAACCCATATAAAAGTTGCTAGTATGACAGCAGTTCAATTATATTATTGACCTGTTTTAAACGTTCATGGTACGAGCCCTGTTCTCTGACAGTGTTGTGTGTCGGAGAACTTAATATTTTAGTTTAACGATAAGTCTCAAACACACAGACGCGATATTATCGATAGATAATATAGCACGCGCGTTATTGTCGATCGATAATATCGCACTCGTTATTGGCGATAGTTAATATCGCACGCGTTATTGTCAGTAGATAATATGACACGCGTTATTATGAATGCTATTCCCTATTCCATCAAACATTTGCGTTCGTTATTATCGCGTCCTAATACATAATATACTAAACAAAAGCACATATCGCAATAACGCTTGCGGTATTATCGACCGATAAAAACACGTCTGCGTATTTGAAGCATCATCAATTATTTTTAAGTGCCAGATTCTATGCATTAGAACAGTTGTTATAACGTGACCGTAAAGGTGAGAGGACCCTGGACTCCAAGATGAAGGCCTCGGTTGCAATCGGGACATTATGATGAATTGTGGTCTCAGACTCTATGATCCTAGGCTTCATTCTCGGATTTGGCTTTTCAGGCTATTTATTTTCTTGTTTAATGTGTAGTTTGTTGTGTTGACTAACAATATGATTTGTTGCAGATATGGACTCTACTGACAAGAAATCTAGGAAGGCTTCGAACACCGGGCACTTTCTTATCAGTGAGTAGTTTTTGTCACATAATCATGCATAAGATATTAGTTGCATTGCCAGTCTTGGCTTTTTCTGGAGCGATTACCCCGTAAGGGATTATAGGTGAGGGGTTTCCCATTCAATGAAAAAAAAAATAGACGAATATCTTAATGGTAAAAAATCATGGTCATCCTAATTTCTTGCTTACTCGCACCATATAAATTGTTAACAAAACCATATTTAAAACAAAGATAATCTAATTCTAGTATAGTTCTCTTGAGTTTCTTGCTGATATCTTCTCAGTAGAACTAATCTACCGAACCAGCGAAAGAATCATATTCCAATGGTTTATTTACCTTCTATAAAATTATATTATATAAAAGTGAACAGTTTGTTTGAACGTGTTAATCTCAGGTACTAATGGTTCGAATTGAAAAATTCTTTTTGTGTTGAATAGTTCGACGAAAGTTATAGCCTATAATATAAGCTACTACTTAGGGACCGGAGCAGTGATCGTAAATGTCAACGAATTCAGAAAATTCCCATACATTATTTGAAAACTAAACGAAGTATGGACTCAAATATGTGAAGTTTCAAAATATGCCACAGGCGAAGCTGGGGCGGGTCTAGTTGACCCTAGCTTCGCCTGTTAATATTTTTATAATATTTCTTGACATAATGGTACCCTAGTGGTATGGGTAATGGACTGCTGAGACGAGGTCTCGGGTTCGATCACGGATTCCCCGATAGCAAAGACCGCGCCATTTCTTGGTCGGTTAGTAATCTCATGTCCAGTACATTAACTTACCGGTGAGATTGACTCTGGTACTGAAGATCTTGGCGAGGTTTCATACACCCAACGCTCGTTTGTTAATTTAGTAAGATAAATACTCTTTATTGCACACCAAACAGGATACATACAGAGAAGTCTGCGATCTCCTCCAGACAACTGGTATAAGGACTATATGCTTTTGAACCTGGGTAGTTTGTATTTGTAATGTAAAGTATTAAAAAGTATTAAATCTATTTAATATTTGTATCTATTATCATATTTAGATAACAAAAGTAAAGGAAAACAAGAAATCATAAGTATAACATAACATAAACTCACGTCTATATCCCCGAAGGGGTAGGCAGAGGTGCTAGCACCCACATTTCGCCAGTTTATGTTTAGGTCCCAATGTTGTAGGTGGCGAGCCTATTGCCATTAACCGGGCACTTATAAACCTGCGATAAATACACACATAACTTCGATAAGCATCGAAAAGTCATTGGTGTGTGCCATGGTAAAACCTGGGATCGAACCCGAGACGTCGTCTCAGCAGTCCGTTACCCATACCACTAGGCTACACTAGGCAATAGGTAAACTTATTCGGTTAGGCACTTAACTATAAGTAAACAATCTTATTTATGTTTAATTAAGTACGTACAGTACGGTGGCGAGCCTTTTGCTGTCTTTTGCACTTTGTCATGGACTGTACGTTTATCATAACTAGATAATAAAGATAGATAAATTTCTCTTAACAGTGCTAGATTATATGTAAAAGTTGTATGCTTAGTACAACTAGATTATAAGGAGTGCTTAGTCATTCGTACTAGGTGAATCCTTTCTCACGAATGTCCATAATGTAATCTTTGACGTACTTTTTTATATAGGACACGTCAATTAGACTTCGCCTCGCTTGACGGTAAGCTGAAGGCAGTCTCAGAAAAAAGGGTCACCACCATTACTTACATATACCATGTTACAATGGTGACACTCAGCTTTACACACACAATTTGTAACAATAATTTTATCTTGTGTAGTGGAACGAAGTTTTCGGAAAAATGAAGATGACCAGCCTTGGGACCAGACGCTGACGCCGACTTCTGTGATAGGTGAGTCATTTGTACTACCTACATATATACCCTTACCCTTTGACAGTGTGTTGAGAAGGAATATGATATAATTTAGGTATTTTACAATGGTTGTTCATAGCATTTTCTAGGTGTGTTACGTTATAGGTGATTACGAGTGTTAAGGTATTATTAAAGAAGGCGTATATTGTCCTTCGTGCGGATGTCATTTGAAAAATATAACTTCAAATCTTGTTATTTGATTACTAAGGCTACTCTATATTCGAAAGTGTAAGTCGATCATAACTTACGCTACAGTCGACGGAAATTACGTCGCGGAGCTTCCGCGACGGTATGTGTCAATACAAGTTATAGCATAGAAATGACTGGCGGTGGCGCGCCTGGTGCGCCTCCCCGTTTCCGGTTACGAGTTGGTGACTTTGTAGTCCCCACACCCGAAAAGAGGGCCAGATCGTGCGAGATGGCCCTGGGTCGGCCGGGGTGCGAGGGATATGCCTGTTTCACCTTCGGCAAACAAAACGACCCACAGGCGGCGTGCGTTTTCGAGGTAGGTTCGAGTCCGACATAACCTCTTCCACCGGCTCCGGTGGGAAGGTAGGTATCAGTGGGAATTTTGCGGACGTAAAAAAAAAAAGAAAAAGCATAGAAATGACTAATAACGGGTATACTGCGCGGGTGATCAGTCGTTCCGTCGCGTCAGCTTTATACGCAAATCTATTGGTGTTCTGACGCGGATGAGCCGCGACGGAATATTCCTCAAGTGGAATATCAAAAGAAGATAGAATTCAACCATTGTTTTTTATGCCATGAGTTTGTGATTGCCGAGATTCAACATCATGGTATGCCAAGGTTGGTGGCAACCATGACCTAAGGTCCAACCTATACCATAATGCCCTTGAATACAATGTATTGTAAATTATACAACAGCAGACCTCGATCGTATTGATTCTTTGGCGGTTACTTCAAAATATAAAGTAAATGATTACATAACGGCCACCACCCGAACGATCACCGCCTGTGGTCGTTGAGACAACATTTTAAAAATTGTTACAACCGCCTCTCGGGGTTAGCCGTTGGGAACAGAACATATCAATTCAGTGTTGCTTATTTTTTTTTAACATACACGTTTGGATGAACAGAATTTGATGTTCCTCCGATTCAAAGAGATTACCGGCCAGGTAAGGTTATCACGTTCAAGAATCGCGACGTGAAATAACTGAAAATTAAATTAAATCGAAGGAAGTTAGCTATAACGGGACTCGTACCTGCGACATCCCTATCTTGAGGAATGCTCTGCAAACTAAGCTTCTATTTCCAACCTACCTCACTAATTGCTAAAAAAAGAAAAAATAAAGATTTCCCTTTCGGCCGCCTTGGTAACTGTGTTTTGTAACCAGTTACCTAAGAAGAAATCATCTTGTCTCGTATTATATTACATACGAAGATGTAAAAGGTCTGTATTGGTAACTTTATGATATCCACAAAATTTTCTCATCGGTTACGTAAAAGGAAATTGTCGTTTTGTTTCGTAATCAAGTTACAATCGACGATGTACCATTTTCAAAATTAGATCTGTACCCATATTGTTGTTTTTCTAATAGCTATCTGTTATACAAATAGTGAGTACTCAGTCATGCAGATTATAAACACAAACTACGTTTTCTTGTTATTCAGGGTGATGTTTGCTATTCTAACCTGAGTGCACAAACCACAAATATTTATTTGAATTCGCGATTATCAAATGCATTCCATTTATTTAAAATAGTTTAAACTTTGATCTTATCTATTACATCAGCATCTATAACAGAGAAGGTCGGACTTAATATTTTATTTATTTACCTATTTATAATTTGCGAAATATGGCTATTATAAATTGATAGTTCATACTAATATTATAAAAAGGTATTTTTTTTATAATATTGTATGCAGGGCAATCTTTGAAACCACTGATTCAAAAGTCACAGTATTCTTAAAGCCAATTTTTATAGATAGATAAATCTATATTGTACCCCAACAAATTGAAGTATCGAAACGGACCGCTGGTAAACTGTATAAATATATTAGCACTCGAATTCTTTTACTAGTCACAGTTGGGAAAGTCTAGCAATAGACTCTAAAAATATTACAACGATATGACATTTATTTGGACTTGATGACAGGTCTATTCATTCCACAATCTGTGCATTTATTATGCAAAGCAAATCAAAATAATCGTTTCTAGGTAAACTTTACTACCGACTTTCAAACGTAGACCCCTACCATAATCTCCATTTACTCGAGCATCAAAGTGAACGAGAGCTCAACTTAGAATGGACGCTTTTAAGTTTATTAATAGATAGCTGTTGCCCGCGGATTCGTCTGCGTGGAATTCTTAACTCGTTTCCGAAAATACGGAAACCTATAACCCAGCAAAAAAAATTAGACTATATTTTATTCCAAAATATAATTTATCCCTGTATGAAATGAGTCGTGTTTAAATAACAAACATCCAAATATCTACACAAACTTTCACACTTACCTATACTATTAGTAGGAAGTAAGATAGGATACATTTGTGTCGAACTCGGTGCAGACAAGAACACATGAATATATTATTGATAACTAATTGCTTTGGGAATTGTAGTGTGTACGTGTTACCGGTGTGCTTTTGGCGGAAATTGGTGTAATTCCAGAAACTAGACGTAGGTATGTATTGACGTTCGAATTATAACTTTACCGCGTAATTAGTAGGGGTCAATGCCAAAAAAATGGCGGTAGAACGTGTTTTCTTTATTTTTTCGGTAACATTACTGCCATTACTGGTGTAGTCTGGAAGGAAATACGTCAGAACAGGAAACGTGTCTAGTTAGTGAAATTTAAACTCCAATACGTTTATCCAAGCTCGAATCGGACGATATGGCGGTTTGTTTTTCTTGGTTCAGTTAAGAGAATATATACATATAATGGCTCAGTGACAGCAGCTTAGCATGAGATCTTGTGTTCGATCTTGTTTCACGGTTTGATCAAAGTCGTTGTGAGACCTGCTTAAAAAAATGTTAATAATTTTCAACAATTCCGTGTAAGTGCCCGATGCGTCCTCTATCGAGCTGGATCGAAAGAATTTGGCAATATTCAAATATGTATTAAAATACCTCTGTCTCTGTTTAAAATAATAAGAAAATAAATACTTAGTAGTGTTACGATTCTTTCATCATAAAACTTATCACAGATAACAACTTCGAAGGTTGCTTTTAAAATTTAAAATTACGTTTCCTACCTATGCAAAGTTACAGACAATTAACATAATCGTCTAAATAAGTCCGCTCCAAAACACAAACGGATGTGAAGTTCAAAACTTGGCATTGCGCTTGACACAAACACAAAGCCGACTCCATCCCCCGAGCGGTGGGCGGCCTGAAACTGAAAGCTCCCGAGTGTAGGCGGCCGACTCGCGCCGCGCGGACGTACTACTGAACACTCATTATTCGAATTTCGAAACTCCCGCGTATTACATACATATTCCCGCTATTTTGCATTAAAAAAAAATCCACAAACAATTTTACGAAAAGTAAATTCAAATTCATAATTAGAACGTCATTGTTTCTTTTATTAGTGTGTGTTTAATTTTTTGCGGTCAGAAGTGTTTATTTATGAATTTTTGTTGTGAAAAGTTAGTGTAGTGACATCTTATTGTATAAAAGTTATCAATTGTGGTCATATTTGGATGTTATTTCGGTAAGATTCTGATAAACTGGTGGTGTGTTGTATTGCACTTTGCGAGACAGATAGATAAGCAATCGTACAAGTAAATCGGTGGTTATGTACGAGTGTGGCTTTATCATACGCCAATGTTGATAAAAAGGTTAATATTTATTGTTTGTCATTGATGTATTTTGAGCAAAAAGTCGTTGTAGGTTGATGCAAATATTACATATGGAAATAAAACTAGGTATTTGTAACAGATTTATACCATTGTTTTGTTATTCATGTTATTTTGAAGGTTCCCGGCGTTTCAGTTGTTTTTCAGCAGCCAAGGTGTGTTAGTAGATAACCTTATTTAATCCCACCGAGTAACGATGTCTGCTGAAAAGGAACTGATTAGTCGAGAATAGAGTACCTACCTAATAAAATCACACAAAATAAACCACGATTAAATAAGTTTTACTTCAAAATTTTATACTTTTGATTAATTATTATTATTGTCAAGATATTGCTGTGTTGCTTCTTCACGGTCTCTCGGAGTACTTTTAAAGTAATTCAGTCTAATTCCGTTTACCGCTATTTCAGTTTCTAATGCATAATGCAAATTAACGTTAATCAGATTTAAGTAGAGCATATATTTAACATTAAACTACATTTAAACGTCTAAGGCTAGATGTATTTATGATATAAATACAAAGATATAATCATGCCTTCATCCCCGGAGGTTAGTCAGAGTGCGCACCGTCTCAGGTTGCAATGTGTGGGGATGAATTCCCTGTCTAAGGCGAATAGTGCGAGCTAGAATGTAGCTGTGGGCATCGTAGGGGATGAGCCTATTGCCGTTTTCCGGACACTATTGTTGACTCTAGCCATGCATCTAAGGCAGAGTCTGAGCTAATATTAGCTAATATTATATCTGATATCAAAACAATAAAAAAGCAAGTGAAAAAAGTTATATTACTTAATGACATTGTATTATTATTATTATTATTTGACACATTTGCACATCACATTTGGCACATATATCATCGAAGGGGTAGGTGTAATAAAACCCACATTTGACCTTACGGTGGATCTAATATAGATAGATAGATAGATAATTCTTTATTGTACACCAACAGATTTACAGTAGGACAAGTAGGCAGCACGTATACAGTTCAGTGTACAATGGGCGGCCTTATCGCTGAAGCGATTTCTTCCTTCCTTGGGATGGACAGTAACCACATCTCCATCCATCACCTGAGTTCTGTTTCGTGGATTTCGTGGACAGGAGAGACAGTGGCGGGTAATTTGTGCTCTATATTATGTTATTGTGTTGCATTATGCTGGTGTATGGTCATATCGCCAGGTGATATGAGCTATTATTGTGCGGATAAAGTGGAACCTCATAGTAGTACCTAATAATAAGAGCGCACAACGAGCAGTTTGTAAGCCACTGCAATTTGTTTGTGCAGCGCTGTGCACCGGGTTTCTAGTGTGAATTTTCAAGGACGTCTTAACTATGACAAACGTGTCAGCACTATCACGGACGAGCCCTATTCCACGTTGCGTAGTTCGTGAAATCGTGCATGATTCCGTGTCATAACATTGGTTCGTGGAAAGGTGCCTTTAGTCGTCTTGCGCGAAAATAATTTGAAGAGAGAGATGGTGATGGCATTTTTTAAAATCCTCATTCATTACATTGCGTAACCCCTGCTATATTGGTTCATTCAAACGTATAATTACATACATTCAAGCCCCCTTCACATATCGACGTGTTTGTGCTTCCCCAAGTCACAATGCAAGGCATTAAAAGACGGTATTGATTTCCTGTCAACCGGATCAGCTGATACTTATCAGTTGGTTACATAAAAACGGAAGTAGGGGCTTACATGCAAACAATGTCAAGGTAAGGTACCTTGTTCATAAAAAAAATCAAAGTTTCAGCTGCTCTGAAATTTTTATGAAAAATACATACGTACTTATTGTATTTTTCATGTGCACGGTAACAACATTTCATGAGCTAGGTCGTGTGCCTGTCTGCCACCTAAGTGTTAAGTGGTAGTTGTACAAGTGCATTCAAAGGCTTGCACATTAAAGTCCACTTTCCTACGAGGCACGACCAGACCAATGCAAATACCTGTATTCATGCATACAAATATTTGCACTGAGTAGTGATCGAACCCGCGCCTCCTGCGTAACTTCCGCGTTCACTACCGCAACGCCACGGAGGCTGTCTTCGTCTACTTTTATAATTGTCAATTCTTTTTTCTGATCTGATTCCTTCTTCCTACAGTCCCGGGTCCTTTAAGCGGGGCGTGAAAAAGCATCTGAAGAGGCCGCCTAGCTGAGTGCCACTATTGTAACATTACTTAGTGTCTGTAATGGTGACCCTCTTGCCTGATACTTTGCCTTTAGCTTACCATCAGGCGAGGTGAAGTCAAATTGGCGTGTCCTAGATAAAAAAAATAATATGCGTACATCTAAGTCAATCCCTAATGTTCTATTAATGAAACTAATGGGATAGCCAGAAAATACCTGCAATATCATCCATTGCTATAAGCATAAGCCATTTCCTTTCTTTCTTTCTATTGTTTCCAACGGAACTTTGGCTTTCTAGTCCGGTCTGAAGGTAGTGCTAATGGCTGCGACAAAACACTAAAATAACGAAGACATTACCGCACTAAATTTTTTAGTTCCAATTAAGGTTACAGATTCTTTTAAAGGTATAATTTCAATGTATTTAGACCGAGTGACCAAGTAAAGAATAGATTAATTTAATACATTGTTAGGTTCAGCAATACTAGGCACATGGAGACACCTCTTCGCCTCCGATTCACCTTAAACTGACGGTCCTGGTTACCACACAAACATCTGTGATATTCGTTACGGGTAGATTCCTAAAATGTCCGTGGTAATCTGCTCTAACTATAGACCTTCGAGATCGGCACTGGACTGTGGAGGTTAGCCGGCAGTTATTTTTTTTCCGTCCTATTGAGCAGTCCGACTGGGGATACCGCAGCCATAATAATCTTATGTTGAGTTCCCGGTGGTGAGTAGGATATTTAGAGCTCACTAGAGAGTTTTTGTGCTGTCAGTGGGAAGACCAAAAGTTTGTCCTGCTTCGTCTTTTACACGGACGGCACAGAAACTCTGTGCTTACAGCGTTGGCAGCGCGGGTTTAGCACGGTAACCACTTTCCATCAGGTGGCTCGTGTTCTTGTTTTCCACCTAAGTGGTATAAAAAAATCGATACTCAGCCGTTTAGTAGAAGACCAGCTGTCAAAATCGTGAAAAAGAATAGAATGGGAAAGGGATTCGGAGGCTCACTTCACATCCCTTACACCCCTAAAGTCAGTGATGGATATTCAACGGGAATAAGAGCCTACGTAATGTATTGGTAAATACAAACGTGCGTGTTAAAGCACGTTTACGTTACGGCTGGTCAGTGTAGCCGGCGCCACCGAATGTAATAATTTGTCGTATTATAGTGTCCGGGGAGAATTGTCGCGTGAAATATTAGCTTCTGGCAAAGCGTTTTACGATCTATCGATAGATGCGTGGTTAATAAACACATTAGTACAGCATTCTTCTGAGAATATACTGTTCTAGTTAAACATATTACTGTCTGAAAGTACTGTATAATGTAGCAGTAAGTAGTGTGAAGAATGCATTAAATATTATCAGTACCCCGAGCACGAAACACTATCGTTATCGCTTTTCGGAGCACGCCACTGCCACTGCAGGCTTCTTCATGGTCGGCAGCGGGAGTGTACCTAACGCCCCTGGTGATGGTCACTACTTCCCATCAGGTATGTCGTGTGTTTATCTGACACCTACGTGGTATTAAAAATCTGTCGCTGGTGTCCCTGAGGGGTAGACAGAGATATATTAACGTTCCCTGCTCGTCAATTATTTTTCCACGTAGTGCCGTGTTCGCTCTTACAGTCCGTCAAATCTAAGAAGTACCGTTTGACAGTTCTGACAATTGAATGATAGGGATGGGATGAAAAAATCGATTACTATAATATCCGAACTTTAAGAGATCGATTACTATAATATCCGAATTTTAAGAAATCAATTGTTATAATTAAATAAAAGAAATGTTTAGGATATTTTTTTATTCACTACTAGTACTAGTATCGTCGTCTTCGTCATCATCGTCATTTAAATTAATGACCAGTTGATTGTCCATTACATTATCAAAGTGTACGTCTCTTTCGAAGTCGTCCATTATTATTTTCTTTGTTTTTTGTACTACTTTACTCCAATCTTCCTGTGTAACTTGGGCACATGCTTCCTTTAATAAACCTTCCATTTTCTTGACACTGAAGGGTGGTTTTGTGTTGTGTCTTGCTGCATAACCTGTAAAACAATAATGTAACTATTTGATAGCAGACGAAAACCATTGTTTAAATTATAAATGTTAGAAGTACTCGTGTTATTATTATAATATTATAAAATATTACCTTTAACTTGGGCCCAAATCAGTTCAATGGCATTATATTGGCAATGGTACGGAGGAAGTCGTATGACTTTGTGCCCGTGCTCTTCGGCCAATTGGTCAATTACATATGTCGGTTTTGGTGGTTTATGCAATTTCACTAACTGTAATAATTCAGCTTTTAATAGTGACATGTCGGCATCCACTCCTTTTCTTTGCAGCCATGCCACCAAATCTGCTTTCTTATTGGCTGACGTAGGTGCTTTATCAATTTGCACAGAGTGGTATGGGGCATTATCCATTATAATTGTGCTGTTAGGAGGGATATTCTGTAATAAATTTAAGAACCACTCTCGGAACCTTACTGCGTCCATTTCTTCATGATACTCTTTAGTGCTTTTGGATTGGAAAGCTAATAAAGAGTTTTCCACGAAGCCTGTAGACGCTGACCCAGCATGGCATATTATGAGGCGTCCACCTTTTCCTATCGGCACCTTCGAGCACGAAGCTTCAGAATCATCAGTCCATGTTTTCGGCACAGAATGGTTGGAATTTAGCCAAGTTTCGTCCAAAAATATTACATTATCCCAGTTTATAATTTGTTTAACTTCGCGCAGGAATGTTAGTCGCTGCATAATTATGTCATGTCGCTCCATAACAATTTTTCGTTTGTCAACTTTTTTGTATCTGAAGCCAATTCCTGTTATTACCGTTCTCAACGACTCTATGCTTCCCTTATACAGCCCGGCATCTTTTAAAGTTGCACATAACTTTGCCAATGTTGGAAATTCGCCTCTTGTAAAATACCCGTATATATGGTTTCTAATAGCATGACTATCGAATTCATCGATGCCTGTCACAGGTTTATTTCTTTTTCGTTTTTTCGGTGTGTGAAGTACGTTACTGTCACTCCCCGAAGGCCCATATTTTTCACTTAATATTTTGCCAACGGTGCGGCTACCAATACCGAGAGCTTCACCGACGCGATCCCGAACTTGTGTAACTGGCAGTAGAAGTCCACCATTTTGAGATTCACGCTCAAAATACTCGTGTAATTTCACCACCAATTCACGAGCCTGGCTGTTCAAAGTACGTCCTCTTTTCGACATTATTAATAAACACTTGCTTAGTTCGGAGTCCAGTATAAATATTGCCAAGGTAAACGGATAAAGAATGATCAGTCCAGAAAAGTAATAGCCAAGTCACAAATTGTAAAACACAAACGAGAAAGCAAGTACGCGCACAGTCAGCTTCCAAGATGGCGAGAGACTGCTGACGCCGAACCGACCGAGCGGACCGCGTGCGCTTGTAGTTGGCAGTGTTGCCAGAAAAAAAAAATTGTAGAGACTTGGACACCTGCGATTTTGCCTATTGACCTAAAAATAATTAAATTAATTTATTTTAGGGTATCTGTGTATTCAGTGCATTATGCGGTCGCGCAGTAACGTCGTTAATTTATAACATCAGGCAACAACATTTTTGTGAATGGGTTCTACATACCTTATTTTTATTAGTTTTAGACGTAGAAATAAGACTTAGAAGAAAAAATTGTAATTGTAAAATCAATGGATGTGCTTGTTAAAAATTTGTTTATTTCTCTGTAATATGCAAACCCATACTATCATACACAAAAATAAATGTAAAAAACACTATCCCTGACTCCATTTACTATTTCGACAGCGTTAGCGCGAGAAACCCCGACTTATTTGGGCGCGAAAATCAAAAATCGACAAATCGCTTTCGACAACTTTTTAAAGAAGCAAATATATTTGATTTATAAATACGTATTTTTGGTGAATGGGTTTTATCTCATATTTTACGATTACATAACTATTTAGTTATGTAATCGTAATATGTGAGATAAATCCCATTCACATGAAAAAATATTTGTTTGGTTGTCAAGTGTAATTTGTAAATAATACATTCGATTTTTCGTATATGTAAACGATTTTTTTGCATACAAGTGTATCCGAAGAGTCGCAACACTACGTGCAGTGACCTAACTACGTAACTTTGTAATGCGGTCAAGAATATAACTATTAGAAATTATTTACTGTGTAAATATGTGTTATTTTGCTTTGTTTGAAAGTTTTCAATTACATTTAGATATTAAGAATTGTACATTTTTAGATACAATAATG
This sequence comes from Eilema griseolum, assembly GCA_963662185.1. Taxonomy (NCBI): domain Eukaryota; kingdom Metazoa; phylum Arthropoda; class Insecta; order Lepidoptera; family Erebidae; genus Eilema; species Eilema griseolum. The sequence goes on from OY759255.1 coordinate 17,628,964, forward strand.
AAATCTTTCTAAATTCATGGTTTTATGAAAAAGGTTATCGAAACTGAATAATGTACGTATGAACAAAGTTGTTTCGGTTTGAAAAATATGAAACGTCAAACGGTACCTCTTAGATTTGATGGACTGTAAAGCTATATAATAACTATAAAAGATATCGATTAAATCTACCGTCCGTAGAGCATGGTGTGCAGACCACATAGATATCTATAGTTATGTAATCAGGGTGACTTGTATCAATATTGTGCTGCATAGTGACGTAGCGCTAGCCATAGGCTATGTTCCTCATAATTGGATTTTGCGGTAACAAATAATGCAAGCTTCGATAGTGCGATGCAGTTGGCTCGTGGATAGGTCAGATCGATAATGGCGAAGTAATTAATGACTCAAACACATGCATAAGTGAAACCACTGGGTGCTGTAGTTGTTCTAAGCGGCTACAATATGGGGTTCTTCAAGAAGGGGCATTAGAAGATATTTACAGGGTCAGCAGCATGAGTGTTTCGCCCCTGGTATTGAACACGTCCATAAGCCACTACGGTAGCCACTTTCCATCAGGTGGGTTGTGTGCTTGTCTTTCGCTAAGTGGCATAAACCCAAACAATTTTTTTTTATACTTACCTCTTAGGTGGCAGGCAGACAAGCACACGGGCCTCCTGATGGAAAGTGGTTACCGCGGCCTACGGACGTGTGTAACACCAGAGGAGTCACACTCGCGCTGCCGACCCTGTAAGCACAGAGTTTCTGTGCCGTCAGTACAAAGCAGGGCAAACCTTTAGTCTTCCCACTGACAGCAAAAATTCTTCAGTGAGCTCTGGCTAACCTACTCACCGCTCGGAACACAACACAAAGTTATTATGGCCTATATATATACTTCCCCAGTCGGACTGCTCAATTAGACGGAAATACCGCCGTGTCCTACCTCCTACACTTTAACTGCTTTCTGAGTCAATAGTAACATGCTAAGGTTGTTTAAAACAAATTGCGGTAAGCAATAAAGCCGCCCTTTGTACATTACAATAACCTTACATTGCATTGCAATAACATAATGATTATTATGTTGTAAACATGACGAACTTCACACGTACCGAGTACTCGGCCGAGTGCTCTGTCTCACCACTTCGCTCGGTGCATGTGACCAAGGCCTATGTTCGCGTGTAAACTGTCTCGTAACGCGACATGCTATCACGACGCGACCTTCACTGAAAATATTCGGCGGAAGAATGATGCCTCACATTTTGTCATCGTTCAGGAATTCATAACAATCCCGTTTAATCTACATAACTTCGAATTTATAGTCACACCTTTTTACTTCCTTAGTAAACAGTCTTGTTCTATCGAGTCGACGGCATATCATGTCATATTTTGTTTACTCGGTGTATCCCCTGAGAGCAATAATATATATATTGAGTAAATAATATTATTAAGTGTCGTGATTGTATTAACAATTTTCTAATAGAAGAATCAAAACAATAATTCCTGGATTGGAAATCGACACAAGTATGAAAAGATAAGCTTAAACTAGCGATTAGCAATAGCGAAGAATCGTGGGTAGCTTAGTGGTTAAGGAGTCGGCCTTACAATCGAAAGGTCTCGGGTTATAATCATGTATCCTGGCCATTACACTGCAAATGTGAACCCACTCCTAACATAAGCTATTTAGCTTAGTTGGAAGGGTTAGAGGAAATATTAATAACTAGCACCGCGCCACGGTTTCACCCACGTAAATCCTGATCCCATGGGAATACCGGAATAAAAAGTAGCCTATGTTATTCACGAAGAATGTAGCTTTCTAATGAAAAAAGAATTATTAAAATCGGTCCAGTACTTTTTGAGTTTATTCGTTACATACAAAAATATAAATCTCTTTATAATATTAGTATAGATTTCGGTTCGTATATTCTTTTTAAAAAAAAAAGCAAACTACACCCGCAACCTGCGACCATGTATGAAAACTATTATGAAAATAGAAAAAGCGAACGACAAATTTTGATATTTCAATCAATCAGCCAGTCCACTTCTGGCCGAAAGGTTCCCTAAATGTACGTCATTGTTCCTAATCCTCCGCCCTCTGCATTCAGTCTGGCTCAGCCACCTTTTTTAGGTCAGCAGACCATCTGACTAAGGGGCTTCCCATCTTCCGTTTACCTTCTAACGGCCACACCGGTCCATCTTAGTGTTTACGGAATGAAATCTGTACACCTCAATACAATAACGATACCCATGAAAGTATGTTTACATTTATTACAGGTCAATGATATTCGTACCATTCGGGTTTATAGCCTTTTTATTCTATTCGTATTTTACATTCTAAGCGATGTTTTATGATTTGAAATGTACTTATATCTACATCAACTAGATATAGAATTAGAATAGAGGTTTTGAAGTTATTGACATGCATTGGTGAACCAAGTCAGAGCAGACCAAACAGACTATGTAATTTTTTTTTGGTTTATAAGAAATTATTTATTTATTTATTTATTAAGGTACATCAACAGTATACATATTATATATTTTCTAGAATAGTTGCATCCGTGAAATATTCCAATATGCATACCTATTAGAGACGTACACAACATTCGCATGCATTAAAATAATAATTGGATGAATTTATTTAGACAAAAAAGTGAAACTATTAGTACAGTTAGTATTTAGACAAATAATAATATTATTATTAAAATAATTAAGTGAATCGATATACTGAACATTGATTACATCCACTAAATTGATTACATTGATTGAAATTATGAAGTTGATTGAGAATTACGGAATTCAATCGATATATTTGTGAGATATTCTCGTTATCATCCAAGCGCCAAAATCTGGTCGCATCCAAGCCTTGTATTTTGGAGCGACTGTCGTCTGACTGCAATACCGAGGGGAAAACCTGACATTGTTTTTTTTATTATAGCCGTGAAAAAAATGTAAATGCAATCATTAAAAATTGGTTATTTTTACAACTTGTTTGTTTGTATAAATATTTTATAGAAATTTGAGTGGTGCATTTATATTTTGGATGCAACTGACCTATGTATATAAACACCACATCAAACTATAGGTATCCCTCGTTCTTATTATCATCAAATTTTCTCCCATTTTATGACAATCGTGATGCCTCTAGTGTTGCACATGTCCATAGGCCTTGGTAACCGCTTCCCATTCGATAAGCCGAGTGCTTGGCTGTCACTGAAGTGGAATTAAAAAGAAACAGAGCTATTCTTGACGAATGCAATGCGATTTTAGTACGTTCTGCTTCATTGCGCAAAAGACAAGAATACGGGACGAGAGATATTAGCTAGTGAGGTAATAAATATCAGTTATATGATCAATTGTATTGAGTTCAATTGTAAAGCTCACTGGGATTGAAAGGCCTCTGGAATATACCTACTATAATAAGTAAATTAGTCTGTTTCACAAAAAAGAGTGAGCGTCTGATTAAATCTACTAAATACTAAAATTGGGGAATCTGTGAGCCTGGTAAAATGAAATGATGAAAGACTGGTAAAGTGGACCCCAAACTTCGGATGCAACTGGGAATAACTAAGATGAAGAAGAAGATAATAGAATTGAGGAAACCTTGAACCTCTAATTTCTGGACATGTTACATACAATACTGTTTACGGGAATTAACGTGATCAAGGTATAGGTATGTACATACACCTTCGATTTGCCTGACGTATACATTATTGTATATCATGGAACGCGAAAGTTTAAAAGTTATATTACATATCGTTAATTACAATTTTAGGTCCAGGAGTTCCAGAATACGAATTAATATGCTTAGATAATTTTCTTAATTGTGTACATGTCACATAGAAACGCTCAAAGCTATATAAAGCACTAGATTATATTCATGCATACAAATATATCTTGCACGAAACAAGAATAAATATTAATATAGTTATTAATATTCAAATACACTACTCTCTATATCTCCCACAGAAATATATAGTTTTAATCCAAGCAGCGCATCGCATACTTATTACACTTTAACCAATCATTTCTATAGCCGACCTTGGCGAATCACCCCGCAGAGATGTCAAGTTCACTGGAGTAAACAAGTAGATAGTAATATCTTCACTTGAATACTTATCTGGCGATATTTTATAGTTTTGTTTTGATTTACCGCTGTAGTGACTTGGCAAAAGTTTGGTAATATTTTTTTGAGTTATATGAATTACTACCTATAAGAGGAAATGGTGGAGAGAATGAGATAAAAAAATGTCAAACAATATTAAAAATAAAAAGCAGATATCTGTACATCGAGACACGTATTATAGACCTAAATATCGGTCGGCAGCGCGAGTGTGGCTTCTCTGGTACACACACGTACACGTCCATAGGCCACAGTAACCAATTTCCATCAGGTGGGCCTTGCGATCGTATGCCACCTAAGTGGTATAAAAAAAATAGCGAGACAAATTTGAGCCTACTATGCTTATTATAGAAGCACATTTTTGGTCCGAGATATAATATATATTCTTTGAAAAGAATATTAGAACCGAAATTACTAAAATTCCCTCTAAATTCTCCAGCTAAGCTAAATTGCTTGTATTAAGAGTGGGTTCACGTCTGTAGTGTAATGGCCAGGATTCGAACCCGGGACCTCGCGAACGTAAGGCCTTAAACACTAAGCTACCGGCGACTTGAAGTTCTATGACGGATGACTGTTTTACTAATTTATTTTGGATCACCTCGTTTCTTCAATGTCCTTCAATGTCCCGAGCAATACCTGGTTCCAAACTATAAATGGATACATCTGGGAAGCCGTTATGAGGATGATGATGGTGTACTTAAAACACTCTTTACGACATCACTTTCTCCCCACACATCTAATCACGTCTTAAAAAACATCAGCACCTAAAAACACATCGATCAGCAATAAATTATGACGTCATAATATAGGTTCGCCGATATCGTTCACTCGTTTTGGACAGGAGTTTACACATCATATTACTTTATTATGTTTTGATGCGCAGATTTTGGCTAAGGCACACTCTGTAGCCTTGCGTGATCGGAAACAACGCCACACGAGAAAGTGGGGGTAGTTTATTTTATTACTTGTTTATTATACAGGGGGCTTTATTGAATGCCTTCTGGGAAACGTTTCGTGGAAGTACCGTTACGTGATATCGGGACTTGATAAGTGAGACACAGTGGCGACCGTGTAAGAACTTGAAGAGTTTTTTATTTTTCGTAATGCTAATTTGGCGATGATGGTAAGCGGTTACCCATTGCGGCAACACATTGGGGTTACTATACTTGCAGAGGGTAAAAAGGAATAGAAGAGAATAAGAAAAAAAGGATTTCAACTATAATTTCGATAGTGTGTGAGGAGATTCTTCAACGATCTTCCCAATTTGCGCTGTTGATTAGTCTTCCCAATTGGTAGCATATGGAGGGAGAGAGCTTAATATACGGTTAATCCCCATTAAATTTTTCAGCGTAAGTACATATTCACCAGGAATGTATTTTCTAATTTGAAGTTTAGTTCAATTTCACATTTGTAACTTCAAGATTAATCAAATTTGTAGTCGGGATGGAGCCAATAAGGAGCCAGGTGTAGTTGTCACATTCCTTTTAATGATTAATTTCACAATTTTAGGAACAAATAAACTTAATTATTAAGACAATGATTATAATTCGTGTAGTACGTTGGCGTTCGTTTCTCCGACTCTCCGAGCCGGTCGCGCGGGCCTGTGATTGGCTAGCGCTATGGGCGCGTTCGTAAATTAGTAGACGGAGAATAACGTCTCGGCGCCCTACCGCGTGTATTACGGAGAGGGAGTTTAGGATTATCCGCTACATACTCCCCCTCGGGTTCGATAAAGCGTCCTCGCTCAAGAACCCGTTCGTTTGAGATAGAAACAGGCTCTGGAACCCGTTCAGGTGAAATGGAAACAGGCTTAATCTGACGAGGGCGGCCTCGGTTACGTTTGGGCATGACCGGTAGAGAAACCTCGTTCCTTTTAACAAATGACGTAAGTTGTGACGCGTGAAATTTACCTATGATGTCGTTAGGATTATCAAGTTTAGAAAGAATGTAAGTAGTAGGACTCGCTACCTTAATTATTGTATAAGGACCATCTCTTTTTGGTACAAATTTAGCTGAAATCCCTTTTGCAGCGTTACTTAATACGTGCGATTTAACTAACACTTGGTCATTGACATGAAACTCTTCAATTTTACGATTTTTATCCGCGTATTCTTTACGTCTATCCTGTTCCTTCTCTACTCTATCTCGAATTGAAATTAAAGAATTCAAGAAACTCTTTAAATAAGGAGTAATCTGGGGTACAAAATTATCTTTCTCTAGGACTGTCCTGATGTCAAGATTGACTTCGATAGGTGAACGGAGATCCCTAGCAAAGGTGAGAAATGCGGGCGAGACACCAGTTGTATTACACATAGCTGAGTTCATAGCGAAACGAACCGACGGTAGGTGTTTGGGCCATGAGTTATGCTTGGTGTCAACTATCTGAGCCAGCTGTACCTTAAGGTCTCTATTTTTACGTTCAGCCGGATTTGCTTCCGGGTGGTATAAGGGTAACAGATCCTGTTGAATCCCCAGGATAAACATGCATTGTTGCATAACAGATGAGACGAACTGTACTCCATTATCGGAGACGACACGACGCGGTAGGCCATACCTGAGGAAATATTCCTCTATCAGTGTTCGGGCACAGACTTCTGCCGTGGCGTCAACAAGAGCAAAGAGCTCGACCCACCGAGTAGCTGTGTCCTCAACCAACAATATGTATTTCTCCCCCTTTTCTCCAGATGGGAGCGGGCCAAATAAGTCAACTGCTATAACCTCACCTCTTTGTTGCAAAACTGGTGTTTGCAAGAGGCCTGATGGCTTTACATTTGACGACTTATACCGCTGGCATGTAGGGCAAGACTTAATAAAATCAGCCACAAGACGTCTCATACCAGTGAAAAAAAACCGTTGTGAAAGTCTATGTAACGTTCTATCGATGCCTTGATGACCAGCAATAGGAGTGTCATGGCATTCCTGCAGGACATCGAGTCTTAAACTCACAGGAAGTACGAGCTGTGGTTCTTCAACATCGACGTCAGGATTATACCTATAAAGAACTCCTTGTTGCATGAAGTAACCTCGCTCAGACCAGCGTTTGTCTTCAAGAGCATCATTACTTTCAAGACTACTAATAATTTTTCTCAGTTCCGAGTCATCTAACTGAGCTTGGCGAAGATCAGCAGGACTTCTCGAAGGTAAGTCTACAATGACTGAGCAAATCCCGCACTGATCCTTACTATCTTCTTCGCAGGTAGGACGACTCAAAGTGTCAGCGACAACATTGGCTTTACCAGGAGTGTATTCAAAGCGAATATTAAACTCTTGCAACTTTAAAGCCCATCGCACGAGTCTACCTGAAGGCGATTTTAAACTTAATAACCACTTAAGAGGTTGATGGTCACTACTAACAACAATTTCATGACCCTCAATGTAACCTCTGAAGCGTTCAACAGACCAGACTACTGCTAGAGCTTCTCTTTCAGTAGTACTGTAGTTGCGTTCGGCGGGGTTAAGGAGACGGCTCGCATACTCAATTGGCCGTTCATTGTTTCCTTCGCCCTGCAGCAAGACGGCACCTAAGGCGTAATTGCTAGCATCCGTACGTAATACAAATGGTTTGCTGTAATCAGCTTGGATTAAAATGGGAGCAGACGTTAAACTCTTTTTGAGCTCTTGAAACGACTGTTTCTGCTCATTACCCCATTTCCAAGGTTGATTCTTTTTCAGAAGACGTGTTAGTGGTTCAGCGACTTTCGAAAAGTTCAAAATGAACTTTCGGAACCACGAGCACGTTTGAAGAAAAGTTTTGAGATGGCGTACCGAACTTGGTTCTTTCATATCCACGATAGCGCGTACTTTACCAGGATCAGGGAGGATCCCTTCCTGTGTGATGACGTGGCCAAGATATTTAACCTCTTTGCGTGCGAAAACACATTTTTCGCGGTTGGCGCGAAGATTGAATAGGCGTAGTCTATCAAAAACTATACGTAAATCTGCGATATGCTGGTCGAATCCATCTGATATAATTAGCAGGTCATCTTGGTATGCTAAAATGTTTATGTTTTTCAGTGATGTACCGGAGCGCAACCTGTCTATTAGCCTAGCAAACGTCATTGGCGAATTTTTAAGACCAAAAGGCATGCGTTTAAAACGAAACGTTCCTAAATGTGTCTGAAAGGCCGTTTTATCCCTATCACACTCGCGTACGCTTACATTCCAAAACCCACTTCTCATATCTAACGTAGTCATGATGCAATTGCGTTTTGTTGACTGTACAAGTTCGTCAATAAGCGGCATTGGATACGCGTCAGACTTAGTAATTGCGTTAAGCTTACGATAGTCGACACAAAAACGTACCTGACCATTTTTTTTTGGAACTAATAACGCCGGAGCGGCCCATGCCGACTCGCATTCCTCTATGATATCCTCGGCTAACATCTTTTCTATTTCAGTCTGCATAACAGCCTTTTTCGCGGGCGTTAACCTATACGGAGGTACCGCGATAGGAGCGTGGTCACCGGTATCTATTACATGTTCCGCGAAACTAGTTGGTTCACCTGTCAACTTAAAAATGTCCTCATTTTCCGTGAGAACTTGAGCAAGAACCTCGCGTTGTTGATCGGTAAGACCTGATGCTTCATCATCCCTAAATATGCTGTTAACATAGACATGTTCATAAAATAAATCTTTTTCGAAAAGAAGATCAAACTTTTTATCATTATCGTTAAAGTACCATTTAGCGTTACCAAAATCCACACTGATATCAAAATTTATCAAAAAATCTATACCTAACAAAGTATGATTACTATCCGCGTCTGGAAAAATTAAAAAACTTATGAGCCTGGTTCTACCTTCAAGACATACATACACTTCCGTAGTAAGTACATTCATTAATCTAGTAACACCATCAGCTAAGCTTACATTTTTCACACAAGACAACATACGATGATTTCTCATTTTAAAAAGATTGTACAATGTATAGCCAGCCACACAACATTTGGCTGCTGAATCAATCATTGCTGTACCATTCTCACCTAAAATATTAATTTTTATTACTGGACGTAGAGAAGATTTATTTTCACAATTAACTTTAAAAAAACTTTGAGATTCATTAGCAAAACATGTTTGAGAATCATTAGCAAAACATGTTTGAGCACCATTTACCAAATATGTTTGAGCACCACTGACTTTCCCATGAAACTGTTTAGAGCTACTTGACATTTCCAATAAAGATTGTGAGCCACCAACTTTGTCAGATAATGGTACAGCAATACTGGTGTGCGGCCTAAAATCATTATTAACATGAGATTTTGATCCGACAAAATTACCAGAAACACATTGAAAACCATTTGACAACATAAAGCGGGGATTACAATTGTTACAAATACAAGTTGAAGTCTCAGTCTTTGAACTAAGGGAATAAAATGCAGTGTGCTCACCATATGAGCTTAATTTAGGGTTACAATTAGGACATTTAGATTTTATAACATTTTCTGTACCGCAACCATAACATTTAATATCTTTGTACTTTGAAGTATCACTATCACTAGACTTATTATCATTAGATTTATTAATATTAAGCTTTTCACACTTGTCTTTAGTGTGACCACTACGCTTGCAATACACACAGAACAACCTGGGTTTCCCCCGTCTTGCATCTTGACCATCAACAGCTGTGCCAGTGGAATACGCAGGTGCTGCAGAGGCACGTGCGGGGACTGCAGTGGCACGCATAGGGTTAGAAGCGGGGCGCGCAGATTCCGAAGTCGTCGCGACGGATGTGTTGCAGCTCTCGGACTTGTGGTTTTCCTTTAACGAGTCCTCAATAGCGCGAGCTTTAATTAATAATTCGTCGAATGTACTGATAGCTGATCTATCTAATCTTTTCTTAATGCGGCGATCTAATAACCCATATACCATGTCCAACTCCACTCGTTCACACAGATCACCATGCGGAAGCTTTGCTAATAAAGCTCGAATTTTCGCAATAAAAAGATCTGTATTCTGCTGACCTTGAGTGGTTGAAAATATTTCGGAGTAAATCCTGAATGGCGGACGACGCTCGCCGAAGGCACTGCGCAATCTGTTTAGGGCCTCTTCCCAAGTTTTCGTTGAGTTTTTGACGCCTTGCCACCATGTTCCCGCCGATGAACCCAGTAACATAGAAAGTCCTAACATGGCGTTCTCGTCGCTTATGTTTAGGCACGCCTTGTATACTGAGATGGCATCAATAAAATTGTCAACAGACTCACCAGTATTTCCGTTGAAACGCGATGCACATTTCGCAAAATTATTTTTCATAATGGCGGAGACATTAACCTCGTTTGGTGTGGACGAACGTACCTCTCTCATTATTTGAGAATATAACTCAGCTTGAGACTGCTGCATACTCGTAATAAGCGTTGTAAGTGCTTCTTGTGTAAACACAACGTTATTATTTGTTGAGTTATTGCTATTTCCCTCCTGTACAGAACTATTTTGATCTAGCGATTGTCGTTTGCGCGGCATCTTGTTGGACGAACTTTATGCTCCTTATATACACGTTGGGCGTCAGTTGTAGTCGGGATGGAGCCAATAAGGAGCCAGGTGTAGTTGTCACATTCCTTTTAATGATTAATTTCACAATTTTAGGAACAAATAAACTTAATTATTAAGACAATGATTATAATTCGTGTAGTACGTTGGCGTTCGTTTCTCCGACTCTCCGAGCCGGTCGCGCGGGCCTGTGATTGGCTAGCGCTATGGGCGCGTTCGTAAATTAGTAGACGGAGAATAACGTCTCGGCGCCCTACCGCGTGTATTACGGAGAGGGAGTTTAGGATTATCCGCTACAAATTTCAATTTATGTGTCTGATCTCGATATTTAACTCCATAATCGTCCCGGCGTCTCAGTAATTAATAAATCAAACTGCCCAATCAACAATTATGAACTTTGATAAGCTTCCGCTGTTTAAAAATTTCATCTATCATTAAGTATTTAATATTATCACTTGAGGAAGCGAAGGATTTCCTTTAAATATTTAGTAGGTTACCCTTATCTACTTCAACTGTACCCCTGCACACTATATGATGACCTTCTAAAAGTTTCACCTAATTTATTTTTGACAAGCCCGCAGCTCCGCACTCGTCAAATTCTGATACCATTACCACTTATAATCTATATCTGTTCTAGATTTCAGCCAGATTAGATCAGCTGTTTGAGCTTGATGGAAGTATATAGAATAGGATGAGGTGTGTCGGAGGGACATCACACCCAGTTCTTCACCAGTATTTCTAGATTCCGTGGAACGGTCACGGCTCACGTACTTATTGACGATCGCATTCGACTTTATCAGTCGACAAGCACAAATTGCAAATAGATAAGAAATTAAAAAGATAACAAATTAAATTGAGGGCAATGACTATGTCAGTGTGCATATAAAACTTCGTATTATATATTTGTCACGGTCTAAATGTTTAATAGGATAGTGGTGGCGCAGCGGTAGGGTGTGCGACTGATGTTCATGAGGTTCTAGATTGGATTCCCAGGTTAGGTAAATTGTTATAGCTTTTCAGTTTCTAAATACAAGTGCTATTGATTGGGGAGTCCGTGGTCCCCGGACTCGAGGAGGGCCAGATCGAGATAGATGAACCTGGGTCAGCTGTGGTGCGAGGATATTCCTCGCCTATCAACCTCACCTTCGGCAACCAACAACGACCAGAAGGTGCCGTGCGTTCTAGTAGGTTCGAGTCCGTCATAACCGGAGAGGTTATGTCCTTGTCCGGCGGGGAGGGGTATGCGTGGGGATTTTTCGGACGTAAAAAACTACGGAGCTACAATAAAAACTTTTCACTTGGTAAACTTTTCGGTGGGCACTCATTGCCGTCTCATTGGTCTTTTTGTGCGGAGTACGTCAATATTACTTTACCCTGGCCAATGGAAAACTGTAAGTAAGATACCAGTAATAATAAAAGTGTGGTCTCTAGTTGAATCCAGGAGTAAAAACAATAGTAAACCGGCTTACGTCGCTTGCGTCCACTTCTGTTTGTACAGTAAAGGGACACACCCCGTTTATATATAGTTCCCGACACACAGACAGATCGATCGGACAATATTTGCATAACCTTTGTAGTGATAAAGAGCATACATATAAAAAGACTGTGTTTGGATGGAAGTGGAACTGCTGTATATTTATGTAAAAAAGTGTTGTGATTATCGAGTCGTGTGATGTAAACACTTATATTTTTTAACTTATTATTTTTCATTATATTAAAATTCTTTTATTGTCTTGGGTTGTTGCATCATTGCTGGAATTGACTCTTTTTTCTTTTTGCGAGTTATTTTAAAATTCAATTATTTAACAGCTAATCGACTACTAGGATTCTTGATATTGATATCTTTTATATTTAACAAACAGTTCAAATTCTTCTTTCGTCGAACTGGAATGCTGCAGTCGCACACAGATTTCCTACTTTCTGTAATCCCGGGTCGTGAAAAAGCATCTGTCAAGGCCGGCAAACTAAGGATGGTTATAACTTCTTGGACTTACCCAGGCTCAGCATTCGCAGTCAAGTTGCCCAAAATATAATAAACAACGCTTGCTGTAAATTTGTTTCTTTGTTTGTTTAAAAAATGTATTTCATAAAACATCGCATTCCAAAAACGCATCGTAATTAGGTATAATTGTGCTGTTTCATTTTGTATTTTAGGATAAAAAGTCACCCTTCCGCCATAAACAAATATTATTAGCTCTCCCTCCCCGTCCACGTCAGATTTAATTAACAAATAGTCCGGGGACATTTTGCAGATTCCGTAGGCAATGTTGCCAAATTGCCCACTGAATGCTCCCTCAAGTAAATTAGGCTGTTTGAACTTTTAAGGACCGAAATTCTTTACAAGGTATTAAAAGGATTTTTTTGTCTTTTATGACTGCAGATGGTTTATGAACCTCGCTAACTGTCATTGTGTAGAGTTTACGAGGCCTATAGGTATGAGACAACTGGGTATGCTATGCAAATGCTAGATACCCGGACCTAGCATTTTGTGCAGACAATTAAAGTTGATTAGTATTAAAAAATGTGACTGGATTTTGGAGTAACATTGGATGATGAGAGGGATGTTTTATAAACAGGCTTTTCTCTTGGACCGGTGAGTTTAGATGACAGTCCTTCTTGTAGGCAAACACACAAAAATAAATAAGCGGACTCCGGCCGGAGTGCAATGGTAGTTCTTTATATTTGTAACCAAATGTAATTTTATGCTATGAGTAACGACACTCAAAAAAGTTATAAAGATGTTTTGTCACGTTTTATCCCCAACATTACCAGCTATAAAAATCTGCCTCCCCTAATAAGTATTGTTACAAAGTATTTCTCCCTAAACTTGAGTACTAAGTTTTACAATGTTGCGGTGTTTTTATGTTTTTGTTTATTGAATTATTTTTATATATTCATGCTTGTAGACTCCTAAGATCCTTGCATAATAGGATTAACATCCATATTTTCCCAATAATGAGGTCACAATTGTATCTATACACAAAGGCAATGTAAAACTGTTGAACTTGTGTCTTTCGATTCTATTCTTTGTTACCTACAACTTTCTACATCTTGTATCACATTCCTGCTTTTAAAGAATTTCTTGACAGGAAAATCCAATAAATATCTACATTTTACTTTTTAATTGAAAATTGAATTTGTGAATTACTTTCTCACATATAAAATCTAGTGCTGCTATACATAATTCTAAACATCGTGTCTGCATGTCCACAGAGAAATGTGCGCAATTTATCTGTAGTGGATGTAGTTATCGCATCCTGCAGATATCGGACGCTGTTTTGCGATGCTAGACAGTGACTGAAAGGTTTTGGCGAACCATTGACTTGATAGACGTTGAATATTTGGGTTCCTTCTACAAGTTTTTATGAAATTTTAATATCCCATAGAGCATAAGACTGCCTCCTAACTTTGAAAAATTTTTGACACAGCGGTGGATTTGGCGCCATACTCTTAACTTGAAAATATATTTTATTTTGTCTTTTTCTAGCATCTTCCTATATTTTGGAGCATTAGTCTAGACAACTGGGAGGCAGAGTAGAATTTGCCTCTTCCCATGCGGTTGGAATCTTTTCCCATTCGGTGTCCTACAAAGCGACTAAGGGTTAGGGCTGTTTATCATCAGACAGATATATACTGCTCAGATTCAGACACAGATATAAGGCTCGTATCAACAATAGTGTCCCGAAAACGGCAATAGACTCACCCTGTATTACGTGGGGCCGAAAAAAAAATTGGTGAAATGTGGATGTTAATTCACCCCTGCCTAGCCTTTCGGGAACAAAGGCGTGATTATATGTATATTTGTATCTTATATGTCCTATTTTCTTTGTAAGAAAAAGTGCTGGACAATAAAGGCATTTTAGTATTACAGGCGACGAACCTGGTCTCCTAAAATTCGTCGCCCGGAATAAAAGTTGTAGATTCGTCCCCCCTACGCACGTGTGTCTTCTGGTAGGAAATCAGTTATAATTAATAGTATTTCCAGCCGGAGTCTAGTCTTTCATAATTTACAACTGTTTTACTTTTGATTCCTCATCTAATGCTTGCTTACATTTTTGTTTACATATATTTTTCTACCTAAATTTTTTCTCACGACATGCCTCTCATATTTTTTCTCGCAACTAAATCAACATAATGTAAATAAATTAAAGACTCGCCGCCCAGAGCCAAGATAAATGTACAACATATTTAGAATGACATTTAACATTGACATTAACTGAAATACTTTTCTGAAGTTCAATTCTGCTTGTTTGTATATCATTTATAAGTCTAGTACCCTTCACCATTCTATGTGTGACCTAGTGTCTTGTTTGTCACAAATAGACACTAGTTCACTGGAGTGTCCATCTTGTTAGGTGACGTCACAAGGGCTCTTAAGGCCTTCAGCGCGCTGTTAGCCTGCCAGGCGCAATTAGAACCTATGAAGTTAGATATAGCAAGTGTATACATATGTAACAGTTTTAACTACATACATAGATGCGTTATACTTAGGCGTAGTAAATTGTCATTGCAGAAGACACAATCAGGACAAGCCTTTGGTCTTCCTACTGACAGCACAAAAACTCTCCAGTGATCTCTGGCTACCCTACTCACCGCCGGGACACAACACGAGGTTATTATGGCCGTGATATTCTGTAGGGCGATGATACTTCCCCAGTCGGACTGCTCAATAGTCTTCCCACTGACAGCACAAAAACTCTCCAATGAGCTCTGGCTACCCTACTCACCGCCGCGAACACAACACGAGGTTATTATGACCGCGGTATTCTGTAGGGCGGAGGTACTTCCCCAGACTGCTCAATTGGAACGGGCATACTTTCGTGTCCTATCTCTTACATATATAAACTACCTATAATTACACATAGTCACTGAACTAAATCATATAAAGAATGTATAAACATCCAAATTAGATTTAGAAGTCGGTTAAAAACAAGTTCCATCTAAACGAACGTCCATTGAGCGAGCAATTCAATACATCGCTTTAGTATCTATCCCTCAATGGCGAAACAAAGCCGCCTGATAACCTTGAAATCTCCTTACCCGGTGAGCAGAACCGTTGCGTCACCAGGTCAAGGTCGACACTAACAGTTCCCTCGGGCGACGCCCGCGATCGCGCTGCCTTTTTTACTTGTTTTTTTATAATGAAGTTTCGTATAATACCTGCTTACTAATTAGTATTTAACTTGATAATAGAAATTGGAACATAATCATTATTGAAAATTTGAGGAAATTTCTTTTTCAACTTTATTTACTTGTAGTGGTAATAATAGCTATAAAGGTCGTTAATAGTTTTGAAAGTGACTTTGTATTCATAGCTAATTCTACTACATGTATACTTATAATCACGCCTTTATCCCCGGCGGGTTAGGCAGATATGAATTAACACCCACATTTCACCAATCGTTGTATTCGGTCCCACGTAATAGGGATGAGTCTATTTCCGTATTCTGGGCACTATTGTTGACTCGAGCCATGCCTCTGAGACTGAGTCTGGACTGTATATATCTGTCTGATGTTAAACAGCCCTATCCCTTAGTCGTCGTACGACACCGCATGGGAAGAGATGGAGTGGTCCAAAGTCTACTCTGCCGGAAACCACGAAGCTTACCGTTAAATTATGAAGAAAATAATTTATTTTTCTTTATTTTATGTATGCTCATTAGGCTACGTATGTATTAGGATGTTGATAGGATATTAAGCAGTTTATAATAAGTTGAGTCTGAAAAATAGCAATATAATTGGACCTTGAAACATCTCATGTATCAGGAAACAGGAAGGGGAAGCCTGCGTCATTAAAAGGTCAACACTAATACTCTCCCGCGGCGCCCCTCTCGCCCCTCTCGTGTCCCGCGCCAGGATGTTTTCCAGTCGTTTCCTCGCTGCTAAGTGTTTTCATATTTCTCTGGATGTTTAATGTATACAAGAAGTTTAATATATTCAGATTTATATTAGTTTTCTACTGTGAATGTGTAGATTGCTATATCAGGGCTACCATTTGACGAACTCGGAGTTTCTCCTAACGTTGATCCTACCAGAAGGTATCATCTTTCAATCTATTTAAAATTTGAAGAACATAAAGTAATGGGGTATTTTTCGGAAAAAAAAAACACGTAATATCACAAGGGGAGGTAGGGATATAGTGAGATATCACGTGTATTATTTTTTTCTAAATTACGCGTTGTTTTTTTTCATAACTTGTGCAAAAAATACACGTGAATTTGAGTAGGGGGACTACCCCCACGTAGTCTGAAACCTCACCACGTATCACGATGGGGAAGGGGGGTCACCGGAGTCAGACGGCATTCGCTCCCGGCAATGTCGACATACCAATGAAAAATTAAAATATTCGAATCGATCGATCCAAAATATAAACTTCGCACGCAACTAGGAAATAGCTATGACAAAATGGACAAGAAGGGCATTAGTAGGTTACTACAGGGTCGGCAGCGAGAGTGTGACGCCCCTGGTTGTGCACACGTAAAAAAATTTTTTATCATTTGGGCCGTGTGCTTGTTCGCCACCTAAGTGACATAAAAAAAACAATAATGCTGATTTTAGAAACGAAAATGAATGTTCACCAATCGTTGTCATCAGTTCATTTTATAGCTCCTGCCATATATTAGCAGTCGTTAACTAGAGTTTAAAGCTACAATAAAAGAAAAGGTTTTGTTACATCGTAATGGCTGACTGAGCAATAGAAAAGACAGATCCCTTGAAGATATAAAACGTTGTAAAGTATTCAAATAAAACTCGGTCAGGGTTATCGTTTAACATTATTTTTGACGAATGAAATACAATTTCTTTTCGGGGTTGAATCAGACGATAGTTGCTGCCGTAGAACCGTAAACCAACCAAATAAAGGAGACGTAGGAGAGCGGACCTTGGATTATCGCCAATGGGTTGTGGAAAACAGATGGCAGTCGCTTCACGGAAAATGTGGATGCTCAGCTAAACCCGCAGTTAGACTGGGAAAAGCGACTCGAACGTGCAGATGTGACTGGGTTTAACACGATGAAGAAGGAGAGTGAACCATGTATTCTAAAGTACAATTTTTGGGTGCTACCAGAACATCAACTAAAGTCAAAAGAAAGTCAGTGAAATGAGCTGAAACTGAAAGGCCGTGTTCTGTGTATCATGAGCTAATTTTACGTAATGATAAATACAGAAGGGACTTTTTGGAAATACCAAAAATATAATGTCAATAATATAAGTGGGTCAAGGGGTGGACAGTCACTCTGTTTAAAAAACAGTATTAGTCTGTGGTAGTCTGAATCAGAGTCTATTTCGTAGCATGAAGATAGCCTTGAGTTCCACAGTGTATTTCAACGCATGCTGCAAATATGTAATTTCATCGGGTTCTAATTCAGTGTGACGAAAAAGATCTAGGTTTTTTCTCAATATCCAATATAGTTTCAACTCATGATAAAGTGCCTGCCTGATGGCTACAGACTCGCCTTAAAAATAATATGTGAAACGGAAAATCATAGTTGACGAAATGTTGATGTTAATACATCTCTGCTTACCTCTTCGGCAATGTAAAGGCATCAATGTATGTATGGGTTTATTCTAACAAAACTAGTTGCTCACTGTAGTATCGCCTGCGAAAGGTGGCTCGATCGAGATTTAGGTTATAAGTTCTCTATGCCAACTTTTATAAAAAATATTTTAGCAGTCTAGAAGTGAAAATATCACATTATGGCAGAGTTACAACTTCTGCATGTATAATGTGAAGAGAGATGAGTATACGCAAAACCTGTATATTGTACCCTACTGTCATTGAAAGGGTCTGATAGACCCAGAAAGTAATTCTACAGGCCTTGCTTCTAATGTTATCCTTTTTTCTCATTTCCTCTAAGATTCTCCTATTTTCATTACGTCGAAATCTCCTTGCAAGGGAGCCTCCAGATGTCGAAAGCGTTCTTAGGCTATGATAACCACTTACCCCTGAAATCTGTGAATTTTTAACACAAAAGCAGTAGATAGCTATATTTGTACGAAATATTTCCCACAAGCATGATGCATCAGATTTTGTCCCCACCGAGGGATAGCAGATTTATTGCCTGCTCATAGCCACGGGGCGCTGTCGTTAATATTTATGACTCGGAAGCGGCACCGCAGTCTACTGTGTGTATCATTATTGTGAACTTATTGATCTTTTCCTGAAAAATGGACATCGTTACCGGTGGTACAGACATGCTTTTACATTGTCGAGGAACAGCTTTAAGTATTCTTACGGAGATAATATAGCTAGCTGGAAGACCTTTCTTTTTTTTCCATTCTTACTCCAATGTACGCCATAGCACTTCTTCGTCACTTCCAATCTGCCCTAGCTACTTTCAGGTCATCAGTCCAACTGGCTTAATAAGTGAGAACTTGCAGAAAATCAAGTAATACTGCCTCGGAAAGTGAACTTCAAACAGCAAAAAACACGAACAAAATAAAGTCACAATGCAATGATAAAAAGAATCATTCACCTGTATCTGTTTCTAATGACTATACTTACTATAAATAAATGTTACTACATTGTAGTAGCTATAGCAACTATCGCAGAACTTGCATTCACTTTGATGTGGGATTATGTCTATCGAAACACGAGACCGGCATAATTTCGCTGTTGCCATCGAAACTTTGGAAATCATATTTGATTCTACGCCCTTTAGAAACTTCTCCATGGCACACGGCAAAGCAGAATCAGGGTCAAGATACTTTTAAGAGCTTTTTTTCCAACCCAGTTGGGTGTCGTAGATGTTCGTATGCTAACCGAGACCGAAGGCTTAACCTGCTCTCCAAGACATGAAAACACCCAGACCAAACAGACATTTATGTGTACAAATATTGGCACTGAGCAGGAATTCAACCCGCGTTCACTACCATCACGCCACAGAAGCATACTATTGTATTTGAGCAAATAATACTGTTGTAGAGGTGGCAATATTATTACGTTTCGGCTCTTATTATTGAAAATAAAGGCGCAAATATAATATAAATACAACAGGCATGTTGCTCGATTGGTATTCCCCTCGTTTAATATCGATCAATACCATGGAAATAGCCGAAATTTCTCCATTCAGTATTCTAGTCGAACATCTCGAGCTTATTAGAATAACTTAATTATAATGTCGATCGCGTTCGTCCGTCTCAAGGCGCAATTCCACAAGGCAGTTTCTACACGGTCCGTTTTCATGGTGTTCCTCTGGGAATTGAAGACAGGTCTGGCATCGTGGAAATTGCATCTTAATATGCCATGCAAGATTGATCAAGTGATATCTCGATATCACTTGATCATTCTTGTCGGGTTTCGTTCTGTCGAAGTTATCTTATTGAATGAAAACCTCTTTAGGCACGTTGATCACTTAGGTGAATGAGAATCATAGTACTCGAGTTATCATCACCGACCGTTTCAGCCGTCACCAGACGTCGACGACGTCACGACGATATGAAAAACTGCTTTTGACGCGTTGCACTTTTTCGGAGAACAAAAATAATGAAATTCACGTCATCGCTTACAAGTTCCTTAGTTTTCATTTCTATCTACCGATATGTTTTTTCTAAAGAAATGTCTTGCCTCTTCTGTATAATACAGGCCTATAGTATATTTGCGGTTGTCCCAGAAAACGAGCGTAGCCATAATTACATGATTATGTGCTAAAAAACAACGGGGATGATGTCTACCATTTGTTTTTACGCGTTCTCATCGACCCTCGCGAGCGTAATTGCTGGTCGCAATGTTCTTGCTCTAGTGACTGTAACTAGCGTCATGTAATATAATCACTTTACTGTGGCTGTTCCATTTCAGGAATTGTATTAAATATTTATTTTTGTTTTCACTGTGCTACGGTATTTATGCTTAAAGACTTGGGTAAAGGATCTGTGCTGGTTTTATCAGTTCAGTGCCTTATCTTGAACATAAAATAAACCCTTTAAACTATTACATTATTTACATTGATAAACTATGGTAATTTAAAAAAAAAAAACATGCAGGTCGAATAATGAGAACATCCTCTTTTTTTGACGTCATTTGAAAAAATAGTCGGTACCTATAATAGAGCATGTTTCAAGAAAATACGAGCAAGTTTTAAGCTCAAAAGTAGAACGTATTTTGTTACAGGTATAGGTTATGGTCTGGAATGCTCTGACTTTTAACCCTCCGTTTTATGTGCTGCAGTTATGCAAAATAAACATATTTTTCTTTCTGTCTTATCTTTTGCTTTCATGTAGGTTTTCATGTGTTTTGGGAACGCACTCATACCCCGCGGGCGGAACCGTAGTTAGTAGCTAATAAGTGCATTTCCTGAAATATCATTATTTCTAACACAAGCTGAGGATAATACGGCAATAAAGAGGTACGCGTATACACCGACGGCTCTTAAACAAAAATGGTTCAGGAGGCGGCGTACACTCCCTGAACCTTGGCTTGAACATTTACTTACCACTAGGTCGCGGTGCGCTATACCACCAAATAACCAACAGTACTTGAATAGCAGAATGTCAAATTGCCTTGAACAAGTTATCCACCTATAATGCAATAACGTAAGTAAGTGGATACAATTGCACAGTGGGTCCTACGGCAATGATGTCACAGACGAGCTCGCGAGGAGAGGCTCTCCGAGAGAGACTCCTACCGATCCCTTTCACAATCCACTGACTGCAGAAAATCAAAAATGGCATTGCCTTTGGTAAACAAACAGCTCAAGAGACGTCTCGTAAACTTAGATAGACGGACCGCTGCCCCTTCAACAAGCACCTGCCCACTCCGCAGGGGATGTTTAGTTGTCGGGGAAACTACCGCCAATGTAATACTGGAATGCGAGGTAGTAAGTAGCCCTCCAACGATCACAAATTCTCGGCGCAGTGAAGTCAATCCGCGAGCCCTGCGTTTCTGGGCGGAGCTAGGCTGGCTAACCAGTAACCGCACGCACAATGCCCAAAAGGGAGGCAAAGTGCGGTCAAAAGAGTCGCATTCCATTCCATTATTTCTATTCACCACAACGCATACAAGCATTTTCCGCAACACTTTTCCTATAAATCCGTTTATCCGTTTATGTAACACAAGTTCTATTAATATGAGAGTCTCGACCTCAGGGACCCTCCTAGTTGAGTCTGTGAGTCATCAGCTGAGTCGCCAAGGTCAGTGGGTACGTGCCGATCGCCCGGAGGTCGCCGTATTCCCTCCCTGTTCCCTCCTTCCTATATATAGGCTAAATGTCAATCGTATATTATCTTTATACGAGTATTACTGATTTCTAATGCATTTAAATGGTAGATATTAGTGGAAATATGTACGTTGGCATATGATTATTTAATATTGTCACAATAGTGCACATATAAATACATTTTGTTAACAATATCATAGAATAGTATTATCGTAACTTGTTGTAGTGGAGCCCAGTCAAGATCATTGTGGTGATACTCATCATCACCTAGCCGATACACCTGCTGAGGGTATGATGCAGGGGATTCTGTGTTCCAAAGTACAAGTTAAGGATGCAACCGGGACTAACGCTCTTTAATGACGGTGATGATGATTACAAATAATATAAAATCACTGCATGGTTTTATCAAATGGTCACGCACGTCTGCATGCCATCTGGAGCACCTGGATTCTATTCCTGGATCCAAAAAAATATTTAATGGGAGTTTTGGTGCCAAATGCCAGCACATAATTTGAATTCATGTCCATGTACAGCAATAACATGGGATCAAAATATATACCTGGTAAAAAATGGTTGTAGTATACCCCTCTGTCTACCTATTTAGAAACATAGGAGTGATATGTATTTACGAAGTTTTTCCCTATCTGTCATTTCTCGTGAATACTTTTATGTATTCTTTATATGCCACAAAAGCAGTTTTTTCAGACAAAAATCTATATCAAAGGAACAACCGGTCAAGTGCGAGTCGTCGATTTCGTGCTGTAAACGAAATACTTAACACTGTAATTTTTAAATATGTGGATTGTATAAAGTTCAAAACAAACATGCATTGAAATTTACCATTTAATGTTGTACCAAGAAGGTTTATCAATTAATCAATTAGGCTATTGCAATCCACTGCTGGATATAAACCTTTCCCAATTTTTCCCAATTCTCTGCCTTCTATTATTGGACTTTACGAGGCAAAGTACCCTTACGGATGGAAATACAGTGGTTCCGTTACTCACCCTTCGTGTACGCAACCCTAAAAACTTATAATTGTATCCTTTGATACTTTGTGAACAACATTTCTGAGTGCCTTCCAAGGTCGCTACAGTACGTGACCGCCCGGGCACCCCTTCAGCGAGCGGCGAGGTCTTCCAACCTCGTTGGTATTCCGACCCGGTGCCTTCACTCACTGTTCCTAATATAGGTGTTGGAATTTAACCTAATTGGAGTCGAGGTGTTACAAGGTACATACCTGTTCTATCTACATATATTATATTATAAATCTATATATTACAAAACTACTTAGTACGAGTTTAACTGGGGAAAATACGAACTACTAGATTGGAAGGTACGTTCAGGCCTTAGGCCCGGTTGCTGTGTGGGCGGCAGGTTGCCGGAGGTCAGATTATCTGAGACATATACCTCGCACCGGTTGCTATGGTACCTTCGCTCTCCAACTATTTACGTCCGAATCTCTTGCTTGCCTGTCTACCGCGGGTGAAACCACGAGGCACAGTAATATAAAATGGGACTGTAAGCGAATTAGTTTTTATATAATATTCAGTATTATGACTACACATGATTGATATCAACGTTTTTAGTTTGTTGTTAAACGGATGTCAAGATGACTTCATCCATAGACAGTGACTAATCGGGCGGACATTCCCTGTGCATTTATTATGAGTTGCCATTGTAATAAATTCGAAAATGTAGCTGTTTACATGTGTCTGTGTAAATGATAGCTTCGAACAAGGCATCAAACAGGGAATATAAAATCATTAGCAAGTGTTTCGCAGCTATTTCTCCTGTACGTCACGCCATAATGCTTTGAAGGTGCTATTCAACAGTTTATTGTTATAGAATCTGTTAAAAATAGTATCATATCAATTATTCAACATGTTTAGCATCAAGCAAGGAAGAAATAGAGGATATTTTTGTAAATAGCCCCTCCTGCTATGCTAACTTGCTTATGTCATGAGTGGGTTCACGTCAGAAGTGTATAGAACCTAGGACTTTTCTTTGTTTTTTATTTATTTTATTCATATCTTACAAATAGATTTTAAGCATGTCATGCTGGATTCTCATTAAATTAGGTTTTATACATTTTCTATCTATTGTTTCTAATCAAATTTTCAAGTATGTATTGTATTTATGAAAATGTATCATGACCATTATTTATTTAGGTATATAATGTACATAGGAGTTATCTAAATTGAAATACAAAACAATACAGAACATACCTAAACAATCCTACAGGTTCCGGCATCAAAGAATTCCTCCCCATCGATGTCATTTATACTTTATTGTACACATAAATGACATTTGTACAAAAACATGAGACGTAATGTACAAAGGCGAGCTTAACTCAAAGTTGAGTTCTCTTCCAGCAAACCCGGGAGTGCACAGAGGTTTCCTCTTTTAGATCCGAAGGCTGACTCATTAACCACTAAGAAGTTTAACGTTTCAATTGCCTACTAACTTATATTTACTTGTAGGTCTTTTCTTTGTTGAAATAGTCTATTAATCGAAATAAGAGCTATGAGCTCGTAGCGACCCGTCGCCACGCCAAAATCCAGTAACCCAAATCAGCTATTTCAAATCAAATAAGAAGGTTCACTTTTTAGACCTACCATCATAAATTATAGAGAACTGGTTTATACTCGTAAAACGATATTCTTAAAATAATACTCCATGTCTATAAACCAGAGCTATTGCACCATCAATGGCGCATAAAACCACCATACGTACGTACGGCTTTATCAGCGCCGGCGCGTGGTTGATTACATGGGAATTAGATCTGCGTATGCGCATGTAGGGCTTTTATGAAAATTTACGTTGTTAAATTATTACAAGAATCTCGCTTCATCATCATCATCAGGCTTCCTTCTCTTTCTTTCTTGGTTTTTACTGTAAATCTGTACCAGAGCTTTGTCCGTTAATTCGTGGCATTCAAGGGAGTATATAACCTATTCCTGTGCATATAAATTTCAACCAGATCCATTCAGCAATTTGAGCTTGATTTAGTTACAAACTAACCTCTTTACATTTATGTTCTACATTTTTTTTTTGGAAAGTTGTCCTTCGGGACTTTTTTGTTACTAGTAACCAAAACGACTGGTATTCCTGCTAACCCCTCCAGCTAAAGCTAATCTTGTGTTAATAGTGGGTTCACGTCGGTAGTGCTATGTCCAGAATTCGAACCTGGGACTTCTTGATCGTAAGATCGTCCTTAACCACAAAACTAACGACGTTAATTATGCTATATGCTTATACTATTAAAATACAGACACACCTATATTTTATCCTCATAGTTTCTGGCGCTTGGGCATCCTACAATGACCCAACCACTCTGTAGTAGTGATTACATCACTTTCAGTTGTAAAAATGCAATAAAACCTCGGCTGATACATTAGCGTGAGGTGATAGGCAGAAACAGATGGTCTGCATTTAGAGCCTGTTGTTTACAAGCAGGTAAACACTAGTTAACAAACTCTTTATTGTACTATACTCGTTGCCAAGTGTTTTTGTACTACTGCGGTGACAAAATGGCACGGTTCGCTTGATGGAGAAGCAGCTTACAGTTCACTGCTGGATATATAGGCGTATCTACGTCATTTCTCCCGATTCTCCTTCAGCATACAGTATATCCACCTGGCTAGGAGGCATCCCACCTTTCGTTTGCTTTCTCGCGGTCTCCACTCAAGAACTCGTATGCTCCAACGGCCATCGGTCCTTCGACAGACGTGGCTAGCCCACTGCCACTTCATCTTGCATCTTGCTTATTCCGCGAGCTATGTCAGTAACTTTAGTTCTTTGTCGGATGACCTCGTTGCGAATTCTATCCTTCAAAGAGACTCCAAGCATAGCCTGCTGCGTGACTTATATGTCGTGAACTAACCCCATTGTTAGCGTTTCGGCATATCAATTTAAAAACTCATATATATTTTCTTTTTTTAAATACGTTTTCAGATTCACATACTTAATCATAGAGGCAGACGTTATTGTCGAACAGCTGTGTCTGCTAGAATTGTTTTGCTATGAGACAGGTCTATAATGGGCGACCAGTCACCGCTCGTGTTCCGTATCGACTAGATTACTCAGCTAGCCCTTATTACACACATCAACAAAGTCTAGGGAACAAGGACATTTCTAGTTTTTATTTAAAAACCCTTTCTTGTAATAGTGAGTGTTTTATATCAATAGAAGGGTATTTTTATACCGTTTTTAATTTTAATTTTAATAAAAACATTTTCATACCAAATTTTTTTTTTTTTAAGAAAGAATTGAATAGTGCCAATATTGAGTATTACAACCTTCTATGATTAGGCACAAAAATAACGAGGTAGTAAGAAATACAGTAATTAACCGTACTTTAAACGTTTTTAATAATCTGTAGGACCTCCTAAAGCATTAGCAACAGCTCGACAACGGCGTGGCATACTTAGTATGAGATTGTCAATCATCGTCTGTGGAATATGGCTCCATACACTGCGAAGGTGTAAAAAAAGTTGTTCTTCAGTGTTCAGATTTTCCAAAGAATCACTGAAAGCTCTTCTCCCAAGCAAATCCCAGGCATGCTCTATGGGATTGAGGTCGGCAGACTGAGCAGGCCATTCCAACGTCGTCATATTGTGCTCGCCTAACGCATTGACCACTACCCTCGCGGTGTGTGACCGTGCATTATCTTGCATGAACATAAAATCTTGACCGAACTGCTGTCGATGAGGGATTACCATGGGGTGTATAACCTCCTGAATGTATTGGTTTGCATTCAAATTGCCCCGTATCCAAACGAGGTCGGTCCTTCCACCAAGGCGAATTCCAGCCCATACCATGATTGTTCCACCTTGGTAAGGATGAACTTCTTGCGGATTCTGGAGACGACTCCGACGTCCAGGAACTCGCCATATACGCACTCTTCTCGAATCAGGATGAAAACCGAAGCAAGATTCGTCGGAAAACAGAACCCGTGCCCATTGATGGTCGGTCCACTGTAAATGTGCGTTAGCCCACAATAAGCGACGACCTCGATTTCCACGTCGAAGAGCTGGAACCCTAAGCGGTCTGCGAGCATAAAGATTGGCTTCGTGTAGTCTTCTGACAGTTTGATCGCTAATAACCACTTGATGCTGAGACTGGAGGCCTGCGACCAACTGACGAGCAGTAATCGTGGGTTGCCGCCTTGCGGAATTTTGCAAGAAACGATCTTGTCACGGGGTAGTAACCCTATTTCGTCCCCTGTGACGTTCGGCAACATCCCCTGTAGACCTGTAGCGTGCCCATAATCTGCAAATTACGCTTGGTTGGGTGTTGACAGCATCCGCTACGTCGCGTTGAGTTCGTCCAGCTTGCAGCATACCAACAGCCCTTAACATCTCTTCGCGACTTAAATGACGACGTGACATGACTACAGTCACAAAAATGCACAAACCATACGTAAAAGACGTATTATTGATAATAAACGTTATTTACAATCAAAAAAAATAATTTTTATTTTGCCTCAGAGAAACTGCACAATCAAACACTTTTAAAAGTTTTCCCTCCATATTCGAAAATCATTACTTATTTAAATTTATTTACAAATTTCGAACAACTCTGTAATCTACTTTATTCTATTTTTATTTATTTGCTGCCAGTTATTTGCAAAACAAGATTTACACGAAAAAAAATAATTGGGGTCATCTTGTTCCCTAGACTTTGTTGAGGTGTTTATTTAAGTAATAGTATTTACTAAAACCACTTTTAGTACTATCCCAATGGGAAACTGTTTTTGTTTCGTATGAATATTGTGCATGGCCCGTGTACCTGTAGAAGGAATGAGAACAGGAGAGTAGGATAAAGGCAAGTGAAAGATCTAAGGCCTTCAGCACTTTCATAAATCACAAAATTCAGCGCTAAT
Organism: Eilema griseolum; assembly: GCA_963662185.1. Lineage (NCBI taxonomy): Eukaryota > Metazoa > Arthropoda > Insecta > Lepidoptera > Erebidae > Eilema > Eilema griseolum. The sequence continues at coordinate 17,656,577 of OY759255.1, forward strand.
TTGATATTACGTGAGAGAGAGGTTCTCCTCGCATATTCGTCTTATTTGTTGCTAGGGAAAATAATAACTTTTCCATAGGTACTAATTGAAATTAGACTAAATAAAATATAAATCTTATAAATTAATACATACATACATATAATCACACGCCTTTATTCCCGGAGGGTTAGACAGAGGTGAATTAACACCCACATTTCACCAATAATTAAATTCGGTCTCACTTAATAGGGATTGACCCTATTGCCGTCTTCTGGGCACTATTTTTGTCTCGAGCCATGCATCTGAGGCTGAGTCTGGGCTGTATATATCTATCTGATGCTAAACAGCCCTTATTATATTTATTTGACATTAACATAATTTTAAATTGCATTGTATACTCATGGACAAGAGTATGCAGAATCTGCTTCTATCCTTACATACTTTACGAGTTTATGTTGATTTAAATATTAACTGATTACAACAGTTTTTGAAAACTCATTTAATTCTGTATATGTAAATATTTATTTAATACCCTTATCTTATAATTTAAATACAATTTATCAACACGAGGAGAATGAAAGCTGCTCAAAATAGAAATTGGTACTCGTATTTTGCAAATAACTCTGCAAAGAAGAACCTTATTTTCTGAGCCGACGGTGAATAGGTTTAACAAACGAGTGTTCCCTTGCGTCATTACAGTTACTCCTCGCATTAATCAGATGCTCGTGATACTCTTTAGCGTTATAAAAAATATTACGCCATGAGCTTAATTCTGTGTAGGGACAATAACAATAAATAGAACTTAGTGCGGATACGTTCTGCTTCAAGACATTTAACGACCGACATCTTAAGCCTTGCTAACTTTTCATGATATACAATAATGTTATTGGGAATTAACGCGATCATGGTATAGGTACCTTTCAAGTGCCTGACGTTGCGACCATGTTATACCGACTGTGGTAACAGGCAACCTGTGCCTTTCATTCCTTAGCCTATTTATGACGAAGACTGAAAAGAATCAGAAACGTCAGGACTACCTACTTATGAAAATAACGCATAAATGCATATAAGAATTCCGTTTTACTAATTTAATTTCATATTACATAGAATTCTGAATAGAGAAATGAATACAGCTAAAATCATATCAGCACAAATTCCCCCGTTAACGACACACATTTCAGACAAACATAATAACGTTTTGCAACTGTGGTTTGGTACGTACCTTGTTGGAACACATGTCCAGCGCAATGTTTGGCAGGAGCGATGGTGGCCGCGGAAGTGCGCAAATAGACTCGTGTTCCGCCCGGTTTATAGTTCCCAGCATTACGTACAATGCGATAATTGTGTGCTAGCTTACGGTTATTTTGGAGGCAACATTTCTTACTTCGCTAAGGAAAGATGCCTTTGACTGGTTCCTTGACCTCAGCTAAAGTGAAGAACTTAGCGGTTCTGTGACTCATTTCGAATTCTTTACCAACACGTGTTTCCTTCTTTCTACAGTCCTAGGTGCTTCAAACAGGGTGTGGAAAAGTATCTAATGAGGCCGTCAAGCTTGTGCTAGCCACCATTGAAATATTATGGTTATCAGTAGTAAAGATCCTCTTTCCTGAGACTTTTCCTAGGGAAAACTACGGTCGTCAAACTATCACTCATAATATAGGTAATGACATTGGTCACTGCAGGGAAAAAATGGCAAAATTGGGCTTTATCGACCGGTTACATGAGTCCTTGTCACACATTCGCTTCCCTACTCGCAGTGCCCCTTCACATACCTGCACTACCGACGACCTATGTGTAGCAACGGAGAGCGCTATTGCTGTAGCCAAATAAAATTTAAATACCAGTCCATTATATGCCAGACCTGCCATTGCCTCGAAGAAGAAGGTAATGAATGACTAAGAATGCCATACAGAACAGTGACATGAGTTTACTGTGCATGTGCCATGTGCGCTATGTAGCGTGGTACTCCTTGCCGGTATCTATATTTCCAGAAAGCTACTTAACCTGGGAATCTTCAAATCACAAATGAATAAGTTTCTTCTAAGCAATAATAATAAAAAAAATGCTCCGAACTGGTCATCATTTTCAACAGAGAACATTGTGATGAACAACTGCAAATTATATTGAGCACAACATTATTAGGCAGTTCCTCTTGATTTTTTCTATTTATAACAGATTCGCACGATTAAAAAAGTTAATTTTAGAGTCGTTAAATAGCTCCAATTTATGATAACCTGTAAAATATACCTGCACGCTAAATCACTTGAGATTAGAGTAATAAAACAATCTCGTAAATAGTTGAAATTTTAGACACGCTTCTACTTATATCGTATAAGCTGTAGTGACGTATGCTGAATATTTCAACAATAATACCTACTAATCTTACCAATCGTATGTAGGGTAAATGAAAATTTATTAGCCCTAACATGAAGTTAATAATAAAAAAAATTACAACGAATTTTGTCTAACCTGGGTTTTAAAGGTAAGATTTTTTTTTTTTATACCACTTAGTTGGCAGACAAGCACACGGCCCACCTGATGGAAAGTGGTTACCGTAACCTATGGACGTCTGTAACACCAGAGGAGTCACAGACGCGCTGCCAACACTGTAAGTACAGAGTTTCTGTGCCGTCAGTAGAAGACAAAGCAGGACAAACCTTTAGTCTCCCCACTGACAGCACAAATTCTCCAGTGAGCTTTGGCTACCCTACTCACCGCTGGGAACACAACACGAAGTTATTATAGCCGCGGTATTCTGTAGGGCGGAGGTACTACCCCAGTCGGACTGCTCAATCGGGCGGAAATACCGCCGTGTCCTACCTCCTCATAAAAAAAAGATAATTGGTTGTAACCGCAGAGGTTTCAAATGCTACGCCACTGAGATAGTCTGAAATAAAATAATGAAAATTAAAATAACTACAATAAAAACAAACAGTCAGTTATTGAGTAAACAGAGGAATTCGTTTACTTCATCGAAACTAACTGAATTTCAACTTGAAAGTCTGATAACAATTTTGCAAGATTAGAAGGTTCTCCGATTAAAAAAAAAAAAACCAGCCTTGCAATTGCTAGATAGTAAAAGTATTTGCTCCCTACTAGGTAAAAATATTATTTCCTTCTTTTCTACGTTTATATGGAGCAAACGTTATCAGATCAACTAGTTGGTTGCCACTTTATCATTAAAAAAGATAACGTCTCGTGCTCTTCCAAACACGACAAACTGTCAGACAGACAACAAAGACGAAATTTCCATCTCAAATGAACGAGTGAGGATTGCACATACCACGGGCTCCATGCCAGAGGTTGGCGCAACCTGATCCCCCCCTCAGACCTTGTCTTCGAGCAGTGCATCGTACTTGAGCGTACATTAGGTATACAAGAGCAATAAAGCTTGGGAGACGTGCCAAAACACCCGGCTATTGCTACGCATATTTTTTCTATGTAATTGCATCATTCGGTTGTATTGAAAGGTGGTATGGAATACCAGTTGCGTTAATAATATTATAGAATAAGTTTAGGTTAGTATGGTGTTCTTGGGACACTTTGTCACCAAGTCCTTTGTAACCGTGTTAGCCAATCCAAAAGGAAAAGCAGAAGCAAGCGAACTCGAAATGGCACACATTAAAAGATGCCGAGCAGTTGACTGCGTTGGGCTAATTGATTGATGGCAGTGGACCCGAACCCGAGGGGGCCATCTTGAAACCAGAGATGGTCCTGGGACAGCCGGGGTTGCGATGGATATGTCTTTAGCAATCTCACACATCTGAAGATCCAAAATGGCATGCAGTTTTATTCGGTCGAAGCTCAAGGACGGGGGGGGGGGGGGGGGGGGGGATGTCTTTTATCCAAGGGGATTGTCACCCTTTAAACAAAAATAGTTCACGGTAGATTGAAACGATTGTTCTATTTATATTCGCGCATTTCTATTCTATTTCAAATAGTTCAATCCACAATATCTTTTAGCTTTGAACAATTATGTTTAACCAATTAAGCCTCAAAGGTATCAATAAAATTTAATGTCGTATTGCGATGCCGGCTAACGACCACCGGCCACCATTGCGCATCGGTGTCAGCCGTCCATCACAGCTGGCCGATATATGTCTTCATTCCAACCCATTATGTTCCAAATAAATATTGGACATAGAAAGTACTGAACGCAAAACAGTTTGCTATGAAATAATCAGATTAAGATAAAAAAGTAGCAAATATTATTTTGTAGGTATCATTGTTGTCTGCCAATTCTAACTCTAATTAAAGTTTGGTAGGTTAACCCCTTTTATCACTCCAGTTGTCGATTTGAGGCCGTATCTGGTTGTTGTTTATAGATAAAAGGGCATAATTTAGGTAGTTCTACCATAAACTTCTCCCTCCCAAGGCAAATGCCTGTTGCTGCGGCCATAAAGTACACATATACCATAAAGTTGATTGATGTGTTTCAGTTTTGTGGTATTTAGGTATTTCTAAAAAAAAAAAACCGCGATAGCCTAGTGATATGGGTAATGTACTGCTGAGACGAGGTCTCAGGTTCGATCCCAGGTTTACCATGGCACACACCAATGACTTTTCCATGCTTTTCGAAGTTATATGTGTATTTATAGCAGGTTTATGGCAATAACCTCGTCATTACATTGGGACCTAAACTTAAACTGGCGTAATGTGGGTTACTATATACTACTATAACCCCTTCGGGGTTATTAGGCGTGAGTTTATGTTGTTACGTTATGCTGAAAAAAAAAGAGTAATACTGCGTCACGGTGAACTCTTATACAAATTAATAGGTTTTTCGATTGAAGCACATTTCAAAACACGGTCGCCATTTTGCCAGTTACCGAACCGTATGAATAAACTCGTACGACATTGTTGTTGTTTACGCTGTCGGTACCGCCGACGGATCGGTGCGCACGCGCCGCTTCATTTCCGGGACTCGATCGGGAGCACCGCCGATCTACAAACATTACTATTTTGGTTCCTATGGTTCCACATCGACCCTGTAAAGGTACACGTCACCCTGTTTAATAGGAAAAATGTTTATTTCTTATCTAACAATAATAAAGCTGAAGTTTTTTTTTTGAATGAGCTTATCTCTGGAACTATTTTTATGATATGGAAATTTATTTTTGTATTTGATAGCCCAGTTCTTGGTTGGTGGTTCTTGGGAAAGGCTAAGTAAGGAAAAGAATATAATATGCAGGCGACGTTACGCGGTGGAATAAAACTGAGTAAGCCGGGTGAAATCGTGAGACCGCCAATACATGTCACGTTAATATTAAAAGAATCAATTCGACTATTGCAATCTGGACATATGCCTCTCCCAATATGTGCCATTGCTCTCGATCTTCCGCCTTCCGTATCCAGTCTCATCCAGCCACTTACTTTACGGTTAGCAGCGCGAGTGTAACGCCGCTGGTGTTGCACGTCCATAGGTCACGGTAACCACTTCCCATCAGGTAGGCTGTATGCTTGTCTGCCACCTTAGTAGTATAAAAAAGCCACCTGTTTTAGGTTGTGAAGCTTTAAATGGAATGGTTAATTAGTCGACCTCGCGATCCAGAGAACCCGGGTTCGAAATCTGCACATTACACGACTGATGTGAACCCACTCCCTATACAAGCAATTTACCTTAGTTGGAAGGGTTAGAGGCATTAATATTAGTAAATTCTTAAAAATATAAGGGAGAAGGAAATGCGTGATGGGCACCTTCACACCAGGTACAGGTCCAGTCGCGCCTTTCTTTTAGGGCCGAGTACGAATGTGTATGATTGCTTGTATTATGTATATTGTTTATTATTGTATGTATATATTTAAATGAATAATATAGCCTTGTGATTACCGGCAGAGTAGAATTTGGACCACCCCATCTCTTCCCATGCGATGTCGTACAAGGCGACTAACGGATAAGGCTGTTTAATAGCATACATATAAATACAGTCCAGACTCTGCCTCAAATGCATAGCTCGAGTCAACAATAGTACCCGGAAAACGGCAATAAGCTCACCCCCTATTACGTGGGACCGAATACAATGATAGGTGAAATGTGGGTGTTAATTCACCTCTGCCTAACCCTTTGGGGATAAAGACGTGATTGTATGTATATCTGTATTTTTAAACGAATGAGTAAATAAAAACAATGAAATTGAAGTCTATTTGCTGTGAACAAGCAACTCCCAAACAAAAGTGCAGATAGCTTTTAAGACGTGGTTGTCACCAGTGGCGCGTGATTCACAGGGGTAGCCTGATGACTCAGTTGGCAGCGCTCCACTGTCTAAATAGTTCAAGTTTATGCCCCGCTCCTCTCGCCCGTGTCACCGGCGCACGAGTTGCGTAAAACACATTCTGTGTGTAAATATTTTGATTTTTGTTGGGAGTTCCACATCGGTTTTGTTGGATTGAATTCCGAAGCAATTATGGCTTCATGTAAAGCATTTGATACATGCATATGTATGCATAATAGTGCCTTTATCCAGGGTATTCAGAGCCATTTTTCTATTGCTACGAGACTGACATACTCCTTTCGCGTCTACGATAATGCCTATTTTAGACATTCGTCTTTAAACTTCTCCAGCCTCTAATCTCTTCAGCTAAGCTAAATTGCTTGTGTTAGGAGTGGGTTCACAACATATATATAAATAATCACGCCTTTATCCCTGGTGGGTTAGGCAGAGGTGAATTAACACCCACTTTTCACCAATAATTATATTCGGACCAACGTGTGAGTGCGGGTGAGCCTATTGCCGTATTCCGGGCACTATTGTTGACTCGAGCTATACATCTGAGGTTGAGTTTGGGCTGTATATATCTATCTGATGTTAAACAGCCCTAACTCTTAGTAGCCTTGTACGACACCGCATGGGAAGAGATGGGGTGGCCCTAATTCCACTCTGCCGGAAATCACGCGGCAATTGTGTTTTCACATTCACGTTTCACGTTCAAGTGGGTTCACGTTGGTAGTGTAATGACCTGGATTCGAACCTGGGACTTCACACGATCGCAAGGCCGATTTCCTAACCACTAAGCTACTGACGTAGTGACAGACCGAAGTGATATATGTCATTTTCATAATTATTCTCTGCACCTCCTATTAGGTTGACTGGTAGAGAATGCCAGTGGCATTGAGTCCGCCTGTGTACATTTGTGCATGAAGTTTAAATAAAGATAAATATATATTTACAGTTAGGTAGCCTACATAACATAGTATATATTATTGTCTTCATCGGAATCCATTAAACTGTTTTAGTGTAATTGAATAACATACAAACATCAATCCGTCGATACTTTCGCATTTATACTAGTAGTAAGAATTGTGTGAATACTCATAAAACCAAAGGAAGTGTCAATTAACAGGAAAACGTGTTTTATCAGCTCAATCTATCGATAGATTCGTTATCTGTACCCGTAATGTTCTGCCGCGCTGATAGCTACAATGTCCGCCTGTGTCGGTATACACAGCGTGGGAGTATATAAATGGATATAAATGTACTCACGTCTAACTTGTATATAATATTCAATCTCCAATGTACACCAAACAACATATATTACAAATAAACAATGGGTAGAAAGGTATGTTATACGGATCTTGTGATAAATTTCGTCAATTTGTGTTTAAGCGTGTTTGCCATATTTAAACTAGCTCTATCAGGCATTACGTTTTAAGGCGTGAGGAGCGGGGCATAATTAAGGAGGAGGTAGGACACGACGGTATTTCCGTCTAATTGAGCAGTCCGACTGGGGAAGTACCTCCGCTCTATAGAATACCGCGGCTATAATAACCTTGTGTTGTGTTCCCGGCGGTGAGTGGGGTAGCCAGAGCTCACTGGAGAGTTTTTGTGCAGTCAGTGGGAAGACCAAAAGTTTGCCCTGCTACGTCTTTTACACTGACGGCACTGTTTTGCACACGTCCATAGGCCACGGTAACCACTTTCCATCAAGTGGGCCGTGTGTTTGTCTGCCAACTAAGTGGTATAAAAATAGAAAGTTCATATTAAAAGGAAGACCTTTTGGAGATGCGACTGTTATGGATAGATAAAGCTTATCAGTAATCCAGAATGGACTGCAAAATAAAGATTAGGGGCGGTCTTACGTTCAGCAGTGGACTGCAGTATGGAAAGTTCGAGGATTGAAAATATCGTAACGGTTCTTTGATACCACCCACTACTGCTACTGTTAAAGGTGTTATTCTATCCCCACGAGACCACCGACAGTGTCATGGGTATTTTTGTAGTTGTAAAGTAAGTTTTTAAACGTGTATCTCGTCATCAAACTTCAAATTTTGTTAAATAGTACCATTTGTTATCCGTAGCTGGCAGTATTGACTATATTATAAAACTATAGCCACTGTACCTATAGATATTTAAACTATCAAGGTCACTCACATTACTATCAGAATTATCGAGATATTTGCCATTCCGCCAATATTCCGTGCCTCTGTGGTGATGATGCTTGCAACAGCGCCGAAATATCGGAAACTGAAAACTATGTATCATGATAAAAATCCCAATAATTCTAATATTACCTCTGATCCCCTGTGTTTTCTTTGTTATTGTAGTTAGTATACCTATTTTGCTCTTTAATCTACTAGTTTGAAGCAGTGGATTTATTATAATGCTATTGATTTTGGAAGAAACACGCATACACACGTCTCCCTCCCTCCAAGGTGGGCACCCGTTCTCCCATCATTAATCCTTCGGCCAGCTAATTTAATTGCGATTTTGTTTGTTTTGTACCTATCCTTTATTCTATCTCTGATTAGATTGGTGTGTTTCGGAGTTGACTCATCATTGTCTATATATTACACTATCTCTAGTGCATATGTACTTACATACAGTCCCGTCTCTTTGGGGTAAGCAGAGACAGCATGTTTCCACTTCCTACAATCTTGGTATATATATTTTGCTTCTTCTACTTGCATATTGGTTTTTATACATGCTCGCTGATTACGAGTACTCTTGACATTCCCTTTTTAAAATGCCCTCGATTTTCTCCGAATTCCAGAAATCTGGTCAATACCTAGTTTGGAATTCAGGTACCCTAATCAAATGTAACCTCCAAAATAGCGACAAAACATTATGTGCTTTATTTATCATGTAACAGTTTCTGTGATATAAAGTTTTATTTATTTATTGTTCATTTATCGGATTCCTATACGTGTGAATAGATCGACCCCTACCGGGTTGCCCATTGCTTCATAAATCTGTTTTGTTAATCTTCTTTCGTTTACACTCTCCATGTGTCAGAACCATCTTTTTCTCTATCTTAGTCCATTCACCTTCAACCATACCACAACGTTCTCTTATCATCCTCAGTTGATATGTCAACTTCACCTCGGCTATCCTGAATTATACATGAAAAGAAAGAGATTAAGTCATGGAAATGAGAAGTAGAAGAACAAACCCTAGAATTTAAAGTGCTAGGGAACCAAGATTGTTGCTCCGATGAACATAATTATGTAGTGCTATGGCTGCGTTACGATTTACGTGTGTCAAGCTCTAGTTTCGATTATTAGAACGCGTTTACAAGACTCTAACCGTATTCTATAACAGTAGTGTTTGTTCTGTACGATGTCAAGATATGTCAAACGTAAGGAAAGTTTTCATTCAACATCGGTTCGAGTGAGCTGCCAAAATAACATCGTTTGTTCTCAACCGCAGAGTGTTCACAACACATTAAATCTTCGGAAATACATAAAATCATTTATTTACTGGATTGCGAGCTTGTATACTACTTGTATTTAGCTAGTGGAAGTTTTGGCGGAGAAATATTTTGGGTGCATTCCCACTAGTCAAGGTTCTGATTAAGTAATTAAGTGCACTTTGTGGAAATTACGTTTACTGGTTTAAAGAGCTATAAAACACTTTATCGTCTCTACCATAGTAAATGTTCCGATGAGCTCTTTCAATTAGTCCAGCCCTCTACTTTCCTGTGTAGGACAGCACGTGCATGTTTTAGATGTCACCCGCTTATAGTGCAGAATATTTAACCATAAACCAGGTGGTTCGGTGACTCTTTTATTTGCAGCAGTGTGTTAGTGTAGTAGTGTTTCCTTCTTCCTGTAGTCCTGGATCCTTTAAGCGGGGCGTGAAAGCATCTGATGAGCTTTAAGGCGAGGGCCAATATTGTAGTATCGTTGGTGTGTCGTGCGAGAAGACAGACATGTGTCCTAAATAAAAAAAAGCTCACCAAAAATATTTTAATTCATAATTTTTTTTAGGCTTCATTTCGTCATTGTTATGTTAGTTTTCGAGCAAACACAACATTAGACATACATTACTACATAAAATATGAAAGGCAACAAAAAAGAAAAATGAGCGTAATCCAATTGCGCACCATAAGCTAGGAATTGGTCACCTGCGAGCCACCCCACACGGGACTCCCTGTATCAGTTTGAGGATGGGGCCCACGTTTTAGCGGTGCGTTATTATTAAATAAAATTAAAATCTTAATATTGTTCTTCAAATCGAAATGCCCTTTCTGGCGCGCCACAATACTGTTTGTACTTTGTAGCACAAACAGTATTGTGCTGTCAAGAAGTTCAACTAAGCTTCATACGCGATTGGCTACTCATAGAGATTTAAATCTAAACTTTGTTAAAAATTAAGTCCTATCACGTCACAATTTTGCGCAAGATGTGACTAATATAACCAATAATAATACGAAATTTTTAAGAACACAATTTGATTCACAATCAGTACAGTGCTATTTGTAAAGTGGTGGTCCACTGTCTCCATAGATACTTTTCGTGTTCCGTTTAAAGTACCTGGAATTACAGAAAGGAAGAATTCAGAAATATAGATCTAGAAGTAGTATGCACTGTTTTTTACACCATTCAGGCAGATAAGCAGACAAACAGTTACCGTGGCGTCACACATGTATTAAGTTTAAGTTGTGTGCACCTGCATCTACAATTACAACAATATTATATCGTTGACAGTAGACAATCAAACCACTCCCTACGTACGTAGGTATAGGCCTATGTACACAGAGGGTTCGCAATGCTCGCAGTCTAGACGAGGGGTCAGCGCACAATACCACGGATTGGGCCTTAAAACTCTTTATACCCCATTAGCTACGCGTGAAGCTATCTCTCACGTATAATGCGGTGTTAAGTTTCGTGATTAAGGGAATTTTGGGACGTTATATTAAGCATGTGTCGTAAATATGTACTTGGGATTACTAGTTTTATAGGGCCCTATAAGGGTCCAACAAGATTGTAAAGTCCCCAGTTTACCTCACCTGCAGATAGGACGAGGCCTCTAGTGCAAGCTTTTCTTTCAGCGTTAAGGGGTAATATGGCTTCAGCTCCCGTAGGAGGAAAGTACACACATCAACAAAGTCTAGGGAACAAGGACATTTCTAGTTTTTATTTAAAAACCCTTTCTTGTAATGGTGAGTGTTTTATATCAATAGAAGGGTATTTTTATACCGTTTTTAATTTTAATTTTAATAAAAACATTCTCATATCAAAAAAATTTTTTTTTAAGAAAGAATTGAATAGTGCCAATATTGAGTATTACAACCTTCTATGATTAGGCACAAAAATAACGAGGTAGTAAGAAATACAGTAATTAACCGTACTTTAAACGTTTTTAATAATCTGTAGGACCTCCTAAAGCATTAGCAACAGCTCGACAACGGCGTGGCATACTTAGTATGAGATTGTCAATCATCGTCTGTGGAATATGGCTCCATACACTGCGAAGGTGTAAAAAAAGTTGTTCTTCAGTGTTCAGATTTTCCAAAGAATCACTGAAAGCTCTTCTCCCAAGCAAATCCCAGGCATGCTCTATGGGATTGAGGTCGGCATACTGAGCAGGCCATTCCAACGTCGTAATATTGTGCTCGCTTAACGCATTGACCACTACCCTCGCGGTGTGTGACCGTGCATTATCTTGCATGAACATAAAATCTTGACCGAACTGCTGTCGATGAGGGATTACCATGGGGTGTATAACCGCCTGAATGTATTCAAATTGCCCCGTATCCAAACGAGGTCGGTCCTTCCACCAAGGCGAATTCCAGCCCATACCATGATTGTTCCACCTTGGTAAGGATGAACTTCTTGCGGATTCTGGAGACGACTCCGACGTCCAGGAACTCGCCATATACGCACTCTTCTCGAATCAGGATGAAAACCGAAGCGAGATTCGTTGGAAAACAGAACCCGTGCCCATTGATGGTCGGTCCACTGTAAATGTGCGTTAGTCCACAATAAGCGACGATCTCGATTTCCACGTCGAAGAGCTGGAACCCTAAGCTGTCTGCGAGCATGAAGATTGGCTTCGTGTAGTCTTCTCCTGACAGTTTGATCGCTAATAACCACTTGATGCTGAGACTGGAGGCCTGCGACCAACTAACGAGCAGTAATCGTGGGTTGCCACCTTGCGGAAATTTGCGAGAAACGATCTTGTCACGGGGTAGTAACCCTATTTCGTCCCCTGTGACGTTCGGCAACATCCTCTGTAGACCTGTAGCGTGCTCATAATCTGCAAATTACGCTTGGTTGGGTGTTGACAGCATCCGCTACGTCGCGTTGAGTTCGTCCAGCTTGCAGCATACCAACAGCCCTTAACATCTCTTCGCGACTTAAATTACGACGTGACATGATGACTACAGTCACAAAAATGCACAAACCATACGTAAAAGACGTATTATTGATAATAAACGTTATTTACAATCAAAGAAAATAATTTTTATTTTGCCTCAGAGAAACTGCACAATCAAACTTTTAAAAGTTTTCCCTCCGTATTCGAAAATCATTACTTATTTAAATTTATTTTTAAATTTCGAACAACTCTGTAATCTACTTTATTCTATTTTTATTTATTTGCTGCCAGTTATTTGCAAAACAAGATTTACACGAAAAAAAAAAATGGGGTCATCTTGTTCCCTAGACTTTGTTGAGGTGTTTAGAAGAGTGGATCCCGAGTTCCAAATTTTAAGCCTGAGGTGCGATCAGGATTAGCAGTCAGATGAAAAAGACTTGTGATTTTAAGAGTTTCGTACCTCAAAAGAAAAAAAAAAAACGTAACACGCATAGGATCGCTTCGTCTGTCTGTCTGTCTGTCAAGAGCTTTTGCTCAGGAATGCTATAACGTCTTTAAACTGTATAAATATCAAACGTCTAAGCCAACGCATTCAAAATATATTACGGTTTATGTAGCTTAAGTTTCGGAACTCACAGTACGCGAGTCCGACTCGCACTTGACCGGCCTTTTTTCAGTACTTTACTAACATGTGGCAGACACACAAACTTACATAGTAATGTATAATAGTGGTAACATTTACAAATCCGACAATATAATATTGTTTATATTGGAACTATGGAAAGCCATGCCAAGTATGTAATTTGTGTGAACAGTCACGGGTTCTGTGCCGGCTGTGGCATATCTGTATGATTCATGGATAGAGTCGGAGATAATACAGCTCTGTTTATGTACCACTGTTGTTAGTCTATGTTCTACATGCAAACTAAGTAATTATTTAGGAAATGTTAAGGCATGTTTACATTTGGCCGTGGGATTTATTCAGACACTTCAGTAATTTAGTGTTTTCTAAATTAAGTATCACATCAAAGTAAATCTCATCTACATTTTCATTGACAGTTTCAAATCTGCACTCGTAAAAAGTGTCGGTAGCTTAGTGATTAAGGAGTCGGCCTTTACGATCGGGATGTCCCAGATTCGAATCCTGTACATTGCACTACCGACGTGAACCTCTCAACACAAGCAATTTGACTTAGCTGGCCGGAATAATGGGAATAATAATAATTTCGGTTGCTAATATTCTTTAAAAAAAAACCTGAAAAAGTCTTTGAAAACCTAATACTGCAGGCATTTGTGGAAAGCTAGGCCATGCTACAATTTCAATCTTCGTGCTAGAAATCTTTTTACAAACGGCCCAGTACTATTCTGAATCTCTACCTCATCATTTTAGAACGATTCCTTAATCACTTAATAAGTGATAAAGTAAAATTGCTCCTAGAACTAGAGAGGTTCTATATCACTTGCACTTGCCTTTTACAAAATCAAAGTACTAAGTACCAAGGCACTCGAGCTCAACCTTCCTAATCCGTACTACCTACTTTCCATAAACCTGACTAAGCGCTAACCCTGTCGTGAAAATCCAAGTAATTAATTTTCCCATTTTATAAACTAATCGCGTTGTTTGATGTTTAGCAAAGCTTTATAGAGCGTACGTTTGGCGGGCAACGACCATTGGTAATAGAGTGACGGCTCGTGTAAATCAGAGAAATTTACAGCGTTGCCAGTAACCTGCGCTCTGGCGCGACCTTGACCGCTTGGCCCAGAGCCAGCTGCCAGGATTAGGGCCAATGCACACTATTTTCGGTAAAAAGTACCCTCTGGATGCTTTGGGAACTGAATTTCGCAACCAGTTGTTAAAATGCAGCAAAGTGCCAAGGAATTATATTTGAAGAAGAATTCGTCAAAAAGTTTAACCATAATTCTTCATTAGATGCCTCCTAAAAATTCTAATCTCGTGTGCTTCGTGAGTGCAATAAAAATGTTCGATAGACTTTACGATCGCGTTGTGCAGTAAATGTTGATGTAAATAAAGTTCTACAAATCCGCCTCCAGTTGGTTTTGATCTAATATCATGCAAATCGTGTTTATATTAACGCTAACAAATAAATTTTGCAGCAGACACTCAATCGTGAATAAAAAAACCATTAAAAACTTTTTATATAAATAAAATACAAAATTTAGATAAAGGGTCTTGCCTAGCAAAAAAAGTTTAGTGCATGGTCTATCGACTGCTGGACATAAGCCTGTTCCAATGTTGGAAGGCTTTGGCCATCTGTTTCCACGCTGGTTAGACAGATTTTTACAGGGTTTTATTTCGAGTTTTCCTTCTCTTGCAGTGGATCGTCTGCGTATTTTTCCGTTAGCCGCCTCTTTGGATACCTTCGAATGTCATGAGGTGGTGATTCTTGTACTCTTTTTCCGGCACCACATGGATAGTGTAAAGCTGCATGATGATAACTTATAAAATGAAAAGGAGAGGGAATGAAAAGGGACAGTGTGTGTTGCCACTGGACTTTTTTTTTTTATACCACTTAGTTGGCAGACAAGCACACGGCCCACCTGATGGGAAGCGGACGAACTGCTAAGATAATAATAATTTCTTTAATGGAATTACCCAGTATGTATTATTAAGAAGTGCTCAGCATGAACACAGCTTTAGCCTTCGTATGGCACCTTAGCGCATTATTTTTAAAAGATCTTGATGAATCACATTCCTTATATTTTCGGTAAACCCGATGCGGCATGTCTACTATATTATAATAGAGGTCAAAGTATGTTTATTGTTTGTTTGTAACAAATAAACAGTGTTTTCAAAAATGCTTTCTCCTTCTGTGTTGACAAGGGTGACTTTCTTTTCTGAGACTTTGCCTTTTGTTATACCACTTTGGTGGCAGACAAGCACACTACTCACCTGATGGGAAGTGGTTACCTTGGCCTATGCGCTGCCGACCCTGAGGAAACCTCCTAATGTTCCTTTAGAAGAACCCCATATTGTAGGCGCATGGGAAAACCGCAGCATGGAGTTCATTCCATAGCCTGAGTGTGCGTGGGATGAAGTTTCTTTCATACCGCATAGTGCGTACCGTCTCAGGTTGCAATGTTTCGGGATGACTTCACAGACTGCGGCGAGCGGTGCGATGATAGAATGTTGCAGTAGGCATCATGTCAAACAATTCATCTGAGCACAAACCGTTGTACAGGCGGTAGAACACATAGCGAAGCAAAGTCCCGCCTAAAGCGGATAGGTTCCACATCACCTGCGAGTATGAAAGTGTAATTAGATTTTTTCCATTAAATCCTTTTTAAGTACTTTGCCTATCCCTTAAGCATGAAACATGAGTATGTATCGTCAACGGCTGCGGGTTCGCCTACGCTGAGATATTTGCACACAGCGCACGCATACTCGCATGTGGCATGCGGAACACGACGTTTCAATAACGGATATTATTAGGCAATGTCAAAATGGTAGCTTAGAGTTATGCTGGCCGCGTTATTTTTAGTAAACAAGTAAACAAACATCGCCTTGCTAAATTTCTAGAACATATACACTACTCATATGTATAAAAAAAGCAAAACAAATCATTGGTAAAGTCTATTTATATTGTTGATCGATGGCGCTTGGTGGCACTTGTCGAGTTCAATAATACAATATTGTGGAACAGTACAAGTGCGTCTCCAATATTTTTTGGTAAAGCATTACTTATTTAGTAAAAATTGAAAAATCTACCTTAACTCGGAAAAAAAAAATAGGTGGGTAAACACATGTTTTGGAATTTTCAGAACAGAATTTTCTGGTATGAACATGAGTTGAACAAAAGAGTTGCTTATTTAGATTTACGTACTTAGGTACCTATTATCCAAAAAATAAAAATATATTAATGATTTTTTATATTTGTGTATTTACAAATGTGACGAGAACTTTTAAATGTCTTTTTTTAAAGCGTACTAACTCTTCAAATCGATTAATCAGTTCAGGCGGGATTGAAACTCACGATCTTTCCCTTACAGAGGGAATGCTCTAACCGAGCCACCAAACCTCGCCTGAAGCCATCTAAATTTTCCTAAATATATATATATATATATCCGTTTTGCAGCTACGGTGGGAGCCATCTACCGATACTAGTACGAAGTATCGGAACTAATGAGTGATGTTGCAAGCAAAGACCATAGGTTCGAATCCCACCTAAATCAATTCAATTTTTTTATATTTTAATCGATGATGAGAACTTAATCACGTAAAACTATATAAATCAAATCAAATCAAATTTTATTTGCATAAAAACATGTTATAGATAAGCTATAAAGTTTACAAAATTGAGCATACATGTTTTGCCAGTGGTGTACTAACGCGAAAATATTATTTCCTATCAACGCCTTTGTTCAAGAAATTCGTCAATGTATAGAAGCTATTCTCATTGAGCCATTTATACAATTCTTTTTTAATTATTAATTTTTATTTAGTATTAATAGTAATCAACAGTAACTACTAGGTAATCTGTGGACTTTCACCTCAGCTTTAATTATGTCTGTAAATCCTTTATAATATTGGTGTGCTATAAATAATTATCTATCTATCTATCTTATTTAATTTTCTGGAGTGCAGTCAAATGTCAGATTGAACATAATCAAAGAAGACATTTTTTTCATTGGCAGACTTAGCTTTACAACACAACTACAAACTATCAACAATTATTAAAAAGCTTACAGCTAAATTGAACAACAATTTAACAAATGTTTCCGTATAAACAAATATCTAGAATATTATTAATGGCCAGTATTGCGGCACATAAATCATGTATTATTAGCTACACGTGCTTCAATATTAACACTACATGTACCTGCGGAGTTATCTACAAGCATTTGCACTCTGCCAAGTAGTATGGTTATTATGTTATTCAATTCGGTGCTGCCTTTTTTTAAATGTGCGCGATATCCTCTCGGATACCCCCACCACTGGGGCCTGTGGGGGTGGTTATGTCGGACTTGAACCGACTAAAACACACGCCGACTGCGTGGGCCGCAGGTTGTCGGAGGTGAGACTATCTGAGAGATAACCCTCGCACCACGGGCGGCCCAGGACAATTAGGTAATAATAATAATAATTTATTACCAAAAAACACACATACAGTTACATTTCCGGTGGCCCCACACTAGGCCTAGGCCTGTCCTGTGGGTGCCTGTTACAATACTGGTTTACAATATTTCAATATTAGGTGATGCCTGACTTTTGATCTTATCTACGGTTCTACTCAACCAATTGCAATGAAATATAAGACAGATTGTAAACCTAACCAAGAACTTTCTTATGAAAAAAAAACAACAAAAATACTTTTCGCGTCCATACCTAGACAAAAAATAATTTGGACAACGCACACCTTTTTTTTTAAATATCTTATATTCAGTCAACATAGACACTAGCAAGTACTCAAAATGTCCAAGGTGTTACGATCATTTTGAGTACTCTTTCTCAGTCAGTTTCTCTTGCCAGTTAAGATCGATCTGATGCTGACTGTACAGACACGACTTATTTGCTATTTCATTATAGTACTCATAGATAAGTACATCGAACACAATACACTGAACAGAAGCACATACTTTACGAATCGCGAGTCAAATATATCTCTTTATTTAAATAATTCAGTCTAGTTTAGATATTTAGATAATTCGCTCCAATTGAGATATTCTGTGTCTGTTTTAGATACAAGGTTTCCGGATATTTTTATAAGTGAATTACGAGTATATAAGGTAAATGTAACGGCGATCTGAATTGACCTTGAAAAATATTCCACAATTTGTTTGTTGTGAATACTGCGCAGGAGCATCTGGAAACGATAGCCTGTATAATAAGATTAATGACGGTAGAAGAAACACAAGGAGTATGTAAGGATAAAAGCTCCAAGCTGCCTGAGCGCGGACTGAGGCAACTCGAGCGTCGGAGATCGATGAATGACCTGGGGAGCCATGAGCACAGGCCAGGAGGTGACGGGTGGAACCGCCTGTCACCATAGCAGAAGCAGGCCGCGGTGGCATTGCGCCCTTCCTCTTTTTCGGGGACAGTTGGTGAATCTGAGGTTCCCATGCCCGTGGAGGGCCAGATCGAGAGAGATGGCCGTGGGCCGGCCGGCGTAAGAGGGATATGCCTACCAACCTCACCTACACAGGCGCCGTGTGTTTTAGTCGATTCGAATCCGACATAACCTCCTACCGACTCCGGCGGGGAATCTAAATGACTCTTTTTGATCAAACCTGCCGCTTTTTCAGCTAGCATAATACGGGGGGGATTTTTCGCACGTAAAGGAAAAGGATAAAAGCTAATGACGAACAGAGACCTTTCCTCATCACCGTTAGGGTACACAAGGACCGTTTCATTCAATTTCTGTTCCGCTGGGTATTAGATATTTTATACCACTGTATGAAAAGTACTCGTCACACCTCCATGGTGACTAAAATCATCACAGGCTAACTATTGACAATATTGTAACCATAAAACGATACATGAAAAGCTTAGTGGTATGGGTAATGGACTGCTGAGACGAGGTCTCGGGTTCGATCCGAGGTTTACCATGGCACACACCAATGACTTTTCGATGTTTTTCGAAGTTATGCGTGTATTTATTGCTAGTTTATAAGTGCCTGGTTAATCGGAATAGGCTCGCCACCTTTTACATTGGGACCTAAACATAAACTGGCGAAATGTGGGTGCTAGCACCTCTGCCTACCCCTTCGGGGATATAGGCGTGAGTTTATGTTATGTTATAATAAATGCGGAGATTATTTTATTTAATTTTTACGAAAAACTTAGCTAACGTATACTGAAGTAAATAGTATGATATGTCCATGATATCTATGGTCAAATTGAAACGCGGTGAGTTTTCCATATAACACTCTGTAGAACGCTTTCGCGGAAGCCTCTATTTCAGGGCCAAACTCAAGATTCAAAACAATATTCAAAACTAACGATCACATTTTAGCTTCCATCGCCCAAACCATTACATTATTATCAACAACCGTTACTGTATTATCGAACAGCTTTATGACTTGCGCACGCGCTGGAGGACTCCAGCGCCGGCGGCTGGCGCGGCCGATGTACCTAAATAACTTCTTGAACGTTTTATATGTCATATGGTTGTTATTTATTGCACTAAAAGTGGCAATAATGAACCGTCTAACGTGTTAGCTATTGAAAATTTAAAATGATTTACTGGAGACCTCACCTTCAGCTTGCCAGGCGCCGTGTGAAGAATTGATGTGCTGTACTATAGTAAAAGAAAATTGGTATTTAATTTGATGTAGAGCTTTTGCCACGCGCGAATACATCCTGTATGACGTCACCAGGGCTAGTAGTAGAGAGTCCATATCGTCTCTAAAGATTCAAAAGCACCCTATTAATCGCACAAGTCACATCTAAAAACTGTTTTAGTGCTAATTAGCTATCAGTGACTTAGGGTAAAGATTTTCAAAAGGGATGCCGGTGGAAAGCATCTTTCGATCTAGTTTATTATTATGCGACTTATTAGGAAGTGTGAACGCGGCCGCTACAAAAGAACGTCGACACCCTCACACTGGTCTTCTGAATTGAGACTAAGACAATTGCTAACTTAGTGATATCTACTTATATTCAATTAAAGTTAAATAGCTCTACACGAGGACACTAATGCTGACAAAATCCTTATTATCAGAAAAACCTTACTTGTCTCGACCTACTAAATTGAGAAACTCCCAACATAAGTTCTAGCTGGTGCAAAAAGCCAAGGTGAGCAAACTTAATGAGACAAACATTATATTTTTGACTTACTACACAAAAACGAACGAATACCCTTAAAAGCCTTATTTACATTGCAAAGCCTTCGCTTCAAATAGAATTTAAGCTCGAGACTACGAAAATTGCCAAAAATATGTGTAAAATTTGACCTTTATAACTGCGTGAGTCATTCAGGCTCAAACGTTAGGTTCGCGAACGGCTCGTGTTTGATCGTTGGGCGAAAAATCGGATAAACGCGTGTCCTACATTATTTATTAACATTTTTTTGGTAAGAATTATATTATCATTGTTTTGCAGTCTTCTGCCGAGGCAAACTCAGATTGCTTTCGGGTTTAAACAGAACGAAGTGTCATGTGCGGTTTCTTGATTTGATTGTGGGCTATTTCATGGTTAGTCCGCAACTTAAAATTTACGAGGCCGGTTACTAATTCTGCATAGTTTTCCAAATGTTATCATACATCCCCGAAGGGGTAAACATATATGTATTAACACTCAGATTTCGTCAACTATGATTTTGGATCCCCACTTAATGGGGTGCGAGCGTATAATGCCGTCAATCAGTAAATATAATGCCTCTCTTAAACTCTCCAGCTCTCCAGTTAACTTAATACGTGCCCTTGGAAAAGTGAATCTGTAGTGTACCACTTATCTATACAATTTTCAGATTTTTTATTCAAACACAATATAAAAACAAATTGAATTGCATCTAGAGCAAAACGTCAAACAAAGCTTGCAATCAAAAGCTGTTCTCAAGTATTGACAGCCATCCAACTCGAACACAATGGCGATCGGGGACAGTCCACACTCGCAGAGAGAATGAATGCAACGGGGGCATTCATTTCCTCCTGTGTGCTCACTGATAATGACTACACACGGCAGCATCAGATTGGACTGTTAACAGAATATCACTTTACAAAATATAATAGAACATTCTATGCCTGAGTAACCCTGGCATAGGTATTTTAAAACTAATATTAATGGAGCTGTTTTCGATTGCACATAAATGAAGACGGTTGTGGAAAGGAGACTTGTCTTGACTTTAATTGATAGTAACTCTCAATGTGTCGAATTCCTTGACCTACAATATTCATCACCATCCTAATTTTAATCCCAGTCGCATACGAGGCTTTTACTCCGGAGTCTGGGATCCGCTTTTCCAGTATTACTGCTTCGTGGCTTCTCCAGTCTAACTTTCACAGTGTTGCATTCCTTGATAGTTTGAGGCGTTTTTTATTGCCTATCAGCATATCAGCTGGCTATACTAAATACTACATTTACTACAAGCCTTACACATTAAAATCGCCGTGTGACACCGATGACGCGAGGCGGCGAGGACGCGCTTTGATCTCACGGGCTATCGAGCCACGCCCCCTCCCCTCGCACCCTGCACCACACTATGGACAGGACAATGACCTTGGGGTTTACCTGGTATTATAGATTATTTAGAATAGTTTACAGGCTTTTACAGATATCCTAAGCTCTTTTGCCACTTTTGTTATTTTATCATCTAAGTTACTTCTCATTTTCTTCAATGAAGGTTTTAATCCATGACAATTCTCGGTGAGTGTCATATTTGGTTTATTCAGTAAATCACTGCTGTTATAAAATTCGCTATAGTCCCTAATAATATTTGACCTACTCTGGTAGATATGTCGGGTAATACAAACGCCGCTGTTCACTTTACGGTTGATCAACTGGAATAAAGGGACATTGTCGCCGCTTATGCATAGGCAGAGAATAGTGAAAAAAAAAACAAAGGCAAATAAGATCGGTGACTGTTAGAAGCCATTTAAAATACTGCTTGACTTTCAAAATGAATGGTAATACCTTCCTTGTCAAGCTGACTCATTTGTGAGAAAAAAAACATGATCTGCCATATGTTTGAAATCCTAGGTTACCCTCTTTTCTGTTCTGCCCTACATCTGAAAATCAGTTTCTTTTTAATCACATATGGGTTCACCTTCACTCCATATTCTGATACAATACCATAAGAGAAAATAAATTTAGCGATATTTGCTCTACAATCCGTGCAAAGCCGGGTCGCATTGCTAGTATAATATATACTCATTACAAGAACGTATTTCCAAAAACATGTAATCTAAAAAGCAATTGTCTAACACTAATACGGTCCAATGAAGCAGAAAGCGCCTTGTAAATATTTAGTGGGTAGTTTGTTTTCGCGAAACGTGTCGGAATAACAACGTACCAGCTGCCAGCAGATATTTACTTTTAATTTGACGCGTACGTAATAGTAGATTGTTATTATAGAGCCTTTTTATACATCACAGGGTCATGAAACTATGCTTACACGATAATAATAAATAACCTAAACATACTGGTACTCATGCATATGTACCTGAAGGAATAGATGATAGACGTAATAAACATCTACGTTTCGCCAAATATTGCCATCAATAGGGTCCTTTTTTACTCCGTTTTGGCATTGAGAGCGAAACAGAAAAAACCTTCAATAATATATGACCTGTAGTCCGAATCAATCTGGAGATTTTATGTGCAGCAATTGTTCGGTAATACAATTGACTATTTGACTGTCTAGTCAAATTAGTTACTTTTCACTAAACGTCAAAACGCTAAGTTATTAGGAAACTTGTTCGAAACAATTTATTGTGATGTCATAATATTTAATAAGTCAAATATAGTTTGGGTGGATGATTAAAAATAAATAAAAATAACAACAGAAGCAAATTTCTACAGCTATTTTAACATTCTTGATTTATACATGTTAACTACAGGAAAATACTCAATTAATGATAATTCGTTTATATTTCTGCTTATCTCTTCAGGGATATGCCAACATGAGGAATAAATCTATAATAAATTATAAATGTTAAAGTTCAAATATAAATAGTAAAGTTATAAGCAAAGGGCTGTTTAACATCAGACAGATATATACAGCCCAGACTCAGCTTCAGATGCATGGTTTGAGTCAACAACAGTGACCGGAATATGGCAATAGTCTCACCCCCTATTACGTGGGACCGAATACAATTATTGGTGAAATTTGGGTGTTAATTCACCTCTGCCTGGCCCTCCAGGGATAAAGGCGTGATTATATGAATGAATGAATGTTACAGGTTTTTGAAGATGTTTGGATATTTGAATGTTTGTTATTCAATCACACTCTAGCGGCAGAACGGATCTAGACGATACATGGATAGATGTTGCCTGGAATAACACATGGAATCCTGTTTATACCGGTAATAAGTTTACATGAGTAGCGAGAACATAGGAATTAGCGTTTATTATAAATCGTGTCGTTTTCGTCTCGTTACATAAACCATACGTTAGGTATGTCGACAAACAGGAACCGTCCGTTTATGTTGGCGCCCAACGCGGGACCGACCTTACGCCTTGACATTGTAAAACGTCCCGAAATATATTTATTGACACTATATATATTATACAGCGAGAATGTGGAAGCTGTTAATTCTGACATAAACTAGTACAATTATCTATCTAGTACATTCTAGATTATATCAGTAATCTCGAAAATCGGTTACCGTAGTAATTTTTACTACGATTGGTTATCAAATTCCATACGTACAACTGATATATATAACCTTTACATATATATATAGTTGTATACATAAATCACGCCTGTCTGCCTTCGAGATAGTCAAATGACGGACGTGTCATGGGGTGGAGAGGAAGCTCGCGAAGGGTGTTACGACAAAAGTCCTAATATACTTTATGAGTTTCATTCATGCCTTTTGGCCTGGGGTCCTTCAGTTCCAAATCGTTCAATCTGTAGTTTAATTTTTTAATAGTTAAGCACACTATAAAGGCTCAATGATATTAGGAATCTCAGATTGCCTAATGACATAAATTGGACTTCCTTTATTGCTATGAACAATCTCAGAGATTATAACTTATTATCTTGTACAAAAGACCGCAGTTACTCCGTGAAAATGGTGCAATCAATTTCATTAGAAAAAAAAATAGCAATACGGGAAAATATTTTGACATCCAAAATGTCACTTTATAAGGTTAAGAGACTGCGGGATCGTTGCCCTTTAAATTAAATTAGGTCAGCCCACAGAACGGTACCAAGCTCTCAGCCCCCATCAGAGTTCGATGCGAAGTGTATGGTTGGCAATGTTGGCATATTATGTTAAAACACCTGATAGTTATTAAGGTAACCAATCAGTTGAATAAACTCATATCTTTGAAAGAATGAAATATATACGTACATATCGTAATTGTTTTTTGTTTAGGATTTAAAGTTTTTATTTCACTAATCTCTATTTCACTTAAATTCACGTTCAATCAGTCAGAGTCGTATCAATAAGCCTATTACAATTCACTGCTGCTTATAAACCTCTCCCATTACATCCGATCCCCCGCCTTGTGCATCCAGTCTATTCCTGTAGAGGATCTTAGATTTAGGGGGCACATACTATCCTTGTGGCAAGTAATGAATGTACGATGCGTGTTCCTAGAACACCGGCGCGGCGGCGTGCATAAAATCGACAATATCTCATCCATTGAAAAGCCACTTTAAGAAACGTCCATCGCATAAGAAAAGCGATGGAGTTTTTGTAATTAACGCGTTTGCTGATTCTAATTTCAGCTTGTAGCAATAAAGTTATCCGGACAGACGACGAAATTGTAAAAGATAAGAAATCTTGCTCAGTTTCGTCTGATATCCGATCCTTATACAGCCCCAAGGAAACCATACGTTCGAATCAGCCGTCAGGTGGGGTGAACACTAATCCCATGTGATTGATACCCGCTTCGAGGGACTTAGTTCTGTATGCGGGAAGGGTCCGAAGTGGGCTATACTGTAATCGTTCGAAACCTATTACTTCTAATGTTTTTGAAGTAATTTGATGTTATTTGGGTAGATTAAGACAAATTCATAACAATTTCCATTCTGTACGGAACCTTTAAAACTAAACTTTTTCAATGAAATGTTATTAACTGGTGTAATGTGCGAAGTCATGTAACTTTTTTGACTGACTTCAAAAAAGGGGAATTTCTTAATTTGTCTGTATATTTTTTGTGTGTTGTCAGTCATTTTAACATAATTGGTATTGGATTGGTATTTTGATGTCACACTTATCAGAGAACTAAAGTGAGGGTTTTGAGGTGTTATTCCTTCACAATAGTTTAAAGCCACTACACTACTCTACCGAATATAATAATGTTTTAATATTAGTACACCAGCTCCGCTATGCACATAAAAGTATAACAATTTACTACAACAAAGTTTATAATATATCTGTCTGTATATACAAATAAATCGTTTTCACAACTGGTAGCGTGCGCAAAATCATCAAATATGACCACATAAAGTACAAAAGTGTTGAAACCAGTGTTATAACAAGCATGGAGTGAACCATGGCTATGAGTGCGGACGACTCGTGCGGCGTGCGGCGCCGGCGCAGCATCAAGCGACTATTGCGCAGCCTCACCGCCGACAAACTTCAGACAGGTCTGTAAGCGTTTGTTGTGCACTAGCTGTAATTGTGTCCGTCCTCGTGCAATACTGAAAGAGTCGTTAAGTTTTCAGATGAATATGCCCACTTGATAATCTTTAGGCCACCTACAAGCTTTGGAGGATTAGTCTACAGTCGCATCTGTAAAAGAATGGTGGAAAGCCGAAGCCGGAGAGAGGATCTTACCAAAATTGCATGCTTTGGATGACTACTCTTTCTTCTGAAATCGCTTATACGGCTTTTATCAGAGCATTTATCTTACGGACTTGGGGGTCAAATGGAAGATTTAATCTTCGAACCACGAGAGAAAAACTCGTGTCAAAGCTTGGTCCACTAGTTAGCAGTAGTATCAGCCTGCAGGTCAGATTAACTTGAGTCCGAATAACCTTTATGGGATCCCCTTACACCCACATACATAAATCACTTTAACTAGTTCCTGTTTTTTTTTCAATTTAAATAATGATTATTATCATTACTCACTTTGGAATGCTTTGATGAATGAAATCTTTAATCAAAGTGCTGTTCTTTGAAGTGATTGAAGGTATCCCACGTACTAACAATCGCGCGGTGTTCGGCGTACGCGCAGTGCACGGCGATATATTTGTTTACGCGCTTCCATCTAGTGAAATTCCATACACCATGGTGTTTGAAACACGTGTTGTTTGCGCTATTACTATTAGTATTACCTAGTACACACCTTGTATAATCTCAATATTGCTGTGATTTATGGATTCGAACTGGAGTACTTGCGGTGAATTGAATGATGGAGGAAAATTCAGCATATATTTATTAAGAACAGTTTTAGCTAACATCCTCTGCAGCGAGACGGTAGTGAACGTGACTGCTACGCAGGGGGCGCGCGTTCGTTTCCCGCCCAGTGCATTAATTTATTGGCTATTTGCATTGGTCTGGTCGTGCATCGTAGGGCACGTTAAGCTGTCCTTGGTCTCGGTTGTCATACGAACATCTATGGCAGTTGTTGCGGATACTTGGAGCCAGTGGGTTGTGCAGGTCATATAGCAGTCGCTTCACGGAATATATTGGAGAGACTCGTAATAGTCCAACGCTATTTAAATTGCTTCACACTGCACAATACTGTGTAGGTGTGATAGAATGCTCTTCGGAGTGAACTCAGTTATTTACTAAATTGAAATTCGACGAACGTCTTGGTTATATATTGTATATTTCTGAATCTACCCTCTTCGCTGTATCATTAGATTCACTGGCGTTCAATAAAAAATAATGTCTGTAATACTGTAGAAAATGAAAATTATGCCCGTATATACTGTATATATTCCAGAAGAGAGTGTGGGTGTACTGTACTTGTTTCAACATATTAAATTTCTGCGTATCTGTGATATACCTACTAAGTTATATTTAATATCGAGTGCGTGGTATTGACCTATTGACATATTTTTAATATTTCATATCAATGTGACAGATTGTTTTTATTTACATTTTTTATACTACTTAGGTAACAGACAAGCACCTGATGGAAAGTGGTTACCGTGGCCTATGGACGTGTGCAACACCAAGAGAGTCACCCGCGCTGTCAACCCTGTAAGCATTGAGAGTTTCTGTGCCGTCAGTGTAAAAGACGAAGCAGGACAAGCTTTTGATCGTCCCACTGACAGTACAAAAATTCTCCAGTGAGCTTTGGCTGCCCAACTCACCGCCGCGCCGGTAACACAACGCGAGGTTATTATGGCTGCGATATTCTGTAGGGCGCAGGAACTTCCTCAGTCGGACTGCTCAATTGGACGGAAATACCTCCTTATGAAAGTGAGTACTGATGAGTTGCCAGTTGCCACTCAAAAATAATGAGGTTATTTATTGCAATTTATTAATAAAATAACATGATATTGATGATGCGAGCTGAGGAAAGTATGACTTTACCCAATATAATACATAACATAAACTCACGCCTATATCCCCGAAGGAGTAGGCAGAGGTGCTAGGACCCACATTCCGCCAGATTATGTTTAGGTCCCAATGTAATAAGTGACGAGCCTATTGCCATTAACCGGGCACTTATATACCTGCGATAAATACACATATAACTTCGAAAAGCATCGAACAGTTATTAGTGTGTGCCATGGTAAAACTTGGGATCGAATCCGCAACCTCGTCTCAGCAGTCCATTACCCATTCCACTAGGCTACCGCGGTTACCATTATAATACACTGTTACTAATTGCATATTGTGATACCTTAAAATGTAACAAATACTGGTAGTCCAAATAAATAAATTACTACAACTACTATTGAATGTTTCCGCCGCGTGGTTTCCGGCAGAGCAGAATTTGGGCCACCCCATCTCTTCCCATGCGGTGTCGTACAAGGCGACTAAGGGATAGGGCTGTTTAACATCAGACAGATATATACAGCTCAGACTCAGCCTCAGATGCATGGATCGAGTCAAGAATAGTGCCCGGAATACGGAAATAGGCTCACCCCCTATTACGTGGGACCGAATACAATTATTGGTGAAATGTGGGTGTTAATTCACCTCTGCCTAACCCTCCAGAGATAAAGGCGTGATTATATGTATGTATGTACTATTGAATGTCTACTCGAAACTCCTCATCTAATTTCAGGATTAAATCCGTTCCCACCCATCCGCAATGGGTATTCCAATTAGCCGTCGCTTAGGTTTTAATTAAGCGCTTTGATGCCGAGGGCGGAGTCGACGTATGTGCCTAGATTGATTGTTGTGTTGCTGTTTTGCTATAGTTAACTGTGAAATACTGAAGTTAAATTTTCAACAAAACATAATTTCTTGAAAATGCTATGAAAGATTATTGTTTTTTTTAATAGCAGGACGATTTTGAATATACTTAGTTATCGACATATATCTTGTCCCCAACTCGCGAAATACTGGCTTTTATTTTCATGGCTTATATTTATTGTTTGACTGCTACACAGGAGGCGCGAGTTCGATTCCCGCTCAGTGCAAATATGCATGAATATGTAATTTGCATTGGTCTGGATGTTTCTATATATGTATAATATGTATGTATTTAAAAGAAAAGTATTTAAGTATGTTTATACGCATTCTAGATTCCATAACACAAGCTAGTTAAGTTATGCTTACCATAGGTCTATAGATGGCATTGTGTGGAATGTTGTGGAATATATATTATTTATTAATTGTGCCCCACTGTAGCTGGTGGGGGTTATGTTGGAATTAAACCGACTAAAACGCACGCCGACTGTGTGGGGCGCATGTTGCCGGAGGTTAGATTATCTTCGCACCCCGGCTGGACCAGGACCGTCTCTTGCGAGAAGGCCCTCTTTGGGTGTGGGGACCACACCACCCGTCAACCCCAGGCCTGTACTCATGGGGGACGGAGGTCATTTTGCAACCTCCGACGCCCGAGCCGCACCCGCTCGCGGGCCACCGCGTACTGGTCCCCGCCCCGCAGCACCTTTTTTTGTTCTCAAAAGATACCCAAATAACGCACACTGCGTATATAGAATATAGAGCACACAGGGCCAAGATATATACCAGTAACTATACGTTTAGTAGTCCATGCAATATTCAGATGTTTGTAGTACAGCGCCATCTATATTTTTTGGGAGGCAATTTTGTCTTCACTGGTTTTCTGCACGAGTTTTTCATTATGTTTATAATATTTTCTTTTAGTTTTGCGACGGTTATTCCGTATGGTTTTTATGCTCTATTTATTATGTAATGTCTTATATGTAAGCCTAAATTTTATTTCTTTTGTTACAGGTAAGTCTACATAATTATCGTACTGTCTACCACGAAATTATCTTATTTGGGTTCTGGTAGACATATAAAAAAGGTTCGTACTCTTTTTAACGAAAATCATAAAATTGTTACAACGCCATCTGTAATGTTACTGCGGTACTATTACCTAACGTTTAGTTACGCTATTCGCCGCTAGATGGCAGTGTCTGTCTTTACTATTAGAAAATATTGAATCATTGTTTATGTTGCTAATGAATAACACTTACAAATTAATTCAAAGATTTTTAAATTATCATATTATTACTAATTGTATTGTTTAGTTTAAATTGTTATATGATTCTGCGAATACGACCGCAATGGCGTACCTAGCTGTTCTTGGTTTTATGAATGGTTTATTTTAATATATTTATTATCCAATTTCAATTATAATTAAATATTAATTTATTTTCAATTGTACTGGCCTTCGGTGAAATATGAATAACTTTTATTTAATACAGTCAAAATGTTTGCCCGTAGAATAAAAATAAATACTTAACAATATTTATTACCCAGCGGAATAATTCAAAACACTCATAAAATCGTCATAAAATTGGTCATTTAAAAAATACTATTTATTCTATAAGAACAATCAATCCATCAATTGGGCTTTGGCAGTCCACTGCTGGACATAGGTCTCTCCCAATGTTGGGAGGCTTTAGCCTACTGTATCCACACTGGCCAGACGGGTTGGTACAGAATTTTATTTCGACTGTTCCTTCTCTCACAGTGATATCGTCTGTGAATGTTTCCGTTAGTCGCCTCTTCCGACACCCTTCCGATGAGACGGGGTGGCGATACTTTATATTTTCTCTGCCTCCATTTTAATTTTAGAAAAACATGCACTAAAATGTTACACAAATTAAACATACAATGACCGGCCTTATCGAGAACAGCAATCTCTTCCTGATAACCTTGGACTGATAGCTGCGGTTAGTCTACACACAGCCTAGAGGCGTGTCTCTAATGTGCAGTGTAGACTGCGTGGTACACAATCGATAGCTGTGGGACACTTCCTCTTGTTTTTATATTCCGCTAGATGCTGCCCGAGGCGCGGCCCGCGTGGGTTGCGGCTATTGTGACAGGTCGATTATTCTATCCATCCCCAAGCTATTTAAATCAAACGTATTACGATCGATTGATGGCAGGTTCGAATCTTGGTTACTATACCGACGTGAATGCACTCCTAACAGAAACAATTTAGCCTAGTTTGGAGGGGTCTAGTAATATTAGGCTATTTTTTGTCACGTCAATTTGTTGCAGTCAACTTCGTCACGAGAATAGGTTTCTGTTAATAGCAAGAACGGATTCAGAATATTACACAGGTGAAGTCGTAGGCAATAGTGAGCAAATAATACACTGAGATTAAATAACATCTACAGAACGTCGATATTGCCAATTAGTTGTGGAGGTCTGATGACAGTTATTTCACGAATAATATTGAAGTTCAGCCGCATCATCAGTTAAACTGGAAAGCTGAACCCAGCTGTGTAGGCCAAATGTTTAGAGAATGAAAATACACTGAAACAGAAAGTTCTTCCCTCATAAATTTCTCACTCAGTTACCTTAAATTTGGATTGTAATAGATTCCAATCCTTGGCCGGCGATTGCGGGCAGCGTCGCGGAAATTTGATATTACGCCGCCTGGTGGCAAGCGTCGCGAAAACGTAGACTCATCTGTCTAAGATTTATAGGCTGCTTCTTGAGATTTCGCGATTTTTGAAGGTTAGAGGTTCTTATTATAAGGTTAATCAACTTTTCCTATGAAAAATAGGTTTAACTAAATTTAGATTTCATGTTTTACTAAATGTAGAAACGCATGTTTATTAATTGTATTAGTATTAAAGTTACCATGTTGTATTGTTCAGAGGACCTCCGTGATCACGGTGTTTGCAACAGAGCCGAAATATCGGAAACACAGTACAATACAATATGGTAAATATCCCGATAGCTTTAATATTAATGTGAGTGACCGTGATAGTTTACATGCTTAATAATATTGTAGATGCTGAAATTCTCAGCCTAGATTTCAATCTTATTTTCAGTTTTAAGTACCTTAGGTACGCAATAGACTCACCCCTTACATGGCACGGAAAACCATAGTAGACGAAATACAGGTGTTAAAATACCTCTGCCTGTCTCTCAGGGGATTTTCACATAATAGGTAGGTAACTAATTGAGTAAAATGTGTTACGTCGTATGCCATTAACACTTACTGTAAAAATCCGATGAAAAATAAATTCCAAAAAACATGATACAAAATTGAAATTACCTAAGATGAATTGTTTCATTAATATCATTCTTTTCTTTTAGAGGTTAGTGTTTGTGGACGAATCGGTTGATTTTGCTAAATATAACGGGCCTTTTTAAATTGATTGGATTTTCGATATCCTAAGTTCCTTCAGATAAATTATACAAACGTAAATTAGCAAGCAAAACATACGATCATAGCACTGATATCCATAAATTAGATCATTGAAATGAATATAGAATTAAAATAACACACATAACATTCCAAAATGACCATGAAATTAGGTATAAAAATATAGTTTTCACTTACAAATGAAGTAATGTAAACATTATTATCATCATCAATGTAAACATTGTTTTTCAATTCGAACGCTATAATTGAAGCCTAAAATTCAAAGATTGAACGTAAAACTAAAACATTAAATCACAATCTTCTTGATCTTAGTGTTAATCCCAGTGGCATCTGAAGCGTTCACCTCTGAGTCTGGTGTTCGCTTTACCGGTCTAACTGCGTATTTAGTTGAACTTCGAAATTTGCCATGAAGCAACTGCCATCTGACCTCCATAAGCCAAGGGCGATATCGAAGCATTGTAGCTAGATCAGTTATTGAACCATTGATTTTCGTATGGCAACCGAGACCGACGATTTAACATGTTCTCCGAGGCACGACCAGAGAATCAAAGAATCAAAGAATTAATTTCATTTATTCAGTTAAGGCACACAAAGAACACATATGTACGTAAAAATTTTACAATTGAGTATGTCAAGAAATAATATAAAAATATTAAATATAATAAATAAATAAATAAATATTCCACGACATTCTACACAACGCTATCTAGACCCATGGTAAGCATAGCTTAACTAGCTTGTGTTATGGGATCTAGAATGCGGATAAACATACTTAGATACTTTTTTTTTTTGTAAATACATACATATTATACATAGAAACACCCAGACCAATGCAAATATACATATTCATGCATACAAATATTTGCACTGAGCGGGAATCGAACCCGCGCCCCCTGCATAGCAGTCGAATGCTCTACCGCTACGCCACAGAGGTCGTCATTGCTAATGTACAAATAAACCATTGGAAAATGATTCTTTCGCTGGTTCGGTAGTTTTTTTTTACGTGCGCAAAATCCCCACGGATACCTCCCCACCGGAGCCGGTGGAGGAGGTTATGTCGGACTCGAACCGACTAAAACGCACGCCGCCTGTGGGTCGCTTTGGTTACCGAAGGTGAGGTTGATAGGCATATCCCTCGCACCCCGGCCGACCCAGGGCCATCTCTCACGATCTGGCCCTCTTCTCGGGTGTGGGGACTACAGAGTCCCCAACTCGTCCCTGGAAACGGGGAGGCGCGCCAGGCGCACCACCGCCGCGGCCTGCTTCTGCCAGGGTGACAGGCGGCTCCACCTGTCACCCCCAGGCCGGCGCTCATGGGGGGCGGAGGTCGTTCATCGACCTTCGACGCCCGAGTTGCCTTCGTACGCGGGCAGC
Organism: Eilema griseolum; assembly: GCA_963662185.1. NCBI lineage: Eukaryota > Metazoa > Arthropoda > Insecta > Lepidoptera > Erebidae > Eilema > Eilema griseolum. Next base: position 17,689,820 of record OY759255.1, read on the forward strand.
TTGCCTTGCGATTCTTCGTCGCTCTCGCTGCCGCTCCCGCCCCGCCTCCTCCTTCACGAGCATTACTTGCTCGCAGAAGGAGGCGCCGGCCGCCCACGCATCCGCGCTGGTTCGGTAGGTTAGTTCTACTGAGAAGATACCAGCAAGAAACTCAGCGAACTATATTAGAACTAGATTTTTTTTTAATTTGCTTTAGTTTACAATTTATTTTGTGCGAGCAAGCAAGAGACTTATGTTGACCACGCATTAACATCATTAAGATACTCATCCACTTTATAGTAACCTTTACTCATTAAAGTTTTTTTCCCTTCTAATTTAAATTTATTTATTGGCATAAAGAGATAGATAGAGACTTGCAAATACCAATATTCATGCATACAAATATTTGCACAGAGTAGGTATCGAACCTGCGCCTTCTGCGTAGCGGCCGACACGCCACAGAGGCTGTCAAAAACATTAAATCACAATTTTAAAAAGACTTATAAAGCTGAAGAGTTTGTTTGTTTGTTTGAACGTGTTAATCTCTTGGATCCACGAATTAATAAATTCCTTCAGTATTTGATTGCTTCGTACATGAGGAAAGTTATGGTACGAGTAACCGAGTAATAAGAAAAAGGAAATCAGGGAAATACAGGTGGACGGTGAAACCCTAGGACACAAATCTAATAGGTCAACAATGAACACTAGTAGTATTACCTATTGTTTATGATTTCATTGAACAATATCAAGGAAAAAACAATTTACTAAGGTAATACTAGGTGTCATGTATAAGCTCTAATGACAGCCGGTCTGCCCTCTAGGCATGTTACTCCTCAGTCTCGTGATCACATGCAGTCATGCATGATTGATTACATATGCATTAATAATGGTGAATTAATGTTAGGGACACAATAAGGGTGAATCTTCAACGCAGGTGATTCATTGTAGGTATGAAATATACGGGAAAATATTTGACATAGCAAGGTTGATATTTTTTTTATAAAGAATTTTACATAACATAAACTCACGGCTATATCCCCGAAGGGGTAGGCAGAGGTGCTAACACCCACATTTCGCCAGTTCTTTTTTTTATTTTATTTTTTTATATAGGACACGTCAATTGGACTTCGCCTTGCCTGATGTAAGCTGAAGGCAAAGTCCCAGAAAAGAGGGTCACCATTACTTACACATACCGTGTGACAATGGTGACACTCAGCTTGACGGCCTTAAAGTTAAAGTTCATGTTTAGGTCCCAATGTAATAGGTGGCGAGCCTATTACCACTAACCGGGCACTTATAAACCTGCGATAAATACACACATAACTTCGAAAAGCATCGAAAAGTCATTGGTGGTGGTAAAACCTGGGATCGAACCCGAGACCTCGTCTCAGCAGCCAATTACCCATACCACTTTTTTTTTTTTTTTTTTTACGTGCGCAAAATCCCCACGGATACCTCCCCACCGGAACCGGTGGAGGAGGTTATGTCGGACTCGAACCGACTAAAACGCACGCCGACTGTGGGTCGCTTTGGTTGCCGAAGGTGAGGTTGACAGGCATATCCCTCGTACCCCGGCCGACCCAGGGCCATCTCTCACGATCTGGCCCTCTTCTCGGGTGTGGGGACTACAGAGTCCCCAACTCGTCTCCGGAAACGGGGAGGCGAGCCACGCGCGCCACCGCCGCGGCCTGCTTCTGCCAGGGTGACAGGCAGCTCCACCTGTCACCCCCAGGCCGGCGCTCATGGGGGGCGGAGGTCGTTCAACGACCTCCGACGCCCGATACAGCAAACTTTATTAATTAAAAGAATATTAGCAATTGAATTTACTAATATTCCATCTAATCCCTCCAGCTAAGGTAAATTGCTTGTGTTAGGAGTAGGTTAACGTCGCTAGAATAATGGCCAGGATTCGAACCCGGGACTTTTCGATCACACGGCTGACTACTTAGCTAAGTTACTGAAGCTTCTAAAAATGCTTTTATGAGCATCTAAATGGTATGAAAAAATATTATTGGGTTTCGATTACGAAATTGACTTTAGATTGCACAAACTTAAAGTCACGCCTTTATATCCCAGAACGGGAAGGAAATTAACATCCACATTTCGTCAACTACATATGATTTTCGGTCCCACATAATTGGGGGCGAGCCTAATACCGTCAACCACGGGAAGAAATCGGGTGGAGCTATTCTACTGCACCGGCAACCAACACATTAGATTGTGATTAGTTGAAATTAAGAATCACGATTTAACGCTTTGCTGAGTAGACATGATAGCAGTTGCAATTCAAACCTGGCTACGGCAAGAAAACCCGACGGGGGCCTTTCCTTACAATTCAACGTACAGAAGTGGAATGAAGATTTAAAAGAGAATATTTCACTGATAGCCACGTCTCGATATTCTAGCTTCTTGATAGGTACTAGGACGAGTACTTCTGTAAAAAATCCTTGCGACAAATAGAGCACCCAGAGCTACTGGAAAAGCGCTGTTTAGATTATGGCTTTATTGACTGTTACACTGTTATTTGTTGAAATCCATGAAACCTAACCAAAAAAAAAATAATGACATTGACAATATTCTTTATTGTTATTATTTTTAAACTTTCGCGGTGTGAATTCATAATTATACAAGAATCGGGACTTCTCGCGAATTATATCTTGGAACTTACTATTTCTGCCGACGTTTCGGATGCGTTGCAGCACCCGTGGTCACGACTTGACTAGTCTTCGAGTGTCGAGATGTATGCGGGGGACTTTTTTCGAGCGCCTACCCACCATTACACTTATTATGAACGGTTAGGCTGGCGACACACCACACTGATGTCAGTTTTTAACGGCACTGTGTTTTTTGGTTTTAGTATCTTAATCACTGGATTCCATGTTCCGAATAGTTTGATATTTCAATAGGGAAGACGGATTAAAACTATCCGGAACGTGGAATCCATGGAAATAGTAAGTTCCAAGAATAATTCGCGAGAAGTCCCGATATCTTGTATTCTTTACTATTATCCTTGCGTTAATCTCGGTCGCATTCGAAGCCTTCACCACGGAAGTGTTTTTTGTCTAATATCCAGTTTTGATGCGAAATCCTAATGTTGTCTCATAAGTCAATGTCCTATTTTTTACGTTCTTCAAAGTTAGATAAGTATTTTAGATCTATACACTCATACAAATGCAGTCAGAGCGACAGACAAGCACGCAATAGTCACTATTACTGATGTCATATTTATGACACATAAATTATTTATATGCTGTTTCTATGAATTCATCAATGTATAAGCACCACAATAGTCCATCTCAAAACCTTTTATTAGATGTATAGCAACCGGCATATATCTTGACCCCAAGTCGCGTGAGAAACGATGCCTTGTCGCGCACGGATTGGTGTGAGTGATATAATCTATGAATGGGAAATTTCAGCTCCTCCGCCGCCGTGCTATCCTAAAAATACGCCCAAATATCTCTCGTTTTGCGCCATATTGTGACGTGATTAAGGTAGCCGCGTGGTTCCCGGCAGAGTAGAATTTGGACTACCCCATCTCTTCCTATGCGGTGTCGTACAAGGCGACTAAGGGACAGGGCTGTTTAACATCAGACAGATATATACAGCCCAGACTCAGCCTCAGATGCTGGCTTGAGTCAACAATAGCGACCGGAATACGGCAATAGGCTCACCCCTTATTACGTGGGACCGAAAACAATGATTGGTGAAATGTGGGTATTAATTCATCTCTGCCTAACTCTTTAGGAATAAAGGTGTGATAATATGTATGTATGTAATAAAATGTTATCGTTTAAAGCGATTTGCCTAGCCGTTTGTTGCAATTGCCGATTTTTTTTTTTTTACCTCTTACGTGGCAGATAGGCGCACGGCCCACCTTATGGGAAGTGGTTACCGTAGCCTATGGACGTGTGTTACATCAGAGAAGCCACACTCGCGCTGCTGACCCTGTAAGCATAGTCTCTGTGCCGTCAGTGTAGAGGACAAAGCAGGACAAGCCTTTAGTCATCCCACTGACAGCACAAATTCTCCAGTGAGCTCTACTCACCGCTGGGATTACAACACATTGGCTTTTTTTGGATTGGCTGTATATCATTCAGGCCGTTATTTGAATGGCGCCGTTTTAAGGGGATTAAAGGGACGGTTGATTAAGCTAGTTGGCTAATACAGATATGTATATGCCAGTAACTATATCTGCATAAGGACACGCTCACAACGGCCGCCCGTGTGTTCACAGCCCGCAACATATGGTTGCGGTGACGTCACGCCCGTTGCACCTTGCACTATAAGTTTATGACAAGATAGTGGGAATCCAATGACCTTCTCGTTTATTGTGTCTAGGAATTGATTGAGTAACGGTAATTGTATATTGGTATTTGTTGTTTTTTTTTCCTGGTGGCAAATAAAACTCGATATTTTTTTAATGACTGCTAGAAAAATATAGTTCCTTGTATATTTAGTAAAGTATTATTTAATTATCTTGTAAATAATTAGTGATAGGGGACCGTTGTGGTATGGTAGAATAAGATATAACTAGTGGCCGACAGAGACAGAAAAGTTTAAATAGATGGTACAGAGAGGTAGAGACGTAGTTGAGTGGCGGAGTGACGAGACATGGAGATAGTGGATGATTGGAATGGAGTTTGATATGACAATGTACAATATGCCTATGAAAAGCTCAAAGGACTCGCTTCATTCATTGATCAGTACTTTTATTGGTTTTTGGTTGGTCTGCACTTCACTTACATTATTTGTCTGAATTTTGTGAGATATGTTTGCCAACACTGTGATATACAACTTATTTGGTTAAGCGCTGTTTTCTCAGCTAGGCATCAAGGTAGCCTAAGTAATTATTACCTTTTAGGTTATATGTCCATAGTGTAAAAAAAACAAAAGACACAATAACACTCACACTGTAGCAAACAGTACTGTAGCAAAAAGTAAACAGTAATGTTATTAATGTTTTTAATTCTCAGTCTGGCCATCTGCATATGTCCTAATTGTACTAGGTATCGGGACTTCTCGCGAATTATATCTTCTGTCCTAGTTGGTCGCGCGATTTTTGTAATGCATGAATTATCCAGAAAAGGCATGAGGTGCAAGGCCATCTCGGGCTCATGCAGAATTACTTACAAATATTAAATACTTTCCAATTTATAATGAATCCGTGCGGTGACGGAGAAAGAATACAAGTATCACCACCTACCAAAGGGTGTAGTGAGAGACCACTAACGAAAAAATACGCAGTCCATATCACTGCGAGAGAAGGAAAACTCGAAATCTTCTCCCGGGTCCTTTAAGCGGGGCGTGAAAAAGCATATGATAAGGCCGTCAAGCTGAGTGTCACCATTGTCACACGGTATGTGTAAGTTATGGTGACCCTCTTTTCTGGGACTTTGCCTTCAGCTTACCATCAGGCAAGGCGAAGTCCAATTGACGTGTCCTATATATAAAAAAAAAACCTGTACCAACCCGTCTGGCCAGCGTGGAGACAGTAGAACAGAGCCTCCCAACATTGGAAGAGACCTATGTCCAGCAGTGGACAGCGGTAGGCTTGATTGATTAATTTGAATGAATACTTTGCTCTGTGAAGCGCTTCAACGATCATACTAATTTACTTATTTTAATGTCAATATGATATAAATACTTCCACATCCTTACACCATTATTTTATCATATTTATTTTACACATATAGCAGCTATGGCAACAGAAATCCACAAGGTTCAACATAACAAGGAAACAGGTGTTTGTTAACTAAGAGATTCGGTCGACAGATGGCGTGGTGCGCAGGTGCGCCCGCGCATCGCGCGCTGATACAGATGCGGCGCGATTTGCGTGTTTCTTTTTTTTTTCGGTTTTCGGAGACGGCTCTTGATATGCGAGCAGGATTTATAAATAAGTACTTACCTGTTTTAGGGGTGTCTGTTGTTATATACTAAAATAATTTAAATGATTACTTTTGTATAAATCTTTCTATAAAAGGTGATATTTCGATGGTTGAAAGAATGGGATATGTGTTTTTTATACAACTCAGTGTCTGCCACGACAAACACTGTTATCTGTTTTCGAGGTGAATTTGGCACAAAGATATTCTGGAATAACACATAGGCTATTTTTGATCCCGGAAATAGGTTCCTGCGGTTCGCGGGAACGGGATCAGTATGTCTTGCAGGTGGAGCCAAAGGTTTTAAGCTATTTAATAGTATAATCAGTAGCATACACAACTTCGTAGTAGGCGGACATAATCTCCTCATGTTATCATTCTCGCTTTACCACTTGCTGGAGAAGAATAGTAGAATGAGGATGATGGAAAGGTGTAAGTCCTCAAATCGTTCCTAAGCAGTAACGGTACTCTTCCTCAGTCGAGCCGATTTGTTCGTTCTAGGAAAATATTACTCTAAAAATCGAAGTGTATAAAATTAGTAGAATTATGTATACTCGCAACACGTAAACAATTCTAAATCGATCATTTCCTAAGAATGCAAAGCATGAATGAAATTAAAAAGAAAATCAAATATAATTTTTACGTTACCATGTAGCTCCTCACGCACGCTCTGGGTGACAGCCAACTTGTGGTGTTTGACGCGCTCCTTTTGTGCTGAGTGCTCTGACGCACTGGATTTATGATATAATTACTTGTTATGAACTGTTATGGTCTTTAACACGAGTGCTCCGCCATATTTCTTAGTAATACTCCACTCCAGCAGTCCAGCTATCAAACATCGGGATTATATTGAATTCGGGAGCTGGGTTCCTGAGAAAATGTGGTAGTGACGATTTGTTATGTCTTTGGTCGTTTAATTCTGGTGATTTTTGTTTGTTTTCAATATATATTTTGTTGTGGTTTAAGTTATAAATTGGGAATGTTTGTCATGCTACCGTGTTATGTTGCCAACCCTATGTAACTATAAAAAGGGTTAGGTACTTCATGTTTTTTTTTATTATACGTCAATGTATGTAATTATATTCAGCATGATGGTAAGCTGTAAGGACCAAAATTCTCGTATACATACATACATACATACATATATTCACGCCTTTATCCCCGGAGGAATTAGGCAGAGGTGAATTAACACCCACATTTCACCAATCATTGTATTCAGTCCCACGTAGGAGGGGGGGGCTATTACCGTATTCCGAGCATTATTGTTGACTGGAGCCATCTGAGGCGGAGTCTGAGCTCTATATATCTGTCTGAAACAGCCCTATCCCTTAGTCGCCTTGTACGACACCGCATGGGAGTAGATGAAGTAGTCCAAAATCCAACTTTGCCAGGAACCACGTGGACTATTAAGATTCTATTTATATAAAATATATAGGTATAGCTTCGTTAGTAAGTATGTGTGAAATCTAACTTCCGATAGTTGTATGGGTTTGAAACTATAGATACAACATTTTTGACATCCGGCTGATAATGCGTTTGACATCATCACGCTGTCTAATGATGTGGAATGATATGTAGATGATGGCATTCGTTGAAGACCCCAAGTCATCATCGAATTAGCTTAGTTCTCGGTTGCATCTGAGACTTTCAACTTTGAGCCTACGATTCGTGAAGGTTTATGTTGTGCTGCAGCTTTTATGGGAGTGTCTACCATCTGATCTCTCAGCCCAGCATCCGTTAGTAGGTAAGTCCAATTTGTTGTAACAACACCGGAGGCATAACCCTCCACCACTGCACTAAATTACTCGCACCCAAATGCTGAAAGACGAAGTAACCTCAATAAAAACCACGCATTTGATGTTTGTGGATGCCATAAACGACAGATCTTATCTCCACGAATTCCCACAACATATAACAGCAGCACATGTATCGCTCCACGCCGCCGCTTGTTTTGATAACCCACTATCGTTTGGCAAGCTCGATGACAATAAAAATTAGCGGGCGAACCAACGTGGCGGGTGCGATCTGCTAAAAATATCGCAAGTTTTTGTATCTGCGGTAAATACTGAGCAAATACTTTGTTTACGGGAGTGAACGCGATTGTGGTAAAGGTTTGAATACCTTTAGCTAATTTTTGCATATGTGAACGAAACAGGTCCGATCCGATTGGGGCGCCATCTACCGAGTGGTTTTCATACCACGGTCATCCGATTGGATGAATAGTATCTCGCGGCGCAGGTGGCTCAGAAGGCAGCCGTACATGTAAAAGACAAAATATGGTTTATTTTATCTTAATAAAGTGCAAATGCAAAAAAGTGCAAGCTTTTGAATTAACTAGGTTTGGTGCTTGATGGAGAGAGATGTTCTGATAGATTTAGGCCCGGTTTCTAAAGTAGTACTCAGTCCTGAACCTCGATTTATCAGAAGACGGATTATACGCGACATAGATCAATGGTGAGCAAGCTTTATTTATCGGGGGCCAGAAAGTGTAAAAGATTTTAGAGGAACACAAGTAGTTCAGAATTTGTTGTAGTTTTTGAGCAAATCGGTAAAGAGAATGCAAAATCGATATGTCAATCTTCATACCCTTTACCACGCTTTTTTGGTCAATTATTTTAGTAATATAGAATCTACATTATACTTTTGGACCGCCAAAATATAATTATTGCGGGCCATAATACTATTCATGTCAAAGGAGCGTCGCGTCTGAGGGCCGGATTAAATGCTTGCGCGGGCAAAAAAAAATCATTGATATAGATAAACAATCTGTAAAATTTTCTGCACAATCTGTCGTCAGAGATTTAGGGCTAAGTGTTGTTGTGTCAGTGTTTTAAAAATAGGAAGATAGATAGATATTGTATCCAGTATAACCTATAACACGCTGGAATTTTTTTCCCATCCAGTAACAGTGTTACTCGTTTAAGTTTTACTGGATTGTAATATACCATGAACTCTTTAGTGTACAGTACACTTATACTATAATTTAAAGAATACATCGATCACGAACTAATCAACCGCGAATCTAAAACCTCAGCATTGACATCACATGTGACAGTATATGCTCCAAATGAGTCACCGGACCCTTATAGCCGCGGCTGGTCTATAACAGCGGCTCTCCCACGTCGCTCGCGAATAGCTCGCGTATTTACCCGCACGTCCATCTGTCAGTATGTCTGTATGCCTCTGCATTCTATGATCCATCTAGTCTACGTCAGCATGGGAAAATACGTATTGTGTTTGGTGTATTTTTGTTCATTTTGATGTGAGTAAATTAAGATTGAACATACGAGTTCAACCTGTATTATTTATTTTGTTTGGTAAAGTTGTGATTACTTGTGATAGATTGGGGTTGCAAGGAGAGAAATCTTCTGTGATAGCAGTAAAGGGTGAATGTACCCTAAGTGGCAATCAGAGCAATTTAACCAATTATTTTTTGTATCACTTCACAAAAGAGTAACGGAATTTGAAAGAAAAAAGAGAAAAGATATTGCTACTTAAACTTTTAATGGCATGGACTCATGGCTGTCTAACATCAGACAGATATATACAGTCTAGACTCAGCCTTAAATGCATGGCTCGAGTCAACAATAGGTCCCGGAAAACGACAATATTCACCCACCCCCTATTACGTGGGAGCGAATTCAATGATAGGTGAAATGTGTGTGTTAATTCACCTCCGCCTAACCCTTCGGGGATAAAGGCGTGATTATATGTATGTATGTGTTGACTCAGATAGAAGTCTGATTTTTTTATCACTTTAAGACATTACAGGCCTGATTATTTGTTAATTTCGAGTTGATGCTGTCACCCACTTTCCGGGGAAAATTCCTAGTCACATCAAATTGCAATTAAATATTATGGTTTATTTTATTTATCCGTACTCACACTAAGGTCTTAACAGATAGGCAGACGGACAACCGAGTGATCCTATAAGGGATCCATGAAAAATAAAAGAACGATTCTGAAGTCATTATAATGTCTTTGAACCTGATACGTCACAGCCAGATGGGTGCTTGTCAACACTGCGCTAACGAGACAATTGTTCTTGTAATCTGATATTAAAAGTAAGAATATTTTTTCTTGTGTCACGTGTAATTGGGCCACCATTTCCTACAAGCATATTGAATATCAGCTGTCTATGTCTACTGCTATAATGTGTTACAGACGTACAGTTTCAGATCAAAGTAGTTTTTAATATACCCGAGGTAGGCAGAGGTGTATACACCCACGTTCTACGAAATGAGGGGCTAGCTTTTTGTTGTCAAGCGGACACTTTTCTGACTTAATTGGTACTGAAAATTTCCTTCTCCTCTGACCTCATAAATAACCGTCGATGCAAAATTAGATTCGAAAAGATTTTTGTTGTACCAACTTGTTTATTTATTTTTCAATCATCATTGATACTGAAGTATCCAGCCAAGTCCGACATGCTTTTTTTTATACCACTTAGGTGGCAGACAAGCGCACGGCCCACCTGATGGCAAGTGGTTACCGTGGCCTATGGACGTGTGTAACACCAGTGAAGCCACACTCGCGCTGCCGACCCTGTAAACACAGAGTTTCTGTGCCGTCAGTGTAGAGGACAAAGCAGGACAAGCATTTAGTCATCCCACTGACAGCACAATTTCTCCAGTGAGCTCTGGCTACCCTACTCACTGGGAACACAACACGAAGTTATTATAACCGCGGTATTCTGTAGGGCGGAGGTACTTCCCCAGTCGGACTGCTCAATTGGGCGGAAATACTACCGTATACCTCCTCCCTCCTCCTAATATTGTTCATTGTAATGTTCATGTATAATCTTAGTGGAAGGTTTTATTTATGTAATATTTCCCTCTTACAGAGGTATTTAAAAGCTAGTTTCGTGTGCGATAGAAATACGGTAACCAAAACATTTCGGAGAACTTCGCGCGGTGTTAAACCCACACCTGCTCTAATTTTAACTGACAATCTTCAAACTAACCGAACCTTGTGATTTTAACAACATTTTCCTCTTGTCTTATATTATGTAAGCATGGTCTATCTGCATTGTAATCTGCAGTGAATAATACGAAGACGTCTAATTTCTCTTCTTTCTTTTCCACTCTTACAACCATAGACTTTCAGTTACGATTGTCTTCGATCTCGAAGACCTGGTTACCTATCATAAGTATAGGTTTTTTTATATAAAGGACACGCCAACTTGACCTCACCTCGCCTGATGGTAAGCTAAAGGCAAAGTCTCAGGAAAGAGGGTCACCATTACAGACACTAAGTGTTACAATGGTGGCACTCAGCTTGGCGGCCTCATCAGATTGCTTTTTCACGCCCCGCTTAAAGGCCCCGGGACTGTATGAAGAAGGAAACACGTGTGCTGGTAATGATTTCCAGGTCTTGGTGGTGCGGCATCTTTTTTATCGTAAATTAATTTAAAAAAAATTGCATACTAATACGGTCTGTCCTAAGAGCGTTGCTAAGAACTACTAACAAGCATCGTAAAGACATAATGCGACCAACTACCGACGTAGAATACCAACCAATAGCGTCTGAGTAACGGCCAGGTCCTCGATTGTACTAAGGCATAAGATGGCATTAAATTTTACACTTTATTTATATACTATAATAGTTCAAAATTAAATGAAAAGTGTCGTTACACTTTTTCATACACTCTGCATAAAAGCCTTTAAAGTTTGAACTTAACGGCATTGCTTTAAAGTCTTCTTTTTTTTACGTGCGCAAAATCCCCACGGATACCTCCCCACCGGAGCCGGTGGAGAAGGTTTAGTCGGACTCGAACCGACTAAAACGCACGCCGCCTGTGGGTCGCTTTGGCTGCCGAAGGTGAGGTTGACAGGCATATCCCTCGCACCCCGGCCGACTCAGGGCCATCTCTCACGATCTGGCCCTGTCAAAAACTAAATGGATTTTTTAGCAGTGTCTGTGGTAGGTATATGTAGCAGTGGTTTTACGTTAGCAGAAGCGAGTCCCATTAGAACGTAGATAATTAAATAGGTACTTATAGCCGCGTCGTTCCCGGTAGAGTAGAATTTGGGTCACCCCATCTCCTCCCATGCGGTGTCGTAGAAGGCGACTATGGCATAGGGCTGTTTGGCAGATATATACAGCACAGACTTAGGCACAAATACAATGCTCGAGTCAACAATAGTGCCCAGAAGACGGCAATAGCCTCACTCCCTATTACGTGGGGCCGAAAACAATGGTTGGTGAAATGTGTGTCTTAATTCACCTCTGCCTAACCCTTCGGGAATAAAGGCGTGATTATATGTATGTATGTACTTATACTTATTCGGATCCCGCCATATCGATTATTTAAAACTTGCTGTTTAACAATCTATTTATAGTTAAACCACAGATAATCAGATCTGCGGTTAAACTGTTATTGCTATTAAAACCCACCGTGGGAATCGATCCCACACACCAAACACACACATAACATTAACAAACCGCCAGAACAAAGACATGCCATCTTAATTCTGTTCCCGAGATGAGAAAGCTATCTGTACGCAGAACTGATGCGTTTACAATAAAAGTTATCAATAATGTTCCGGGAATCGAACCGGTTAATACTCTTACGTACAGGGGTGCAGATATCCGGTCATTGTTTCGCGGAAGCGAGTAATTTGTGAGTAATTTTAACTGTCTGGAAGAATATTGTTTGGCATACCTAATTCGTATAAGATTATTTTAAGCGCCATTTTCTTTCCACGTGTGTGTAAAATATAATTTTGAGTGTTTTTAAATATATTTCCTGAGATTTCCCTCTTTCCTGAAACTTTACCTTTAGCTTACCATCAGGCGAGGTGAAGCCAAGTTGGCGTGTCCTAGATAAAAAAAAATACGACTCGTTAATATGACTTCACTTCGCTTGGTGATAAGTTTTGGCAGAGTTGCAGGAAAGAGTGTGTCACCGTTATAGACACCCAACAATGTTACAACGGACAGCGTCAACAGATGCTTTTTACGCTCTGCAAAGAAGCCCCTAAAGAAGAGGTAAGAGATCCCGGACTGCGGGCTCCAATGTGTACATTAGACATGTTTGTGTCAAAAAGCATCAGCTGTCGAGGGCGTCAGGGTAGGTGCCACCATTTTGTGATTGTGAGTGAGCATCTGAAATGGTGGTCCATATTATATGGACTTCTCACTAGTTTATTTACCATGCACTGGGTTGTAGTTAATTGACGGGATGATAGTAAAGAAATATACAGTTTATTTTTTATACCATTTAGGTGGTAGGCAAGCACACGGCCCACCTGATTAAAAGTGGTTACCGTGACCTATGGACGAGTGCAACACCAAGATTTTGACGCTGACCTTTAATACTCTAATACATACATAAAATCACGTCTTTATCCCCGGAGGGTTAGGCAGAGATGAATAATAACACGCACATTTCACTAATCATTGAATTCGGTCCCACGTAATAGGAGGTGAGCCTATTGCCGTCTTCAGGGCACTATTGTTGACTCAAGCCATGCATCTGAGGCTGAGTCTGGGCTGTATATATCTGTCCGATGTTAAACAGCCCTATCCCTTAGTCGCCTTGTACGGTACCGAATGGGAAGAGATGGGGTGGTCCAAATGGTCTACTCTGCTGGGAATCACGCGGCTTTGATTTGCCTGTGTGTCCTTGGCCTCAGGCTAACTCCTGCTAACCTAGTCCAAAAGTTATGTAAATCAAAGGTATTTACTTATACCATGATCGCGTTAAGACCCGTTTCAATTATTGTATATCATGGAACGCGATAGTTTAAAAGTTATTACTTTCATAATTCGTACGTAAATATCTTTAATAATTTATGCGCGAATTATCTTAAAAGAATAACAATAATACATTATGGCACGGGCATCATCAATGAATATCTAATAATGTCACAGCGAGAGTCACCTTCGTGACATGAACTAAATATAGCCCAGTTTTGAACAAGAATCCTTTAGACGCTTTACATGTTGTGTACATTCTCGACCTAGACCCGGCGCCCACGCATGCACTGAGTGATATCACACTGCCACTAACGATATCGCACATATACGCGTATAGCTACATAAGAGTAATAGCTATACACTTTTCCCGGCATGAATATACTGGGGAAATACTAGGAAATAATAATATGGGGTTCTTCAAGAGAGGCATCAGAAGGTTTCTTCATGATCGGCAGCGTGAGTGTAACACCCCTGGTGTTGCATACGTCCATAGGTCACGGTAACCACTTCCCATCAGATGGGCCGTGTGCTTGTCTGCCACCTAAGTGGTATAAGAAAAAGACCTTTACTTAGTATTGATTACTATACAATACAAATCCTTTTTTTGTTTCCGATGAAGTCTAATGTAAAGGCTCACACTATCTGTTATCGTGGGCTTATACAAGGAGCTCCAGGTCCCACATCCGAAACGGTCTTCGAAAGTTCTGGATCTGCCGGGGTATGCGATGGATATACTATAGGCTAACTTACCCCGGCAACTGATGGTCCAGACGGGCCGTGCGGTTTTGGCCGGTTCGAGTCCACATAACCACTCCTCGAGGCTCGAGACGAGGGGCGGGGGTAGTATTTCTGAACACATCTAAAAATAAAGTTTAAAGTTCTACATTGCATAGTTTTCATCTCGCCTTACCTTTTGGGGGATATATAGGCGTGAGTATGTACATAATAACAACATAATAAATGGTTGTCTTAGTTGACAGCGAGACGCATAAAAACCAACAAATAATCGACCGGTAAGGTCAGGCGGCAAGTCGTACCCGCAGCAAAAAGTTCCCCTAGATTTTTTTGCTGTTTGTGTGTCTACTAACTTGGCACGTGGATCTGGGATAATAGAATGTGCTTGGCTGCCACATAAGTGGTATAAAAAAACGAGCTGTCTCTACTGTCAGTAATCAGTAAACATTGCCTCTTAAATAATACCATCGTATTCTCCCGTAACCATAGCTGCTGAAAAACAACTGAAACATCAGGATTAGTGTACATTAAGTACGGTAAGCTTCAGAGAAAAGGAACCCCCGCGGCGATATTCTTTAAGTATTGAGGGGGTCTGTTTTCTCTGACGCTGTGTGTACATCACGATATAACGCCTAATTTCAATAATTCAAACTTCAACAAAAGTACTTGTCATATTTCTATCACATGCACTGCTTTGATATTAGCACTTAATAGGTACAGTCCACAAAATAAATATGTATATACCGTTACGTACCATTTTATATAAAAAGGTGTCTACATAATCTCCTGTGTCGATTGTTGAAAAAAATTGATTGCCGCATTGTTTTATACATTTTCTTCACTCATCTCATTCAATTGATACACATTACAAGTGTAAAATTATGAATAAATTTAAACTAAATCAAGCATAAAGTGTATACATTGTTTTACTGCATATTTAAATGACAAGTGATAATATGTTTCTTGTCGCCTTACGTGGCCTCTAAAGGCGGCAACAGAATTGTGTTACTATAGGTACTCACGTTACGTATTTCCATGAATGGCGAAATCTTTCAGTAATCTGCTCACACTTTTATTCATTATTCTATCTACTTTAGATAACTCTAGCATCATTATTACTTAACTGTCGGAAAATTCATTGTAATGGTTCTTTTTGTGTTTTGTGGTTTTTCTGGTTTGTACATTATTAAAGAGTGTTTTTAAATGTAGTACATATAAATATTTTCCCTGAAGATTGTTTCAATATTCAGGTATAAAGTAAGTAAAAAAATATTTTTTCGCGTCTTTCAACTTTTTAAAATCATTACTAGACTGACCCATAATATAGAACGAAAATTGTGGAACATTGATGATTGCTGACTTGATACATAATTATCATAGATTATTTAATATTTAATAGGTATAAGGTGCATCAACTTCAGTCCCATATGTCAATTTCTCTACTACCAGCAGAAAACGCCTAAAATATTGACATAAAAATACCACAACAACTTATCGAGATTCCTTAACATATTTTCACATATGCATCGTGTCTTCTATCTATATTTTCTTTAATTTCAAATGACAGCGATATATCACAACATATTTGAACACTTCGAGCTTCTATTATGGGTAGAAGACTAAAGTTGCCTAATAAATACTTTTTTTCTTCACCAAGTGATGTATGTCAGTCGCCACCTTTAGCGAATGTTGTTTCAGTAAACAATAGCTGAGTGTTTGTATATCGGTTTGTGACTGCGGTGATGTCATATCGGCCTTCTGTACAGGATAATGGCAGGGGGAAATTCACGAAATTATATTACAGGAAATATGGCAGTGGGAATATAGTACTTGCAAATTCGTTACTATGTTCTGAATATACTACGTAATCAGTCAATTAGTTGGCCTATCACTGCCCACCGCTGGACTCAGGCCTCTCCCGATCTGCGCTATTTCTCCCGATTCTCCGCCTTCTGCATCCAGTCTATCCCAGCCACCTTTTTCAGGTCGTCAGTCCATCTGGTTGGGGGCGTCCCGCCTTCTGTTTGCCTTTTCGTGGTCTCCACTTTAGGACTCGTTTGCTCAAAAGGTCATCGAGCCTACGACAGATATGGCCAGCCCACTACCACTTCAACTTCCAAATATTTCACGGAGAAATATCCTACGAAAATATGAGTTTGTGAAGATGTTTGGATGCTTGTTACTTAATCACGGTCAAAGGGCTGAACGCATCTCTAGAATAAGTTCAATAGGTAACTTTGAGTGAGAATGATCATTAACGATAACTGTGGTGCCATCGCCGTCATCAGCACTATGTCACTGATTCCGAAGCTGTTGCTGTACCCGAACTCCGAGATGGAGGCTTCGAGAACACGGACATTTGCCGAGACGATGATGAGTGTGATGGCAAATTCAGGTGTTGCCAAGGTCTTTGGTGCCGAAACAAACCTCAATGCCCAGCGGTTTAACTACCATACAACGGAGAGACCTTGGCACATGAATTTCGGTGTTAGGGGTCATACGGCAGTCGCTCACGCAATAAAACCAATACGCCTAATAACTGTTTCTATAGGTTACTTCGGGGCCTTAATTATAAACTTTAGATGCAACTGAGATTAACAGCGTGATGATGATAATAATAATTTAGAATTCAAGTGTGATGATATTGGAACTCGAATGTCTAGAATTATTTATTTATGGTATTTAGTCTCACATTTGGTGTATTCGTGTGCCAATATAAATTAAACGATGCTCTTCAAAGCAGAAAGGTCACAACTGCTTAAATATTGGTACGCATCTGTACCTTGGCGACGGCTATTGTCACATTATCATACAAATATTTGAATATTATCGTATCAGTAAGGAAATTGGACTGAATTTATGTGACTTGAGGATATAATAGACGCATAATCTATCATTAGCATGTGCGCATTTAAACACTTTTGCATATCCCCTAGACTATTATTTTATCTGCTATTATTATCCGTCTGACATTGTATTTTAGTATTAAAGTAATCGGGATATTTACCATGTTGTATTATTCTGAGACCGAGTTTGTAGTGAGAGTGAAACCAGTGGTAGAGTAAATACGCGTAGTAAAACAACTCGAAAGAGGGTAGATCAATATATTTACTCCTAAAAAACGTTTTCTCTGTTCACCGCCAATACTCCAGTTCCTCCGTGATCATGGTGCTAGCAACAGCGCCGAAATATCTGAAACTCAAAACAATGCAATATGGTAAATATCCCGATTACATTAATACTAATGTGAGTGACCATGATAGTTTAAATACTTGTAATTTTATTCATCGATTAATTATCTGTTACTACGTGATAATTTTTTTTTGTCCATTAATATGCTTTAGAAGTTTGCCACTACGCACTAGGTCAGAAATGGACGCAACTCTTCTGAACTTTGTGAGGAAGCTAGCTTTGTGTACTCGCCGGCTTGAACAGACCAACTGTTGTTGACCACCTAAAACTTCGATATTTATAACGTTAAACACTTAAGCATTATCCTATTCAGGCTTAAATGCCATTAACTCACTAGATTTAATTAGTATTCGTGCGTTTTGTTATTGCCAGAGTCATAAACGATCCTATAAATACAACTTGACCTTTACTGTTGTACGCGACTTTGTACGAAACAGCGATCTTATTAAGCAGCTGGTCCGATCATACATATCGATTACGATTTATAACAATGGAGCCCGGAAGACGGCAATAGGTTCACCTCCTTTTACCTAGAACCGAATTCAATGAGTGGTGAAATGTGAGTGTTAATTCACCTCTGCCTAACCCTCTGGGGACAAAGGCGTGATTATATGTATGTGTGTACTTTGACCAAACTATAAACATATTATCAAGTGCTGTTTATTTTTCAATTACCTAGCATGAGATCACAGGGTCATATAAAAATATTGTTATTAACTATCAAACTATGAAAACAAACAAGATATATCAGATCTATGTCAATAGTCAATGCGGTGATTGAATCTGGCCGGCGCGGGCGCACAGCATCCGAACATTGTATGTATGTAACACAATGTGTGTGATGTCAATGTTTACAAGACTGCGCGTGCGCCGGCCAAATGTTGCCGGCGAAGGGTGTTGGCAACTATTGTTAATAGATAGGTAATAATGTAATATTGTTACGCAGTTCATAGATTTAGTCTATTGTTACGTGTGCTGGGATAAACTAGTAGGCATGAATTTTATGGGATGTGAGTCTGACAACTTTTACATTCTTCCGGAACATAATTTTGGACTCTCAAAATATTGAATTCTCAAAATGTTGAATTCACAAAAAGTTGATTTTTAAAATGATGAATTCCACATACATACAATTCTACATTCCTAAATATTGAAAAATTATAACTTTTTTGTAATAAAAATTTCCCACTAGTTACAATAATGTAAATACAATTTAACAAAGTTCCAAGAAAACACGTCTAGCTCATGAATATTGAAGCCCCAAGGCATCCTCGTCAGGACCCATTTATAGCTCTTCACCTGAAACTGTCTAAAGTCCTAGCGCCGGCATTAAACTTGTTACGAACTGCTGGTTTTGATGGATTTCCAGGAAAGGCGGGATACTTGTAAACACAGCTGGTGGAGCCGACAGAAATTTAGGATTTTGGGTGAAGCGTTTACCGATAACTCTATTAGTGCAGTTGTAGTTGAGGAAAATGGGTTTTAATTTGTTTTTATTGTCCGTGTGTAGTTGTTATCGGTGAAGTAGAATACGAGGGCTTAACTCATCTTCCTGCGGATTTCATGGGATGATCCCCACTAAGCTGTGTGTAGGGTAGCCAGAGCTCACTGGAGAGTTTTTGTACTGTCATGTCAGGGGGAAGACCAAAAGCTTGTCCTGATTTGTCTTTTTGACTGACCGCATAGAAACTATAACAACTTCCCTTTAGGCGGGCCGTGTGCTTGTCTGCCACTTAAGTGGTATAAAAAAAGCGGTAAATAGAATCGTACCCAGGTAGCATAAAATCAGCATTTATTATGTTCACCATCTACTGACCGAAATTCGAAGAAAGATAAAAATCCAAAAACATTATTATTCAACAAAATAGCACAACATTATTCATGAACTAATGCAAATAATAAAAATTACCCGAGTCGTATCGTACCAGTTTGAGACACCACACACAAACACACAGCCAAATATTTGAACACTATTTGAACACATATGTGTGCCAATGGTCTCTCTATCATGGATGACAAACACCGTGCGAAGTGGAAAAGTAAAAGGTGTAAAGCGGACCTCGGACTCAAAGGTGGAGACTTTGGATGTAATTGGGGCTAACGCAAATATATTTGAAAATGGATGTTGGAAACCATCGAAGGTGCAGAAAGGGGACGGCTATCAAAATCTGTTGGGCAAATCGATTAGTGCTGATTGCGTAATAATTTAATGCGTGAATTCTTACTCTGTCCATCGTCGGCGCTCATGCGCTAGGCAGTTGCAAGCTGCGTTTGATAAGGCGCCAAATTCGACAGCTTCCAATATCACATCTGTACTGTTTCAGTGTGCCATTCACTACTCAGCTAAATCTGGATTGCATTACTAGATTCAGAATGTATCAAATAATTTATGCAGTCACTGTAGTTATGGAAGTTAGCGCCAAACCACGATCACATCAGGCAGCGTCGGCAGCATGAAAAGTCTGCTATGCTTTCTGGCTAGGGTGACTATAGAATCGTGGTTATTGACATTGACTGTATCCTATATTCAGTAAAGAACTAATCCCATTCACATTCCTATACACCAGGTTCAACAATAGTGATTCACAGACACATTTATCTGGGGTCCGTTTTACCAGTCTGAACTGCGGATTTGGCTGAACTTCGATATTTTTCGTGCGACTGCCATCTGACCTTCACAACCCAAAGGCGATATCGAAGCATTGCAGCTAGACCAATTGGTGAACTTTTAGGGCTCCAACTAGCCGTAACGATTGCCATAGATATTGATATGGTAACCGGGACCGCCATCTTAACGTGCTCCCCGAGGCACGACCAGACCAATGCAAATGACCAAATTCATGCATACAGATATTTGCACGGAGCGGGCATCGAACCCGCGCCTCTTGCAAAGCGGCCGCGTTCATTACCGCCATGCCACAGAAGTTGTCCACAGACACACTTCTAGAATTTTCAATATTTTTTGGGAGACGGTCAGACGGCAATCTCTCCCGTAAAAGCCAAGACAAACCAAAACATAAGAAAAGGATCATCAGGAGTGCAAGTGCAAACTTTAGATGCATCGATAAAATCTGAGTTTTTATGATGATGTTTCAATGTTCATTTATCCTGGTTCAATTTAACAAGAAGAAGAAAAAATGAACCTGGAAATTATTGTTTACGTTCCTGTTAGAAACGGCTACTTTAATTTTCTCGCTACGATTACTAATAATTTCTTTTCATTCTGCATCTGAGCCCAGTACTTAGAATCAGAGCTTTCCATGAATCGATAATTATATGTACCTACTGTATTAAAGATTTACGAACCAATTCTTAGATTCGCCGTTTTGTGAGCTATTATACAAGATGTTTATAATTATAACGAAAGTGATTATATTTAATGATGGTTTACTAGATGTGTACAGCTGTTTTTTATACCACTTAGGTGGCAGACAAGCACACGGCTCACCGGATAGGAAGTGATTACCGTGGCCTATGGACGTGCGCAACACCAGGGGTGTTACACTCGCGCTGCCAAGCCTGAAGAAACCTTCTAATGCCCCTCTTAAAGAACCTAATATTGTAGGCGCTGGGGAAAATTTGTGATAATTGTTATATTAGGATTCTACTTTGCTACCGTATCGTAACAACCAGTGCTCGGTTTATCAGTAGGCCTTGACGATAGCTTCATTCCCATAACATCTAAAGCTGTAACTTTGAAGCTCCCCTTCTCCTACTCTTCTTCACTATAAAGGCTTTGTCTTTTATGAGACTGACTGTCGTCTGATCCTCTGACCCACGAAACTAAAGCCTGCGTCGAGACACCGCTCGTCTGGTAAATAATTATTACTACGTAAAAAAATCACACTTGCTGCTCACCAGGAATCGAAACACCGACTCCATAACCACTAAGCTACTGACAACACTTATGACCTTAACCTGTCTTCCAGGTCATACTGTCAGATTTTAAAATAATGATGAAGCATTCTCTCAAATATAGCTGCACGCCCACTACTAATGTCTTCACCCTACCTTCCTTCGTACGAATTCTGGCAGATGCTCTGCACATTGCCCTGTAATAACACACTTCCATAAACTCAACTACTGGAACGGGTCTCAAGGAGCTGGATAGCAGATCAGTGCCATCAATCATCGTTATTGGAGATCAGCATCTGGTGCTAATAGCTCTAATGTTATTGTAAAAAATCTTTCAAACAGATTGGGACATAGCCAAAATCATAAAGTCACCTCTAGAAAAAACTTGCCACTAAAAGACTGCTTAGTTTTGTGGTTGGTTACCGGCATAGGTATATCTTGACGTCTTGACGTCACAAATATGCTCAATATGCGCAGTGGGTATGCGTTTTTTGGATTTCTTCGGGGTGCTACGGTAGTAGAGGAGCTTAAGTCCACTAATCATAGATTATACCAAACCAATCCCGCGCGCCAGGGCCTTGTTTCTATCGCGATCTGGCGTCAAGATATAAGATGATCATGAGATTTTGAATTCGACTCCCAGACCGAACAGTGATATTATATTCAGGTTTCACGGATTCTGAAAACGTCTCCAATAAATATACTTCTTTCCACAATGTGGTTGCAAATGTGGGTATCATATTCCTTAGCGTTATCGTTAATTCGTACGTCTTTGCGTTAATTCCGGTTGCATCCGAAGTTTTTCAACTCGAAGTCCGATTTTCAGGCTTTAACTTCTGTCTCTGCCTGTCCCTTATAAATGTACAAGCGTAAGCATGTTAACAACTAAATCATTGTGCAAAATCTTTCAAACAGATTGGGGCAAGGCCAGAGCGGTTCGACCAAACATAAAATATCGAAATATGAAACAGACTGGTGTTGTGCCAATGTTTTCTATTTCATCTCTCGCATGAATGGAGCAATATATACAGCTCGTACATGGTACAGGTTACGTTCAGACCTGTTTAGTTCTCAGAACATATGATTATGTATTTAGTGGGAACTTTAACGTTTTGTAGGTATTTTATATATTTTTGCAATATAAATTCACTTGAAGTTGTACTAACTGTGTCTAGGAATCTTTGTATTTAACCACATAGGTGGTGAAAAGAGAAATCCTCGCCTTACTAGGAACTCCCTTATACTCTGTGCACCTGGTATTTTAGATATCCTTGTCTGGGGTAGGCAGATACAATGGCTTACTTCTGAACCTAATGAAAAGTAGTTATCACCCTATAACGTGGATATAGATTAAATGCAGTCAGTGGAAACATTCTTCTGCAAGAAATTGCAAAGAATACTTGCCAGTGGACACTCTGTATATGACTATAACAATGACTTGGCTTACATGATTTTTCGCCTTGATTTATAACTATTCCTAACTTACTGACGAAGGTTTTATTAGTTTGCAATCGTACATAATATTCTTATTTATATTAAGGTATTATCATAATCTTTGACTTCAGTTACAGCTTCGCTTACCATCAAACTTTTGAAAAACTATTATACAAAATGTACTAGAGTGAAACCGGTCAGGTTCAATAACGAATTCTGTAGCAAAAGTACCAGTGTGTTCTCAATGTGTGTAACAATAAATTCCACCAAGTGCCACCAATCAAAAGTATAAAAAAAAATAGTTGATCATGTAAGGGTACAACGCGGAAACTACACATCTACGTCTTAATATTCTCTTGAAGTAAGTAATTGCTCATAGTGACGTCGTTGTGACAATGACAATGTTTGATGACGTAGATTTACGTCATCATTTAGTTATATGCATTCAGAGATTGTTTGGTCGTAGCAGCATAACGCATTCAATTAATTACCGTAAACTCATATATCGATATAAGGATATATTTTATTGTAACAGCTAAAATAACATGGACGTTCTCGGATATTTTTCTTATTTTATATATGTAGGTAGCCTAGTGGTATGGATAATGGACTGCTGACACGAGGTCTCGGGTTCGATCCCAGGTTTTACCATGGCACACACCAATGACTTTTCGATGCTTTTCGAAGTTATGTGTGTATTTATCGCAGGTTTATAAGTGCCCGGTTAATGGCGATAGGCTCGCCACCTATAACATTGGGACCTAAACATAAACTGGCGAAATGTGGTTGCTAGCACCTCTGCCTATCCCTTCGGGGGTACAGGCGTGAGTTTATGTTATGTTTATGTTATGTTATGTAGAACACGTCAATTTGACTTTACCTCGTCTTAAGGGTAGTTGAAGCCAAAGTCTCAGCAAGAGGGTCACAATTACAGATATGTATGATGTTATAATGGTGGCCTTAGCTTGACGGATACGTTTTCACGCACCACTTAAAGCACTCTGGACCTTAGGAAGAATTAAACACGTGAGCTGGTAAAGAATTACAGGTCTTAATAGAATGGCAAAGGAAATAGTCTGTAATGAAAATAAAAAAGTTTTGCTTTGAGCATTTGTTACCTATCAAAACTTTTCGGATAATACATATATTATCCGAAAAGTTTGAGAGAGTTCATTTTCTCATTTCTCACCTTCCATAAAAACTGGGCTATCAAATGCCAAAACAACTTTTATAATCGCATGAGTCGTTTTAGAGATTAGCGCATTCAAACAAGCTCCTCAGTTTTATTATTAGTATGCGAACGAACCTTTAACCAACTAATGCAACTCGTTCGATAGTGCTCGCGACTCATTCAGGTAAAGGGGAGCTTTTACACGTCATATAATTATAGTTCTACCTTTTAAAACATGTAAGTAGGGTAACGTATTGAGTGACGTCATCAACGAATTCCCCACACGGTTGGTGTACGTATACGATTCGTAATTAATTAGTTGTTGAAATATTCTGTAGGAATTTGGGGTTCCTTAAAAATAAAAAGAAACTGCCTTAGGTAGGTTGAGAAGCATACTATTTATGTATATCCACAATTCACCAAGTATGTTCTTCTTTGTAATAGGGGCGAGACAATCGACGTCTATCGAACATTTTAATAGGTACTGTGTGTTTACTCCTAAATCTCTTTATCAAGGGCAAGGGACACGACCTTCCCTGGCCGATACGGAGGTCTCTCAATCGTCTACGCACAGTCGGCCGGTCCAGACAAAATCTATGCAGATGGGGAATGTGAGACGATGTAAGTGCGGTGCCCCCGTGCAGTCCATGGCGCACTTGGTCTCGTGCCCCTCGTGTCCTTCCTCCTGTACTAAAGACGACTTGAATAAAGCCACTGATAACGCGGTTGAGATGGCACAATTTTATTCGGGAACAATTTAGCACCAATAGTGAATCATTGACACGAGAAGAAGAAGGGCAACTTGGGACATCTCGTTCCGATGGCGACACCCATGTTATATTTCGATGATGATGATTTTTTATAACTTTATAACCTTATATTAATAATAATGTAATAATAAATAAAGTTTATTTCGAAACAAGTCCATAGAAGGTTAGTACCTACGTACATTTTACACTTATAGGTATATACTATTGGGTTTAATGGTTGTATTTTTGTCGGTGTGAACCACCATCCACCTTTTAAATAGGGGGGAGTCCCACCGGTTTGATAACGCAGCCAGGATGCTGTTGAAGCTGCTCCTCGTGCGCTTCAATAAGGAAGCACAACGCTTTCTTATTATATTCTTTCTTCAAAATTTTCTAACTTATATTTTTATCCCTCAGCGTTGAAACGTGACACGGGTGTATCTCGTCACGTTTCGAAGTTGTCACGTTCCCAACGTGTCCCTTAAATGGTCACGTTTTAAAAGAAAAGTTGTTCCGAAGAAGTTTTCTGAAACCTCTTGCTTAATTGAAAACAAATCAAAGTATGAGTCACTTTGAAGGTTCAATAACCTCCCGAAAACGACTGGTCGCTGGTAGGTTTGGTTTTTACAGATCATGCGGAATACCAAAGCTTTTTACGTTTTTCTCCCTAATTGAATTGTAATCATGAGTTTTGACAATGTGACCCATAGATATAGGGTAAAACTCTGTAATACGCCCCAGTTGACAAAACGCCCCAGTCGTTTAACACTCACACTAACACAGTTTCGCAGCGCATAACTACTCGCACGCGTAGGCGCCAGTCGGACGACAACATGGCTGCCGCTCACACGTTATAATTATTGTTCCTCCAAGAAATATTCGAAAATATACTTTTTTAGTGATCAAACAATTTGTGGTAAGTTTCATATGAATTTTTATAACTTTAGTGATTTGTTTTTTATGTCAATCTTGTTCAATTCATGGTAAAATGTATAAACCAACCATCATATTTTCAATGTGGCGAACGTTATAACCTTGAGTTTGTTGATTAAACCGCAGTGGGGCATTTTAAATAGTGTATTTTACAATATGCCCCATGGCTTGGTACGTAAAACGCCCCACTATTTTTATTTATTACGTGTTACAATAGTTTATAAATCTTTCAGAAAATGTCTCGGAAGTATAATAGAAAAACACTGCGAGCATCATGGTCGCCAGAAGATTTAGAAGAAGCAATGGAAAAGGTAAAAAGCAAGACTATGGGTGTCAATGAAGCCTCCAGAAATTACCAGATTCCCTCCAGAACCCTCAGAAGACACCTTTTAACAGGTGAATCAAAAGTCCCTCTTGGTCGCAACCCAGTCTTTTCAGAAGAGTATGAAAAAAGTTAGTAGCTCATATAAGAAAATTAGAAAGAGTAGGGTTTGCACCAGACCGACGAGATGTAAAAGAAATAGCTTTTCAGTGGGCCACAAAACTTAAAATAAAACACACATTTCCGGAAGAGTCTGGATTAGCGGGTAACGTCTGGTTTTCTGGATTTATGGCAAGAAATCCGGAACTAAGCCAAAGAAAGTCAGAAGGTTTATCCCTCGCACGAGCTTATGGAGTGAACAGAAAGGATGTTCAAGATTTTTTCGACTTGTTAGCCAAAATCTATCAAGAAAATAACTTCGCATCCCACCCTGAAGACATATATAATATGGACGAGTCAGGCATCCAGGTAAATAACAAACCAGGAAAAGTGATAGCAACCAAAGGTGCCAAGGATGTGTACACTCTCACAAGTTGTGAAAAGGGTGAAAATGTTACAGTCATAGCGTGTTGCAATGCTGAAGGCAGTTTCCTACCTCCTGTCCTTATATATAAGGGAACTTACGAAAAACCTCAGTTTTCCGAAGGTCAGCCACCAGGATCAAAAGTCTTTATGAATAAAAAATCATCGTATATCAACTCGGATCTGTTTATGAAGTGGTTTGAGGAAGTATTTTTGCTTCACAAAAGCTCACGAAAAACATTGTTGATATTAGACGGTCGATAATCATCGACATTCAATGACTTAAAGGCGATTTAAAAAAGTGGGGCATTTTATAATGGAGGCGAGGCATATTATGCAATGGCATATGACAAAACGCCCCACAGTAGATTTAAAAAAAAATGATTATTACTCTATTTTCTTACAACTTAAATGTTTGTAACAAGTGCCATAATGTCCTAAAAGAAATAAATAATGTTAGTAAATAAAGATTTGATTATAACTTTGATTAGTTTTATTTCAGTTAGTGTACAAAAAAAAGTGGGGCGTATTACCTAGTTTTACCCTAGGTTTAGGTTTAAAGATATTTATTTCTCATAAAAACATAAAGTTCACTTAAAATCAGACTTACAATAATTTAGAAATTTACAATAAATGTTTTCCTCTATTCTGGCTACTTTAAACGATTACATTTGTTGTACATAGTTTTTGAATCTACCCTTATACACATTCAAATTATCATATTTTTAATGTTGTTAGGTAGTTTATTATAAAGCTGTGCTCCATCGAATAATATCGTTTTTTTACCGTTTTTTTTTTCTTTACGTGCGCAAAATCCCCACGGATACCTCCCCACCGGAGCCGGTGGAGGAGGTTATGTCGGACTTGAACCGACTAAAACGCACGCCGCCTGTGGGTCGCTTTGGTTGCCGAAGGTGAGGTTGACAGGCATATCCCTCGCACCCCGGCCGACCCAGGGCCATCTCTCACGATCTGGCCCTCTTCTCGGGTGTGGGGACTACAGAGTCCCCACCTCGTCCCCGGAAACGGCCGCGCCGCGGCCTGCTTCTGCCAGGGTGACAGGCGGCTCCACCTGTCACCCCCAGGCCGGCGTTTTTTTACCGTAGTTAGTACGTGGAAGAATTAACTGAATATTGTCTCTGTTTCTTAGCAAGTGAATTGATTCCCTCTTAGATAACTGTATATTAGTTTGGATCGAATTAGTTGTAATTTTTTTTTAACTAAAATGCAGGTCGTGTATATGTATAGTTGTTTTATGTATACTAATTTTGTTTTGTGATATATTTGATTTGTTGGAGTCCGATAGTGTAATAGTGCTTTTATTATAATATATAGGCCTGAAATTCAATGTACACTTCACATCCCCTTATTACTAGGTATAACTGCTTCTCTGCTGGGAGAGAATTCATATTGTGTTAAGCTCGCCTTTGTACATATATTATATTTTTTGTGTATGATCTCTGTACTACTACTGATTGTGTGCAATAAATAATTAAGAATATAGGCTTATGATTTGAGTGTATGGGAGTATCTTTAGATAAAATCCTTTGGCATATCATCTTCATTTTTTTGTAGGCCATTTTTGTATTGACTCTCGTTACGTTTCATAATAGGTACATTTGCATGTTACATTACCCACTGTTAACATTACAATTTTTTCATGAAAAAATGACTTCTGAATAGGTATTTTTTATTTGAAAATAATGCTATGTCATTTGTAATCTTACTCAGATGGTATTCCCCGAGTCATGTCAGTTATGTTTAAAGTTTAACCACTAAGTAATAACTCAGAACTGAGCATTTACCTGGAAAACCTAAATCACCTAAGGTAAAAAAAATATTGGAACTGTCGCTATTGTAATTATTTAGCTTCCAATCGTTAAATTGATTTGATTTTTGGTTGACATGTCGTGGTTATGTCGTGATGATGATAAATTGACAATTTAATGAATATAAATATATTCTTCAAAGTATTCCGAAGATGGAACCAACTTGTAAATATTAAAACTCTTCAACGACTGCTAGTAGAGCTTTCTACTAGTAAAAAGAAAATTTGAGTCCGGGAAACCCGCCTATCCAGCCAGTATCGAACTCCTAATAACCACATAAAACAAATGCAACGTAGGTAATACCAAATACCTACGTTGCATTTGTTTTTATATGGTATTATTTACGAGAACAACTTTTAGTTCTGAGTTCATAATAAAACGAAACGTCAATATCGAAGTCATAATTCTCCTAAACTTATTAATAAACCTCATGTCAACTTCAAATAACAAATGTACAGGACGCGGCGCCGCCATTCGACAGAAACAATCGCAAATTAAACAACATGTTTGAACATACCACGCCATGGAATTCGGCGGACACAACCACCTTTTCGCCATATGTCGACCCTGACAATACACCCGCTTACACAAACTTAAAATAACTTATAAAACTTACCCCTAAACTTCTGAAAACTACTCTTATTTGTGAACTGTAACTAATAAAATCAAACTGTTCGAACTGCCACTTATTACGTTCTATAATTGAAGTTTACAGCCGATCGGTTATATTTGCGTCTCTTTCAAATGTATGTATTGTTTTATTTCTATCCCGTTTTTACGATCCTTCAATTCGAAGTGCACAGGTGCATTATACATTTGTCTCGTTCGCTCGCGTTGTTTATATCGTGCCGCGGCAGGTCAGTCTCCTGGACGGTGCCGTGTGGAGCGGACATACAAGTTGTAAATTTGATTTTTTTAGAAAGTGGCTTTTAAGTGTTGGTGTGTAAAAGCATTTCAGTGGTGGCAATGACATTGCTTGTGTTGTTATAGTGTGGTGCATCAGGTGTAGTGGCGTGACGTAGTTGGCATTTTACTGTTTCCTTTTGGATATCCTTTTTGTTCGGAGCAGGGCTGACTGGCTCGTATTCATACGGTTTGTCCTTTTTTTTAAGTTTTGTGTTGATTGTAGCCGAGTTTCAGTGATGTAATTGTGACTGTTAAGCGACTACGAGTATTCTGCAGTCTCATTAATTAAAACTAAAAATAATAAATGTGTTTTGATAGTGTTACTCTAGATAAAAACAACGTGCTTTGGTAGTAATATGACGTTATTTTTCAAAACAGACGTATAGCGGGTAGACATGCTACACTTAAATATTACTAGCAACATTATAAAACTATAAAGCATGCAAAGCTTATTACATTTCCTCAATTTAGCAGTTTTTACATTCGTGATGTCATTTACCGCAAACTATTGAAGCGTGTCCTTACACACACAGACACAAACACGAACATTCGCTATTGTGATCATATTTACACAAATGTGCTACTTATGACAAGCTGTCATTCTGTTATTTTCAAGCTATGACATTTGTAGCAAAGAATTTTGTTAAATGCTCAAGAATTCGATTCATATTTAATGATTGTTTATTCTTTATTACACAAATCTATAAAGATTACTTTAAGGCATAGTGGATAGACTTGGGCTTATTTTAAAGATAAGAACTACGAAGAAAGTATGTAGAAAATATTGACGTGGTAATTCATAAACACAACATATTATGATATATGTAAGTAAACACACTAAAGTGTTAAAAAAATAATGCACATAAACTAGAATGTAACATAATGTAAAAATTCAAATCACTACCTAGTTATTTTTATGATCATTACGTCTACCTAACTGCATCATAATAATGTAGTATCGTGACCAGATAACCTATACTTAATTGTAAATTTTAATTTAAAATGCGCAATTAAACTTGCGATAAGTTTAAACAATTAAAATATAGACACTCTGATAGTATCTACTCTTCAACTACAATAATGTTGTTTTACACCCCTACCAAACAACAACGGAACATTCGTTAAGCACACTTAACAACAATCGTCGTAGTTGGGAACGTGAAACAGCATTTTTAATTGCACAAGAAACATCGTAATGTCTATATTGAGATTACGTAAATAGACCAAAATGTTCAATTAACTTTTCCAAACATATCCTTAAGAAAGCACTGATTAATCTATGGGTACATTAGACATTAAAGAACTTAATAAGCGAGCTATAGGTTGTATCTTACATCGAAGTTTCCAACCACTAGATCATTATCGGCCTATCTGCGATCTGTGGTCCAGTGTTGGAATATCCACACGTTCGCAGGAGAAGTAAGCACTTACGACCCATTGGATTGATGCAGAACATCGCCATTTTACATGGGAACCACTTTTCCTATGCATTATGTAGCTTGAAGCATCATCGCTATATAATATTGTAAGAGGAATGCAAGAAATCGTTGATTACGTAACTTATACAACGCGGGAATAATTTTTACGGTACAGAAACTAAATTTGCATTTACTTTGTACTAATAATATGAGTTAGTACAATGTTAGTTAGGTCTTGGTTGTTGCAACTATTCACAATTTTGTTTACTTTTGATCAACACTTTTATCTAATGTATTGGTATCGATTAGATGTCTCAAAATTTAGCACTAATTGTATACTATTATTATCACGAGTACTGGGTATGGCAAATAAATTGCATTCAGGCTTATGTATATCTAATTTAAATATGTGTAGTTGATTATAAACCTGTTACAGTGTATAATAATATGGCCTGATGTCATCCTCTTATTATATTTCTAATAAGTAGCTCTATTATAACAATTCTACAGTTCTATAGTAAGTTTCCTGTGGTATTTTTTTATTCACTGCAATGTTATGTTTCTTATTCACCAGTTTTTTTAACTGAATCAATAGTTAAACGTTTAGGCAATTTATTTGCATATTTGGGGTTCCGCACCTCAAAAAAAAAACAGAACCCTTATAGTATCACTTCGTTGCTCGTCTGTCTGTCAAGACCTTTTTCTCAGAAATGCGTAGAGGCATCAAGTTGAAATTCATAGAACATATATTAGTCTAACGTCTTGAAACTGCAAAAATCAAACTTCTAAGTCAACGTACTCATCCCGCTTCACAATTTACGAAACCCTCGTTGCGCGAGTCCGACTCGCACTTGACCGGTTTTTTTTTTTTAAATACCTTGTTTATTTATATTATAAGTATAGTCTGGCACTTATAATAAAGTCTCCATTCGGCACATAGGACAACAATCTGAATTATTTTCAGTAACCAGTTCTCACGTCTCTTAATCTAAGATGAGAGAATTTTGTACATGTGATTTTCCTCCAAGCATCGTACTCGTAGTACAAGTTGTGTAAGACACCGCCATAATACTTAATGTAGCTTAAAAATAATCGATCAGCTTTTTTCTTTTATCTCGGCTTATATTACTATAACCGACAGCTTAAAGGGTGTGTTAATACTTTTATGTAAATAGTGTTTACGGAATCAAATCCGCTTTGAATGTTAAGCGATGGCCACTAGAAATTAATCACGTTTTATTCATTGGATGCTTATTAAGTCACGTGATCTTAGTCATGAATTAATTGCATAGAATACGATGTGATTTGTTGTATGAGTTAAACAGGATAAATAAGAAGTCTTGAATCACGTGAACGAAAAACTACTGCATTATTTAGGTTTATAGTTTTGTTTTCTGGTTATGTTAATGTCTTTTTATAATTTCGTCATGTGGTTATTGACATACAATCATTTTTATTCATAATATAGGTACGTTCACAATTTTTAAACCGTTTTTTAAATTACTACATGACTCTTTTATAATTTATAGTAAGTTTTTTCTCCGTTCTTTTTACTTTTATTTTCTATTTCTTTCCTTTTGCGTAATAGTGCATAAAAGTATCATTATTACTTATTCAGTTGAAATTGACGGTCCCACGATACTCTAAAGTTCTAGTAATCTGTTTAATTACTGATATTTCCTGTATATTCGGTTAGTAGGTAGTTCAGCAAGTAACATGTAAAATCGGAAACATTTGTCATCGGTGTTGATCGGAACTTAATAAAAATAAATCACAAGATTTTACTTTTACACTAGATATAATTCTCGATTCATCAAATAGAAAATGTTTATATACCAAGATCATAAACTAAAGAGTAGTTCAAGAAAATATTGTCAAAAATTTTTAAAATCTGGATTGCATTTTATCGTTTGTTAACATTTTTTTTATTGGAAAGGCCCTACAATTCAATACTTATTAATCTTGTAAAATATCTACAAACTTATATCATATCTTACTATCTATTTATATGGTCCATTAGCCATTACGTGTTGAATGAAAATACAAATAAACTTTCCTCAACAATTTCAAGTTAAAGGACGAAGGACTTAAACTACATTATTAAGTACAACAATTCCTCTCGACTATCAAAACAAGTTGTCATGACGCATCGTCCAATAAAACCACAAGTTAGTTCTTAATAATTCAGCATGACCACCCAGCTACGGCCGTTATAAAAAGAGCTTTGTCAACTTAATCATGTGACTCAAGTTGTTTAAGAAGCTATTGTTGAGAGGGGTCAAGTAGGACTGGTTGGAAATTAACGTCATGTAGAATACAGTATGATCTCATAGCTATTTGCGTTAAAGCCGATACGAAGTCGCAAGCGCCTCGGGCGTGTCGATTGTTCGTTTTTATTTTGACCTCTTCGTTGCAGCGCGTCTGGAAGGAACGAAATTTGAAAAATGTCGGTTGTATTGGTTCGGTGTTAGGGCTCGGTTTTTTAAAATTAGTGTTAACTAACTTCCGGATTTTTTACGTTTAAAATGTTTAAATAGATGGTAATATATTCGGTGTTCATTAATAAGTAACATATCATAAATATGAAGTTATAAGTTAGTTAAATATAATATTGTTGATTGAAAATAGAATTTATAAATTGGCAATGCAAATAATATTTGACACTCCATATTAGATACTTTTAATGGTAATCAATTGTCAAAATTAGCATTCATTCATGTCCTTTACTATGGGTTACAGATGTTTGTTCGTTCACAATTCTCATATCATTAAAACGCTTTTGCGTATCGCGTGGTTTCCGGTGAAGTAAAACACATAAAATAAACACACCCCATCCCTTCGTATGTGCTAATAGCATGTGAAGGGCTTTTTTACTTCCGACAGTAACCATACGACGCATGCAAAAAGTGTCTGTTTGACAGCAATGTGTCAGTAACCAAAATATTGGCTGTCATTCAACTCTACTTACACCTTTGGAGGAAGTTTGGAAAAGCATAGCATCTTGAGCTTTATCATTGTTAACTAAATTTTACGAGGTAGGTATGCTATACAATTTATTCTACACGTAGATTGTATGACGAAGAAAACATCTTCCCATAACTTGGATCCTCTGAGAACCCTGGGATAGCCGGAGTGCGAGGGATAAGTCAGTGAAAATTCCACCTCCAGTACCAAAAGACCCAAGACTGACTGAACCATCCCCGCTGGCTCCAACTGGGTATCAGTGAGAATAATGTGAATAAGCAACAGATGAAACAAACTAATAAATACATATAATCACGCCTTTATCCATGAAGGGTTAGGCAGAGGTGAATTAACACCCACATTTCACCAACAATTGTATTCGGTCCCTCGTAATAGTGGGTGAGCCTGATGCCGTATTCCGGGCACTATTGTTGACTCGAGCCATGCATCTGAGGCTGAGTCTGGGCTGTATATATCTGTCTAATGTTAAACAGCCCTATCCCTTAGTCGCCTTGTACGACACCGCATGGGAAGAGATGGGGTAGCCCTAATTCTACTCTGCCGGAAACTACGCGCCGGAGACAAACTAAGAGCTACCATTATATTGTCTATTTCGACGATTTGATAACAATATTATCAAATAGTCGAATTATCATTCAATGAACTATGTAATCATTATGACTTGCGCGTGCCCTGCCTCCCACGCAGTTCAAAAAGTGACATCGTCCTTATCAGGTCTTGTTCTATATACAACGAAGTGTAATTGATGATGCTTTTAGGAACCTCTCCGAAGTTCAGATGGAGCGGGTGTATTGACGAGCTATGACTCCACTTAAGCTAAGAATGCATTAACCTGCGCGCTCGCACTGTCGTGGACTCCATAGATAAACAGTTATCTTGAAATAGAAGTTATGGTGTTTTATTCCGGTTATTTCCTTGTTGGGTCTGTGGTTTAAATGTACTTTACCACCTAGTGAATGAAAAAAATCATAAACAATGCTCGCTTATGAAAAAGAGGTATTGATATGTGTTTTATATGCATTGGGAGGGTAAATGAAGTATATGGAGTTCCAAAAGGACTTCGGGGACCAAGACAATTGCAGGTTGGTAAGAGGTATTGATTGCCGGACAAGGCTTTAATGTAGGCTTTCCTATCAGAGTTGGGAGGTCAGACTGCAGTCACGCTCAAAGAACAAACTAATAAATAGATTACCTAGTCGGAGTGCGGACTCCAGATTCCCTTAGATAAAGAAGAGAGTCCACTATGGAGAAATACGACAAGAACCCAGTCAGGGCATATTACTCGTAAAGTTTGAGAAACGCTGTCTTA
Organism: Eilema griseolum; assembly: GCA_963662185.1. Taxonomy (NCBI): domain Eukaryota; kingdom Metazoa; phylum Arthropoda; class Insecta; order Lepidoptera; family Erebidae; genus Eilema; species Eilema griseolum. Next base: position 17,724,745 of record OY759255.1, read on the forward strand.
GAATATAATTATAATATATTATTTTCTGAAACACCTATACATATATACAACGCCAATTATAACACCCGCTATGACAGGTGACAGGTACGGAGAGCTCGGCCACTGACTCCAAGGTCACGTATTCTCATCCCGATTGATTCACTCGACCAAAACAATTGTTTAGTCACGCGTCGAATTAGCTGTTAGCGTGATCGTGAGGTAAATGAGGAATTTAACGTCTTCGGGATAGCCGGTGGTATTTCTACGTGTGAAGTGGCTAGAGTACCAGATTTAGTCACGTTAAGTTTCGTACAAACATACATATAACCACGCCTTTATCCCTGGAGAGACGTGAATTAATACCCACATTTCACCAATAATTGAATTCGATCCCACGTAATAGGAGGTGAGCATATTGCCGTATTCCGGGCACTACTGTTGACTCGAGCCATGCAACTGAGGCTGAGTCTGGGCTGTATATATCTGTCTGATGTTAAACAGCCCTATCCCTTAGTCGCCTTGTACGACTCCGCATGGGAAGAGATGGTTTGGCCCTAATTCTACTCTGCCGGAAACCACGCGGCATACGACGTGATTGGGTCAAGATATATGCCACCTGTACATCTCTCATCTATTTTGGTGATGTGCTTTTTGGAGTACCGTTCTTTACAAAGTTACAATGGGCTAACGGGGATGACATGGGACGCACGGTGCTGATAAAAAAAATCTGTGATTGCCTGTCTTCCTGTCTGTATGTTCCGGATAATCTATGAAGTGGCTGGGCTAATATTGACAAGATTTTCACTGGCAGATAGCTGATATTATAATCTCACCTGCTGACTGGTACACTTGCCGATAAACGACTGATGATCTGGCACAGGCTTTGGTCTCGGAGTTATGAGGTCAGACGGCAGTTACTCCCATAATAGATTTTTAACCAAATAAACAATGGATCTGCTGTCCATCACGAAGATTATGGTAGAAACTGGAACAGATATGGCGATCCTTGTAATCTTAACCTTGTTTACATACTTTACATATTTCAATCGTGAATTACTGCGGTATAGTTAGAAGAAAGATTTATATATATTAGCAATTTTCTCATTAAGCCGCAACAAATTTAGCGAGCTGCAACGTTTTAGTGAGCAATTAGCGTGGTTAATATAACTCAAATACGCGTGAGCTATGTGTGCATACCTGCGATATCTGAAACAATGTACACATACTTCTTACGTAATCATAGTCATCTCTAGCCTGAGCCTGCGCTCAAGGTATATGGGGTCTACTAACATTCAAGGGGCCACAATCATGAACTTGCAGAAATCTCCTCGTATAGCTAGCCCACCCTCCCTGCCAGAGACGATGGGACTGGTTATCTTAGATTAGAACCGACTAAAACAGCACGCCGCGCTGTCGTGGGTCTTCTGTTGCCGGAGATGAGATAGCATATGTTTCGCTCACCGGCCGATCTAGGACCGTTTCCGCCTTTGAAATTATCCCGAATCATCGAAAACTCTCTAGCGCAGACTTTCCTCTCGAGATTAGGAGGTCAAAGGCAGTTGCTCCCATAATATTCAAAATAAGTAAAATAAAAATGGCTATAGCAGGAAAGCGGACGAAATGATTTATAGTCTCTAAATTATAACTTATTTCTAAACCATATTAATAGTAAACAATATTCTTCTGGGTTGTGTACAAAATAGTTATCTAATGTGGTCTAGCTATTCCAACAAGTTGGCCGTCTAATTGCTGGAGCAGTGTGTCACTTTATGATGTCATCTGCGCGTGCGCATGCCATGTGAATAGTTTAGTTTTAAATACAAACGTTCATAACTAGTAAGGAAAATTATAATTATTTTCTATGATAAAGAATTCATTGTTATAGTTTCAGTTATATGCGAAGGTCGTGAATTTAAATAAATAAATAAACGAATATCAAAAGAGCTACTAGGCGTCTGACTTGCCGGTGGTTTAGTTTTTAAAGTGCCCTTTTTATCGTGCGATATATCCCCCCGGATACTCCCTCCCCTTACTGACCAATGGGCAAGGTTATGTCGGACTCGAACCGACTAAAACGCAGGCCGTCTGACAGTCGTAAGTTGCCGGACGTGAGAATGCCGGTGGCATATCTCACGCACCCCGGCCGACCCAGAGCCATCTCTTTTAAGCTGGTCCTCTTCGGGTTTGGGGACCACTGAGTCCTTATCCAAACCCCGGGCATGGGGAAGGCGCACAACTCGCGCCACCGCTGCGACACAGTGATGGCACTAGTTTTAAAAGTGTCTGAGTCTTTGGGTGGTCATTTATTTATAGGAGTTGTATAAAATCGCGTTGTTTTGCTACATACGCTAGCAACAAAAGTATAGAGTAGCTGGTAACAGATGGTTAACATCATTCAAAACATTAAAATACCACAAAATATTCTCCCGCATTTGTATAATAAAAAACTCTTTACGGTTCCGCAAGGGAACATTTTGTAAAAGAATCCTATTGGGAACAAACAATACTTACAAATCATATGGAAGTGCAAAATATTCTAGCCTATAAGTAGATTAAAAAAAAAAAAACTGTCACACGCATTCGCGCTTGTCCCTAAAAGATAGGTGCGACCGGACCTGTACCTGGCGCGAAGGTGCCCATCAGGCTGGCTGCGTTGCCCCATGGAATGGCGAGGGTAAGCCTCTGGACCAGGCACAATCCGGCGCGAGGGTCACCAAATACCTTAAGTTGATTAAGTTTCATTGCGATCGGATGAACGGCACGACAAGGTAAATACCACTCAACTTAGATAGACTATAAATAGACCATCTCTCGTCGCAGCCTTAATTCCGGGTTCAAGTTTTAACCTAAATATTAACTTAAACAGGTCTTTTTTTAAGTGCGAAAAATCCCCACGGATACCCCTATCCCCCCGCCGCGAACCGGGACCCAGGTTATGACAGACTCGAACCGACTAAAACGCACATCGCTTGTGGGTCGTTATTGATTGCTGCAGGTGAGGTTGACAGGCAAAGTCCTCGCACCCTGGTCGAACCAGGGCCATCTCTCTCGATCTGGCCCTCCTCGGGAACTTTTACAGGTCTATAATACTTATTGTAATGAGTAATATATATGCTATTTTCTATCAACAAAATATAGTGAAGGTATACATATAAGTATACTAGTTTGAGTCTAGACGGCGCTACAATAATATATTATAACAGTTGTAAAAACAAACTTAAGCAGACAGTGAGAGAAACGATTTATAACAAACTACATATTATATAAGTAATAGTCTGTTTTGATGAACAACACTGTCATTCGAATGGCAAGGTTTATACATAAGTGACGCGGATGTTAGTTTACTGACACGTGTTGTATGGTCAACGACAAAAGTAGCTTAACAAACTCTAATTTATTGATCGCCTTACCTCATAAATCTTTTCATAAAATAATGAGCAAACTATGTACGTAACTTCGCCATTTTTTTTTATATAGAACACGTCAATTAGACTTCGCCTTGCCTGATGGTAAGCTGAAGGCAAAGTCTCAGAAAAGGGGGTCACCATTACTTACACATACCGTGTGACAATGGTGACACTCAGCTTGACGGCCTCATCATATGCTTTTCACGCCCCGCTTAAAGGACCCGGGACTGAAGGAAGAAGGAAACACGTTATACACACATTATAAAATTGCTTATAAATCAATTTATCGATACATTAGGCTCGGCTTCGCCTGTGGGCATATTTTGAAACCCCGTAGCCATATATGCCCGCAATTTATCAATTTTCAAAAAAATATGGGAATTCACCGATTTTATTGATATTTATGGTTACTGCTCCGCTCCCTTGATTAGTAGCGTGATAACCTATAACCTTCCTCCATAGACGGGTTCAACACAAAAATATCAGCGCGTTCAACCAATCAAAGAAACTCTTCAGCTTTATAATATTAGAACCTACTCCTTGATGAACTAACTATGAGATAAATAACTTTATCCTCTAACCATTATGAAACTGATATAGTAGTACATCAATTTATTGATCATAAAAAATATTATACACAAAATTAATAAAAAAAAAAAACAATCACACGCATTCGCGCTCGTCCCTCACAGATAGATTTATTGATACATTTACTCCAATGTATAAAACTTTAATAAATATTTGACTGTTAATCAACTTCAGTTGTTAACGGTACGTTGTACTAATTTAGTGCTTCGTGTGATTCCAACCCAATTGCAGTCTAATGGCATCCAGAATCTGGAACGTCCTATAAACCATCAGTCCCAGTAGATGTACGGACATATATAATATTGGCCTATTTATAAAACAGGCGAGTTTTCGCCCAAGACATTGATTGACGCAAAGAAAATAATGAGAGTAATAGTGTTTTTATAAGTCTGACTAATATTCTATATTGCGTGGATAGTTTGTGTGTTAGTTTTTTAAGAAATTGTTGATAATTGAGTGTAGGTTTCGATGACATACATACATATAATCACGCCTTTATCCCCAGAAGGTTAGGCAGAGGTGAAGTAACACCCACATTTCACCATCATTGTATTCGGTCCCATGTAATAGGGGGTGAGCCTATTGCCGTTTTCCGGGCACTATTGTTACCTCGAGCCATGAATCTGAGGCTGAGTCTGGGCTGTATATATCTGTCTGATTTTAAACAGCCCTATCCCTTAGTCGCCTTGCACAACACCGCATGGGCAGAGATGGGGTGGTCCAAATTCTACTCTGCCGGGAACCACGCGACATTACAGTAGAGACAGATAACCCTTTAAAGTAGTGGTCCACAATACTTTTCCCAAGTGACTATAATCAGTTGGTTCTTACAGTGTCGGCAGCTCGAGTGTGACTCTGATATTGCATACGTCCATAGGCCACCGCTTCCCATTTGACGGGCTATGTGCTTGTCTGCTATCCAAGTGACATTTAAAACAAAAAATCTTCCAATATTCAATTTGTTTTTGCATGTCAATAGCTTTCCTAACTTTTTCATATGACTTTTGCCTAGTGGTATGAGTAAATACCGCGGTTGCCCAGTGGTATGGGTAATGTACTGCTGAGACGAGGCCTCGGGTTCGAACCCAGGTTTACCATGGCACACACCAATGACTTTTCGATGCTTTTTGATTCGTTATGTGTGTATTTGTCGCAGGTTTATAAGTGCTCGGTTAATGGCAGTAGGCTTGCCACCTATTACATTTTGACCTAAACATAAACTGGCGAAATGTGGGTGCTAGCACCTCTGCCTACCCCTTCGGGGATATAGGCGTGAGTTTATGAGTTTATATTTAGATTTCTAAAACGTCATGTGGCACGATTTCTGCAGATTTATCTTAACTTCTCCTGCACCCTCGTGTGTATATGTGTGGGCTTCCATCTAACTGAATATTTATAGTTCTGTTCATGCCCATCAAAATTTGCTACAACAATTCTGAACTCAAATAGTTTGTATTTGTTCTAGAAAGTTCTCAACTACTACTAACATATTGTGCATGTTCGTAGCTGGTTTACAAAGATCGGTTACGTACGCGGATGAAAGGCATCCATCACTCCAAAATCGTTAAACTGTATCACATCACACTGTTCCAAAATCTGTCATTCAAGGTTACATAGCACATGTTAATATTTTTATTTAAAAGTTTCATCAATATAACTCGCGGTGACGTAATTACTAGATCTGCAAACACTAGACCAAATCTGACCTCACTGTGTAGTGACATGTGCGAACACGTCTTGATGTTTACCGGTACCGTTAAACATTATAATTATATTTAACTTTTAAATAAATGAGATCATTAAAGCAAATGACCGTTTCATTCATTGGGTAAAAAACGTTCAGCTGTAATTGGTCTGTGGTTACTGTACACTGAGCAACGAATATGACCTTTTGTAATGTGCGATAAATCCCCACGGATACGTCCACCACCGGAGCCGCTGGGGGAGGTTATATCGGACTTGAACCGACTAAAACGCACGCCGACTGTGTGGGCCGCAGGTTGCCGGAGGTAAGATTATCTGAAACATATCCCTCTCACGCCTGCCGAGGAACTAAATGGCTGAGCAGTTGAAGTCTATACTACCTGTAAAACCTTGCTATGTCTGTTAGACAAACTGTTTAGACTAAAAAAATCCACATGTAATTTTCGAAGTTGATAAAACTAAGTTAAAACTGAGATTATGAAAACAAAATATTAATTAAGTTGTAAGATTATGAAAACTGAATGAAGAATTGTTGACAATTTTATCCCGAAGGGGGTAAGTAAGAGATGAAATGTTTTATGGAAGTTAGATATTGTCTTAGTGAGAAGCATGAAAGTTCGCATCTACTTCTGGTTAAAAATTCCTGTAGCGTATTCTCTGTTTTTAAAATTCACCCCTACTATAAGGGTATTAGGTTGAAGTTCACCATTTCGAAATAGGAACGTTAAGTATAATCTAAAATTGACGTGCAAACAACTTAATATATAGGCAACATCTATAATTATTTTTGTCTTGTAAAAAATATATTTAATTGCTGAGGTAACTAAAATAAACATTGGGTTTTAATTTGTATTTTAAATAATATGTCGGTAACTACTCTAAAAAATATACACTTATTTATAAAAAAAAATAAACAGTTGGTTCCGCGTTAATAAAAATGTAATCACGTAATCGAAATACATAAAAATACAGTATCCGCATGTTTGTGGTAGCAAAACTCAAAAATAAGAATGCTACCAAAAACAACAAAGAAACAAAGTTCTGGAACAAGCTTTTTCTTTGGGCTGGGAGGTCGGATGTCAGTGGCTCCTGTAATAGCGTTTAAACGGTAATTCGTGACCAAATTTGTTTGAAAATCGTAGTAATTTAATACATAAAAAAAGATTCATTTGCTTTACTTATAACCTTTTTACAAGGATTCTTTCAGAAAGCTTTTAGTTTGTTCAAAGGTTCTATAACAAATTGATTTATGTTCTACACAATAAGCAGAGTGACTCCTTCGTGCCGTGAGGTCTGCTGGGACTCCGCTGGCCTACTGCTAGCCTGTATCGTAACAATAGGACCGCGTTAGACGTCCACCTATAAACATTATACATATATTACTTACTTTATATTCAGGACAGGTTATAGGAACTTATATTATGTGAAAGTATTGAAGATGTTACTCAATCGCATTGCCCGTCCTGGCTTCGCAAGACAACTTAGACAAAGGTGCCCATAACCCGGTTACAGCACCTCGATGATGGTCTAATATAGTTACACTAGATTGCATCTATCTACCGAGTCCAATTGGGTATTTGACTAACTAATCAAATTATTTACTTTTTACTAAACGTCGAAATGGTAAGTAAAAAGTAAATAATTGAAACTTGTGTGAAATAATTTATTGTGACGTCATAGTACTTAATAATTAATCAGCCCATCGCAGTCCATTACTGGTCATAGTCCTCTCCCAATGTTGATCCCATCCTATAATAGTCAAATCATTCACTATTATAAGTTGGGTGGATGACGAAAAATAATTAAAAAATATAAAATAATAATCCACGCAACTTATACAGCTCTTTTACTATTCTTAATTTAATGAGCTCAGTTTAATAATTTATTTTAACTACAGGAAAATTGTGAATCTAAACCACTCAAAGGTCGCCCATAGCCCGGTCCCGTCTGTCTGTTTGTACTCGAACACTTAAAATTACTACATTACATTACATACATTACATCTGTTGAATTTCATGCTTCTTCCTTAAAAAGTGCAGAACTTCGCGATGAAGCCATTGCCAACTTTTCGGAAATGTTTATAAAAAACGTGAAATAATACACCAAAAGCATTATGACACCTGCCACTACAAAAACACACAACATGCGGTCATGGCTTAGCGTCATGACGTCTCAAGCCATGCATTATGTCATGGTCTACTTTGGTCTCTGATGACTCCTTGATAATATGATAATAGACATCAGAACGACCAGAATGTGTACCTTTTTAATAAGTTATGTGTGTAAAGAAATCTGGGTAATCGAATTTAATCAATTTCTAATTCATTTAATACGGTATGAACCGTGTAAGCATATTAGTTATTTGGATGATGAATACTTTGAGGAAATAATCACTTGTTTGACGATATGAAAACAATCTGATACCATTCAGCCGAAGCTAAGCTGTGGAAACTGGAACTTCAACAGCTATTAATGAACACCTGAAATTGAGATTTATTTGCTTTAGTTTACAGACTTCATGCCTATATTACTTTTGATAACAAGCGTATCTATAAAGTAAAATAATTATTTGTCTGATTCGATTAGTATTCATGCGAATATTCTTATCAAGTTATCAACAATACGGGCGGATTGCTTAGTAGTATTTGTCAACAAATTGTGGAGCTGAATGCGAACAATAACCGCGAACTATTGTATTCAATTCTAAGCAAGCATGCTTTGAATTTTTCACTTTGTACCATGTCATGAAGGCATAACTACAGCTCTAGGAATATCCCAGAACTCATAAAACAAGCAAAACCATCTACGTTTTACCATTTCGCAACGTAGGTAATTACGCGTAAAAGTAACTAAAGGTAGTACCACTGCCGGCATTCCGCATCTGTCCACAATTACCCCACTTGCCACAAACATCCCTAAGCGCACATCAAAGGCATCTCTCTGGCTGTAAGATCCGTTCTAATACGCCACAGTCAATGGCGGTACAAAACAGACCGATTTATAACTGGCCAGTTGACCTTCAACGTGTAAAACACGAGAAATAGTGAGATAACACAGAGTGAATATCATTTCTGTATTAACGTTTTAGGTATATTGGATAGTTAGAGAGATTTCATCTCGACGAGCTGTTAGTTGGATTATATCGGTAATATTTCACAAGGACAGTACACAGCTGGAGTAAGATGCCATTTTGTCACTGTATAGTAGAAATTATGTGAATTCTATTGTATATTGTACTATTTTATGACCATATCTCTTATTTCATTATATTTTATGTGGCTAATTAATCTATGCCATATTTGTGAAGTTATGTACCTTATCCAAAGCGAGATTTATATTACAAGTGCGTACTTAAATGATAAATTATCTTTCAACCTTTTTTATAATCATTTCTATCTAAATTTCTCCGCTCCGTTTAAATTATGCAAAATCTTATTTATCTACAACATCAAGGTAATGAGTAATGAGTGTTAGCCGGTCTTCGCGAAAGCGGAACAGATATTACTATAATATTACATCAGTAGGTACAGTTTTTTTGTAAATGCATATGTTTTTGTGCTGTACAGACTTTGTAATAAGTATAAATAATTTATGATTCACTAAAAATGTTAAAATATTGGTCGTAATTCGTAAACAAAGTAATTGAATATCTTCCTGCATTATCAAAGCAAAAGAAATTGACGTGTCTGTGTTTGTTGAGATCATAGCAAATGTATTTTTTTACATCTCCAATGATGATAGTGACCAAAATAGATACAATAAGGAATTGATAGGTATGAGGAAGTATGAAAGTGACTCCGATGTCAGAAAGGATGAAAGTAAATCGCATGTGGCATGTCATGAGAAGGAATGTCAAAAGAGTAATTATTATGGATATTAGTGTGTAAAAAAGGAAAGAGGAAGACATAAGAAAACAGAAATAGAATGTTTGAAAGATGATATGAAAGTGATTGTATTACTTGATGACGTCTGACTGAGATGAATGAATTTGCGGCAGATGAACCAAAGAAGGCAGGTAATATGATGATGATTTATGATGTGAAGTATTAATAAAAGTGTAGGAAAACATGTAAGTCTGGTGTCCAATTCAATATGCAACTAGTGATTTGCCTCGACTTCGCACGAATGCAATTTTAATTTACCGTTTAGTTATTTCGGATAAAAATAATAAAATCCATCTGTGGCTAGTATCATATACATTATATTGTTCACAGAATCATAGTGACAATATTTGAAACTATGTAGCTTAATTGACTAGATAATCTTGTCAACGGCTACATCGACTAGAAAATAATCCTCCTCCAATTAAGCTAGCTAGCATCTATTGTGAATTTGTTGACCGACTTTTATTGTAGTAGAAATGTCATATCACATCTAAAGCTTGACCATGCAGGTTCTATGTTAACTTGATTTATAAATAAAACATCGATCAAATGCGGAGGACCGTCCTCTGGCCACGGGCGATCGGGGCGATAGTTGGATTTAGCGCGCGTTCGCAGTAACGGCAGTACATACTGACATTCTGTCACGTTCGAACACACCATTACATTGAGGGACAGTGATTCCCAACCTTGTCGATATTATGGTCACACGCTTGAGTCACGGTGTTGATTGTTCTCTGGAACAAAAGTTTACTTCTTTATATAAATATGAGTAAAATGTCAAACATTAAAAAAGACTATGTCCAGGACAGGACTTGAACCTGTGATAGACTGATAGACAGACTCTGCTAACTAAGTTACCTGAACCTGTTGTGGATAGCTGAAATTCTCGTCTACATATTCCTAAGATGCGCTTAATGACCGCGGTAGCCTAGTGGCATAGGTAATGGACTGTTGAGACGAGGTTCTCGGGTTCGATCCCAGGTTTACCATGGCACACACCAATGGCTATACGATGCTCTTCGAAGTTATGCGTGTATTTATAGCAGGTTTATAAATGCCCGGTTTATGGCAATAGGCTCGCCACCTAATACATAGGGTCCTAAACATAAACTGGTGAAATGTGGGTGCTAGCACGTCTGCCTACCCCTTCGGGGATATAGGCGTGAGTTTATTTTATATTATATTCCTAAGATCGACGTGAGAGTCATTTGTCGAAAATTCTAATTCTATTTTTTTCTGATTTCTATTAATATCTAAATGATAGTTTCTTTGTACGATTCTCGCATTAATAAACGATATTATATTAAGTGCACGGCCACGTGACGAAGTTTCGTTATCCGTTCCGGTTTCGTGGCTTAAGATAAGCTGGTGACGGTGTAATTAGACTAATCTTTATTTTTTACATTAGATCTTATTTGCATAATATAGTAGGTACTTGACCGCTTTGAATATGTTTACACAATGTGTTTAAAATAGGTAAGCAAACCCCGGACTCTAAAGTGATAGCGGGGAACGCAACTGGATTAATACTGGAATGCCGATTTCGTAAAGTGAAAAAAAAAAAGTCGGCTAATTGCGAATCATTTCATTTCATTTCATTTCATTTATTCATTAACAATTTTTTACAATCGTGTCTGAATGTACAATATTCATCGTACCACATTAACAAGAAACAAAAACATGGCAATTAAAATTGAGTAAGTATAGTCGATGCATTTCTCATGCCCTGTCTTTGCAAAGATGCTGCGCACAAATATTTAAAATTTCAATTTCAATTTGAATAGATTTTAGAACCTGATGAATTTATGCACTGTTAAATTATACAATCTGGCTTGTGCACGAAGGATTCCGTGCCATTATCTGTTTTTAGTGTATGGAACAAATAAAACATATTGTACACAACAAATATTCTGACGATTTAAGAACCTCCTTTTTAGGGTTCCGTACCCCAGAGAGTACAATTGACAAGAATAGAAATTAACAAGAATCTACTGTTTATCTGTCTGGTTTTAACATCAGACAGATATATATATATACAGTTCAGACTCAACCTCAAGTGCATGGCTCGAGTCAACAGTAGTCCCCGGAATACAACAATAGGCTCACCCCTATTACATGGGACCGAATACAATTATTGGTGAAATGTGGGTGTTAATTTACTTCTGCCTAACCCTCCGCGGATAAAGGTGTGATTATATGTATGTCTGTATGTGTATAACAATAAATACTGGAACAAGTGAATGAGTTCATATATTTGGGAACATTGTTTACGAGAGATGGAAAGCATGAAGAAGATGTTGAAAGGAGAGTGATGGCTGGAAATAGAGTGAATGGGGCACTACACAACTTTATGAGCAGCCGGAAAGTGTCCGAAAAGGCACGACTGGCTGTACATGGAGGAGTATTGGTGCCGACTCTTATGTATGGTAGTGAAAGTTGGGTGTGGCAGAAAAAGCATCAGAGTAGAGTGAATGCAGTAGAAATGCGTGCGTTGCGAAGTATGTGTGGCTTGACCTTGAAAGATAGAGTGAGAAATAGCGTGATAAGAGAACGATGTGGAGTGATAGAAGATGTAGTGATGAGAATTGAGAGAGGAATGTTGAGATGGTTTGGTCATGTTGAGAGAATGAATGAAAGAAGACTAACGAAACAGGTGTATGAGGCGAGTGTGGATGGTACCGTCGGAAGGGGAAGACCTAGGCGCACATACCTGGACCAAATCGGGGAAGTTTTAGAAAAGGGGCATGTCAGGAGTACTCTAAACCGACGAGCGTGCATGAAGAATGTAATGAGAGTGAATGAAGCGAGAGTAGTATGTCAGGATCGTAGCAAATGGAGATCCGTGATCTCTGCCTACCCCTATGGGAGACAGGCGTGATTTTATGTATGTATGTATGTATGTATGTTCCATACACAGTTTTTTTCATTGGGTTTTCTATTTATCCGTCCATAAAACATATTTTATGTACCTATTTGTTTCTATATTTGGTTTCCAATTTAAGAAACGCTGCCTTAGGTAGTAAACCAAATATAAAACCGATTGCCCATTTAAGATTACTATTAGTTTATGTTCCCGAACGCGAACTATTTCTGGTAGCAGTTATAAAAGTATTGGGGCTTTGATCTTCGTGGTCTGCTGTTTATCATAATGTTGTTGCTATTAAAGATTTTGTATCTCTATTAGTTACTGCAGGTGGGCATTGCTATAAGGAAATTAGGTCTTGGACGTTATGTGTGGTAATGGTATATGTAGGTTTAATATTGATGAGGAATATATTTAAATTAATATTCATTGATTTGTGTGAAAACTATTTTTAGATCGAAAAGTAACACCAACAATTCGTCATAATTTGGGTATTTTGGGATAACTTACACTTCAAACTATGTGATAACTACCATATGTAGAAAATCTCTGTTCTAACAGGGTCGGCACGGGTGTGAACCCTGGTATTATACACGTTCATATTTCGCGGTAACCATTCTTTCCGTGTGGGGCCGTGTGCTTGTCTGCCACCTGAGTTGTATAAAAAAGTTGTAGTCACCTCGCGACTATGGCTGCTGAAAAGTAGGTGAAACGTCGGTCTAAATATGTAGATATACCAAAGAAATCGCGGTAGAATATTTTAGAGTGGTTTTATTTCAATGAATGATTTTTCCACTGATACTGCCGACAGTATCAACAGTATTAGTAACAAGATATAAAACTAAGTTTTTCTTTAAAAGTCTATATGCCTACAGTATTTTTTCCTAATCACCAACCTCCAAAACATAGCCTATTAGAAATCACAGAATATATTCTAACTTTATTTCAACGAATTTGACTCAACATGTCCTAATTAAGGTTCTGCTAAAAACTAATACCTACTTCGGTATTTATATTTCTATTAGCCATGGCACTGTCTTTAATTATCTGCATGATCTTTACCTACCACAATTCGATACTCGTTGATGACGAATATAAAGCAATGGTAGTCACAATTGAGTTTAATGAAATCTGACGGTAAAAACTCAAATTACTTTCAAAACTTTTAAACTCATTTTAAATACAAATTTGTCACCCCAGCTAGCATGACGACAGAATTAGCCGCGGAAGTGCATCCCGACCAACGTAGAGGGTACCTACACAGTTGCGTGTTGCACCCTCCCATCCCCATGACTATAGGGTTGTCCCTGCGGATATTACCTGCGGCGGAGGTTCATTTAAAACAGGGTTGTATTTCATCGAGAAGGCGAGCCAGTAATGTGTTTTACAACTTGTTAATTTGATGGTTTGTTTTGTTTGAGAAGTCTAGCCATAAAATAAAGCTATAAGAGTTCTTTAATGAACCATCAAAGTTTCCGTATTATCAAACTCGTAGTCATTCTAGAATTTTTTTAAATACTAAATCGAAAACCATTCTGACTAATGAAAGATACGGGACTAGAAGCCATGGGAATTCGTTGTTCTCCGAAAACATCTACGAAGAAAAAGCTTTGAAAGAAGTAGATAGCGCTATTGAAATAGAAAAGAAATATAGCTTGTAAAACTTATATTATCGGTTCTAGACTGACGATAAACATAGATGTTAATATTAAGCATGCTATTGCAATTAAAATAGCCATTTATAGAAATGTTTTCCACATTTGTCACCCAACATCCGCGCAGACGTCTCAGATATTTCCGTAGCCAGCAGCCCTCGATTTAGTTAATTATAGCGCCGACGTGCGCAGGCGCCGGGAACACAGCCGGGAACATGCCATATTTGGTTAATTCTACGTGACACGCTGAGGACTATGCGGAGGGACAGGATGCCAGTCACTCGTTATACAAAAATGTGCTTTTGATGTTAGTTTTGACGTTACATTCTTATACATTCATATACTCTAAATATTTTTTTACGTGCCATGTCAAATAAGGCCTGTGATAGATGGGTGTTACTCTTTCTCTTCCAGTTGCTTAAGGTTTTATGGAAGCAATTACCGTCTAACTTCCCAACAAAGCCTGCGCCAGAGCCTCCTCCGTCATTCAATAGGTGTACTCGCTTGCAGGTAAGGTTGGCTTGCCTCAGAAGGTCTTGTTGTGGAGGTATTAAACTTGAGATATCTTCGTCATTAAGATCTTCGTGACCCAAGTTAACCTTACCTTCAAAACAGTACACCTGATGAGATGATTAACTGATAAGGTCCTCTCTCTCTCTCTCTCTCTCTCTCTCTCTCTCTCTCTCTCTGACATGGATTTTCCTTTCGGGGCTGAGAAGTTAGAATGCAGTCAAAAACCTGCTGTATAAAACCAAACCACATTATCTATTAAAAGTTGTAGGGATGCGAACGGACCCCAGTCTTTAAAATGCGAGCTTTGAATGCACTCAGGATTATCGCTTGGGTGATAGAAATTCACCAATAGGAGAAACAGGTGGGCACGAGAAGTGCGCAAACATAAAATATTTCTATGACAGTCAGTTACCATTGGCATACTTACGGAAACAAATGAATGGTGTTGAATGAAGAGTTATCTTTACTTCGTTCGTTTATAAAAGAATGAATGAATTCCTAAGTATAGTAGTACCTGACGCACTGTTTTTGTGTATTGGTTGAAAGAAAACACGTTCTCATTCCCGGCGATGCTTACGTTTATACCAACGTAATATAAACTTGGTTTTTAACAAGCTGTTTCGAGTTTATTGAGGGCTATTTGTGCTAAACGTATTAACATTTTATTGGAGTGATTACTTCAATGAGATTATTTTTAACTTGCATTTTTTAAATTTGATATTACTTTTTTTATGTGCGAAAATTCTCCACGGCTTCTTTTATATAGGCCACGTCAATTAGACTTCGCCTAACCTGATGGTGAGTTGAAGGCAGCCTCAGAAAAGAGGTTCACCATTACTAACATATACCATGTTACAACGGTGACATTCAGCTTGACGGCTTCACTCATCAATTTCTGAGATATCTACATGACTGCGAAATTTTATTAGTCAAGTAAACTTAATAAGAACAGTGCAATAGCTAGGATATGAACTGGGACCTCTCGATCTTAATGTCCTTATATCCACTGGTTTCGCAAAACCTGCCCTTTTTAACAAAACATCAACCGTGAAAAATAATAAGTTAAAACAAATAGCAATACCAGTGTCATTATTAAATCGGAAATGAGAATTACCCTCTTCAACCCCCCTAGGATTTTAATATAACTCATATCTCCGTTGCCAGCAGCCGGCAGATGCCTCCCTCCCCCACCCACTTACCTCCCATGTCTGGGCCGTAATGCAGTTTGTGCCTTTTAGACTCGTCTGGCCGCAAAGGGGGTTGGAAATAGGGGGGAGTGAAGTGGTCGCTGGAATTAAAAAGCAAGTTGAATTTGCCGTCGTTTTTTTGCTCTCTGGTGGCTGGTTATTCACCCTTGATATAAGTATGTTTTTTTATTGAAATTGTTTGTAATTATAACATAATCATTATTAGACAAACATTGTTCTAGCTTTTCATATGAAAAAATCCAATAGATAATGCAATATCCTATTTTTTCCTTCGACTACTTTTCCTTCACTCTTAACTTTATCAACTTCACTGTTACTTTACATAGCTTGGACCCGGTAGGTGATGATCGTGTTATAGGAATTCTAGTGCGAAGCTGAGAAGCTGCAGCTAGTAACCTAAGTAAATCCCTTTGACTTGAAATATAGATATCAAATGTATGGAATAACCATGTCAAATCTAGATTGTCAGATTTAGCATAACTGGTATTATAAATTAACTGGTCGTTACATATGAAATTGCCGTTTTTTTGAAGAAATTGGAGGAAACCCAATTTTCCGTACCTACTAACATTTTTGCATTTTTTTTAGGAATGACAAAACCAAATTTTATTGTTTATTTTTATATACATATACTATTATTACATTTTTGAAAAGTGACAGCTGTAAAGAAGTTATAGGGACGATTTTTTTCATCAAATTTCATTTAGGAAGTACTGTTTTTGAAGATCGAATTTAATTTATCAAGCGGTTAATAAAAACAAAATTTAATACAGGGTTGTAAAATCTTGAAATCAACTTTCAAACAAAATATAAATAATGGAAATAGTTATTAAATTACAGAAATAACGAACTCATGAATCTATAAGAAAATTTCGGCAATTTCATAGGTAAAGACCTAATACAATAATGTGGTAGGTACAATCTAACAGCAGTAGATCCCACACAGCGGAGTCGCGCAACATGAGGACGTTCGCGGCACATTAGTCAATCGAGCTTCGCGTTCGGCGGAAGCGCGGAGGCCGCATCCTCGCGGCGCTTCCGGTGCGCAGGCGCACGCGCGACAGATAGGAAAAGAGAAGCGACTAACGGTGGTGTTATTTGTTCGTTTTTAGTGTGTACTTTGACCCTATTTATTTCCAATAAGTAAAACTTTAAATTTACTTATCATTCGTTTTATACAAAAGACGGATAAATTTAATAAAATACGTAGGTGTGTGGGTATTTACAATAATTTTAACGCCTTTACGGATACAGCTGAACAAACATTAATTAATGTTAATATGGTTGCGTATACACAACTCACCTATTAAGGAATAAATACATCGTAGAAAATAGCGCCTTTGGACCAATGAGCGCCAACTCTTAAGAGGTTTTAGAAATAAATTAAAAACCTAATATTTAACTTGGGGACTCTTGTAGTCCCCACACCCGAGGAGAGGGCTAGATCGAGAGAGATGGCCCTAGGATGGCCGGGATGCGATGGATATGCCTGTTAACTTCACCTTTGGCAACCATAAACGACCCACAGGCGTCGTGCGTTTTAGTCTGTTCGTGTTCGACATAACCTCTCCCAACAGCTCCGGTGGTGGGGGTATTCGTGGAGATTTTTCGAAAAAAAAAAAGCAGTAACACTGTAAAAAGCATATAAAATTTGTTCCGCAGTGGTTTAGTTAGTACCTAGTATAAGTACATAGAAGTTTTTGTCGTAGACCACAGTTATCCTTCAGCTTGTATTGAAGTGTCGTACCAATGAATATGCTCTGATTGTAATATATTGATAGAGTAACCGATATACGCCGGCGCAACACCGGCACAGGCCGATGTTTATTATTAATATATGCTTTGTTCTCGCTTTATTATTGTTTTAACATATATTGTAGGTGGGCTGAAAGGAAGTCTTGATTAATTGTTTGAATGTGACTGTTTGGAGGGCGCGTTCCAATGAGAGGATACTCTGAAGGTGCTGGTAGACATGAGCAATCACTTGTGACAACATCGAATATTCGCAGTTTTAAATTTGTCGAACTGAACAATAAACCAAACATAGCGATAATTGTCCTTTTGCGAGAATGCTCACCAGAATGCTCGAGAGAAAGCTTATCAAATCGCTCTCGTTTATCTTTATGTGACTTAACATTCTCAAGAATGCCCATTACTAATGAATGCTCAAGTTTATCAGCACCTTAAATATTCTATATGGCATATCGAGATTTTTTTTTCAAAGTACTTTTTACTACACAACCGTTAAAGGTGACACGCTGACTGTGCTTAGGTATATTTAGTATGCAACTCAGCTGTAATCATATAAACATTAAAGTCGTTGACCAAGGCTTTGACCATGGTTATAGAAATAAATCTTCGCGAGTCAGAACTATACGGTGCACGTATATCACAGCGTGTGCGGAAGAGGAAAATTAATAATATCTCGACACATTCCAGGTATTTTAGAGAAACCGTTAAACAATTTAAGATTTAAGGTTATCACAAGATGTCACGCTGTGGTGAGCAGCTTACCTTTTGATAATGACCGTGCTTAATTGTCACCTTAGTGTGCAATCTAACCCTTGTCATACTCACTTCAATCAACCATCTTAACTTGACATGTCTTTTAATGGTGAGATGGTTATCTCTATTTTAAATGGTGCCTACCATTTTTTATATTCACACGGATAACCCTACATGGTATTAATTACCAAAAATTAATTTAAATATCATACACAAACACGCTATGATATAATAGTCCACTATTGATAAACAAACCTAATCACAAACAAAGCACATTGTTTAGAAAATTATATTTAACCAAATGAGTAACATATCAAGTTATAATACATTATTAATTACACGCTATTTGCTGAACTGTCGATAATCACACATATTTATACTTTAGTATTAATTACTGTTCTTTGCCAACTACGTCATAATAATTGATTCCCCATTTTCAAGTTGGACGTCATCCAAAGCCCAGTTTTGGTGTCAAACAGTGTCAACTACAAATACTATATAGTGACGTACTGCTCCAAATGTGACGTACTAGTCCAAGTGAATAACAACTGTTATAGTGAATACATGGTCGGACAAATGATGTGGTTTAAAAGAGACCCGAAGCCGGTTGTCGACAAGCCGGCCGAAAATGGTGTCGTAGGGAAGCTGAGAAGAAAGAAACCTTTATTGTTGAAGCCTACGAGAGAATCCAGTGAAAGAGAAACCTCTACAGAAAGTGATAAAGAGAGAAGGAGATATTCAGATATATTGGACACTGTATCTATAGGTTTGTATGGAATTGTGTTCACCATTTTTTATTTAAAGAATTTCTTGCCATTTTTATGTATGTCTGGTATGCGGTAACAATTACTTTGTGCAATAAATTAATAATGCTATAAATAACAGCTGAGTGTGACGCGTAATCACTCTGAAATCGTGCTTTTATAATAAAATCACTAGACGGAAACTACATTGTTGATGTCGGATGCGAATAACAATGTATTGTCGTAATAAATTAAGAATATATTAAAAGATTACATAGTAAAGCATCATTATATGAGTATGAATATGCAAAGTGCAAATTTAATCTGAGATGTTGATAAATATAAATTAGATTGCCCATCTACAGCGAGAATTTGACTAGCACAAACCACGATAATGCACATGTAAAATAACTACCCAAAACTTATATTAAGTAAACGTAGTTCTTTATTTTCAAACACATTAATTATTTTAATTCCCAATGACAATGTTAAAATCAATACTTTTAATAATAGTTGCGTACATAAAGTTATTACATTGATTACAAATAACTGTTGTTACAACTTGTTCATTAGCATAATAGCGTTGTCAAATAGCACGCGATCGCTGAAGCTATTTAGCGCAGTCCTACTAACCTGTTTTAGTGAAATGACCTACTTAATATTCGAGGGTGATCAGGCGTGAAAAATTGTAAAATATGTATAGTTGTTAGTGATCAGACAAGAATGTAATCGCAAATATATAGAACAGTTATTTTTACTAAATACACCGTCGTGACCGAAGTTTGTGCTTCATTAGTTATTATAAAGTATAAAAAAATCTATTTATTAGGATCAAAAACTGAATTCACTTGGCAGTTGACTACCATATTATCAAAAACTGTTAAATGAATCTTTTGAATTATCAGTCGTTCGATAATACAACTTAAGGTTATATTCATTTGCAAAGAATCATTTTATATTGCTAAATAATACTCAAACAGCACATTCACTGTTGCTGCACCTTGTAAGAAAATTAACGAGAACTCGTCGTACGCGCACATCTTCATCAAAAGTCGCATCAATACCAGGAAATATCGATTACACATTTTTGGCTGCCAAATATTATGCAAATATTCCGGTCTGTTATTAAAGTTAAATGCATTAAGGAATTTAAATTGCGTGAATATTAATTTATTTTGAGAGAAGTCAAATTTAATAGTAAAGCGTCATATGTTCGAGACTAGACATTGCGCTGAACAAAATTGTTCTTCAGAATACCCGCTAAACATTACACAATCGTCAAGGTAAACAATAAAAATAAACACTAGCATCTTAATTATTTTAAACTAAGATTGTGTAACGGCTGTCTACTGTACCGGTGCTTGTCAAATATTTACGATTTATGCAAGATTCGAGATTATACTGGGATAGATTTACGCCGGTCGTAAATACCGAAGAATATAGATAGTACACCGTTATCTATTTAAAGGCGTAAACAGCTTATCTAAGTTGTGTAAAGTTTTTAATTTATCGTGAAGGTACTTGAATTTAAAAAAGTATCACACAAGTTATGAATGAAAATATGGAATGTTTAGACCTCTAGGTCCCTTTAGGCCTCTTGTTAACGGTATGTAGGAAAATAACTGTGCATTGTTGTATTTACATCCTTAATTACTTAACATTTAAATGAAATGAACAAATAAAATTCCGTTACCGAGAATCATCTTTAACACATCACTTAACACTTTCGTATACTTAGTAAATATTGAAAAAATAAATAAACAAAATGTTAAATTCTCCAGAAAATCCAAGATGAAACTAGAAGTGCCGTGTTTAGAACAATATCGGGTGTTTATATAATAATATTTACAAAACTCCGTGTCTAACGTAAACGAAACACCCTTCATATTGGCACGACTTTCGTAACTCACAAAACAAAAGATTAAACAAAATCCCTCGAGTACTGCGTTACGCATGTGCTAATCTGTTCCGACCTCTCTTGCGCTATAGAAAGCGTTCCTACATCTCGCCACGTACGCATTACGTCAA
This sequence comes from Eilema griseolum, assembly GCA_963662185.1. Classification (NCBI taxonomy): domain Eukaryota; kingdom Metazoa; phylum Arthropoda; class Insecta; order Lepidoptera; family Erebidae; genus Eilema; species Eilema griseolum. The sequence continues at coordinate 17,745,822 of OY759255.1, forward strand.
AACAGTTCAACTACATCTTATTATGTGTTAATAATAATTAACGAAACATTCGTAAAACACTTTGCCAACCATTGAGGCATGACTCATAAAAATCTTGACATTGTCTTCATCTATAATCGTTCACAAACGACATTTTTTGTCCTCTTTCGGGTAATTGTTTTACTTTTTATACAGCACAGACATTTTTTGTTTTTTGAAATCATGATTGCAAATTAATTAGAGTTGAATTTAGTAATTACTCTTCAAATTTATTCATTTATATATTAATGGCAAGAAATTCGTTAAAAAAGAACGGCATAAGATATTTTGTCTCACGTGATGTGATTTCAACAGAGAGACGAGATGAAAGCGACGAGTCTTTGTACGAGTCGGCAGATGGGCACAGCGACGCTATATCAGCAAGTGATGACGCTTTGCCTAGGCTCGGTAAAACTCCGACAATTAGCAAGGAGTCCCTTAAACTTGCAGTTACAGACGAAGAAGTTGATTTCACAAAAAATAAGAAAACGCACAGAAAAACTATGTCCTTATCTAACCCTTTAGAAATTGTAAGGAGTTTGGGAGACGAATGGTTTGAATCAGCTAAAAAGGACCTAGAGAAAAATTGTGACAAGAAAAAGTCTAGAGAAAGTCTTTGGAGTGAGGAAGACCGAGATTCAATACACGGATCGTCGATGAAACTTGATCAGATACGTAAAAATAGTAAAAAAGATGATAAGATGATGTCGAACAGCAGAAAGAGTCTAACAAACGAGGTTCCTAAAGCCCGAAAAACAAGTAAAGCATCTTCGGTGAGTGGTCTTGGCTTTTTCAGAAGAAAGAAAACTCCGACTTCTACTAAACCTGTTGAGTCTGTTGCTGAAGATGACAAAGTACTAAGTTTGAATGAAATATTAAACTATACAATACTGTTCCTGGAAGGAGAACGACGTCACACAGCAATGTGTGAAGCCAGACCACAACCGCCAATTGAAACTGATTCAGAAGACGAGCCACCTACTCCTAAGCAGCTAGCCGATCACAGGAGAAGATTAAGTAGACAAACGTCTCGAAGTAAAAGCAAAGTAAGGGGAAAGAGTCAGTCTTTAAAGGTTAACACCTTAAGGAAATCTCACAGTGGAACATTAAAAAAGGGGAAGAAGAAAAGTATTAAGGCACCTACTGGGGGAAGGAGCAGGCAAGCCAGTATTGTGGAGGGTACGCCTATAGCTAAGAAGAAGAATTCTGATTCCATTAAGCATAACTCCTGGCTCTTCAGTACATCACGAGGTGAGTCTATTTGTTGAATATTTCAATCTGTATTTTCAGGAGCAGTTATCGAGTATCGAGCATGTATAGTATATTCGCCCTTAAAAGTAATTTAATGAATTTCAAGCGTGTGTGATCAGAAATATATTAGAATAGAATAGAATAGAATAGATCTTTATTTGCTAGAACATTGTGATAAGGATGTTACAAATTGTGTCTTATGACTAGGTACATCATGTTTAGGATAGACAGGCCTCATGAGCGAGAAACGCGTGGCTAATTTTTAAGCAATACCTGCCGTATAGGAGGCAGTAACTTTCGAATGCAGTGAATATACCATCTGGAGTTATTTCCAACAATAGAATAGAAATGGAGAAGTAAATTTGAAAAATAGATGCACTTTTTGTCTCTTGTGAATATGTCGCCTTTTACTTACAGGGAAAAGGTCACCACGCGTGACGTGAACATTGCCATTGCTTATGGCTTATGGCTGTTCTCTCCTAATATATTTCTGTGGTGATCACCTGAACCCTATAATTTTTATAAATTATCAAATGTAACATGAAATATTAGCATAGATTGTATGAATATGTAATGCTTGGTTGTTTTGTTAGAGGGTACAACGTTTGTGGGCGACTGTTCGTACTAATAAATTAGATAGTAGCGTGCATACGTATTATCAAATTTTATGATACGCGTCTAAAGTAATTGTCAAGGACTATCAGCATAATTCGTCTTGGTCATATCATTATTAACTATAATTCGCAAACGTTAAGGCCATAAGGTCATAACCCAGTATCCATTTTAAATTAACGACCAATTCCTTATCGTTTCATTAAGTAAAACTGTTTTTAATATCCTTCTTTTCAAATGATCATTCAATTTATATATTTCTTGTTATCACACTCTTAACGGAATGTAAATAAAGAATGAAGCTATCGATGCTTTCATTTCTCTGAAGCTATAATTGTAGAACATTGTGTCTTTATCGAGCGTCCACTGATAAGATATGACCTTATGTGCAAGTGCCGAGTGTCCACACGCGGTACCAGGCGACTTAGATCACGATTCTTTTGTTCTGTCCTTTCAATTCTCTGTTTTGTCTTCACATTTAGTTCGCTCGTATACTTTGAAGGTGTCACCTTCGAATACATCTGATCCTGTTTCAGATTTATCCTCAAGTTGTTTCTTTATTGTCGTACTCGGTTCAACCTTTAAGTGTTGAGCTTAATGATGTTATTTATAGCAGATGTTATCTCCTTTCGAAACACAAAAATGTATTGTTTCAGTTCAAACAGTTTTTCAATGTCAGTGTGAAAATGCCATTTATTCTGAGAGTCTATTGTTTAGTGTCGCACACATTCCTTTAATATAATATCACTATTGTATGCTTCTCATACATACAAATATGTTGATAGTTTTTCTATTAATTCAAACGGCTAGTATTATTATATTTTCATTTAGATGTATTGTTGATTGTACAATCTTGAGTGTTTAACAAGTGCGCTACCTGACGTTCTATTTATAAATTAAAACATTTTATTCTTCATTGAAATGAATTCATCATGTTTTGACTATGCACCGGTATGGACTGCAAAGCATTTTTTAGTTTTATCGAAAATGTGTACAACAACAGACGTTGAGGTTAGTAGACTAATTGTTGCCAACAAATAGTCTTATCCTCCCTTATTTAATTTCTGAAAAGTAATTTATATTATAATTTTATCAACCAATCAATAAGCCTATTGCAGTAATCTGCTGGCCTCTAACAAAGTGTTTCATATGTGTGATTTTAATTCAAATTCATTTATTTCCCTAAATAAATACAGATACATTTTATTCCAATCGTAATGGACGATCTCGCTTGATGACGGAGAACGAGAAGCAGTGAAGTCAATAGTTATGTTGCGTACGTAATAAAACAATTTGAGATTGAGGTTCATAAAATAATTTACGAACTGTTTTATTTGACTTTAAATCCGATTTAGATTCACAATCGTGCCTAATGTTATTGTTTCCTGTTCCAGTTATTGTCTGGTGCGTTAAACTTGTCTAGCTTCTTCATTTGTTTAATATTTTGATTTAGTATGTCTGTTTTTTATTATAGCCAGACGAACTATTGGTATTGCTTTAGATCACTTTATGAGAATCAGAAAATGTATAACCAAGAGAGGCTTTAGCGTGTGCAGTGCTGTTTTTAACCGAATTCAAAAAGGAGGCGTTTTCAATACGATAGTATACCTCAAAAGCCGGCACTGAGTTCTAACAGATCAGTTAAATTTAGAAATTCATTTTCCGAGTCTCTATTTTGTTTCTAAAAGTCGATTTCAGTTTTTTTCTTAAAATTTAATTTATTACAATGAAAGCTAGTGTCGCCGAACTTTCAGATGAAACTTTGAAACAGGTTTTGAGTGTCCACCTCACAAAACAGTGACGTGATTAGTCGTAGTAACAGAGAGCAAGATTAAAAGTAAATATCAATCAGAAGGCAATTGCTTTGCAAATTATGCTGAACGTTTTCTCAGCATTGGCATGGATTTGGAGGTCTTGCTAACTTATATTTATGGTCTATTTGATATTATATGGTACTTTAAAACCTGACAAGAATTTTATATCATTGCACATTTTGAATTGATATTTAGTCATTGAACATGTCTTGCCGCGCATTCCTACGCTGTCCGTGACCATTTGTCGCTAATCGGCGATCGGTGGTATGCGATCGATCGCCATTCGAATGGATTGATAACTCGGCCAATGGTCTCACAGTCTGACATATCTATGTTACTGAGATCCTATTTTAAAGTGGGTTAGGTTTGTTCGTTTCGCGTTGATGTTACTACAACTAGGACAGGCAAGTGTTTAAAATTTATTGGCAACTTGTATAAATTAAAAAATGTCACACTTGTTACTGCCATTTTCTTTGAAATATAGCCAAATTAATTGCTGCTATTTATTTAGTTGGTGTCTTCTTAGTTTCTATTTTCGGGTTAAACTTTTGACATATTTAAGCCAGTGTATTTAACTTTTCGGGAGTTCGGATAGCAGTTAATATATAGTTCTATATTATTATGTCTATGTTTTCCCCCTCTTGATAAGATGGAAAATATTTCTAACTTCTCCAATTTACATCTGATTAATTTTCGTGCAGTTCCAAGACAGTTTAGGCTACCATGGAATTTCCCAAGTACCATTACTCGTAATTTTGTGAGTCACTCCTATTGATTCTGGTGTAATAGTAGTGGAACCGATGTTGGATTCTACTTCATCCTAGGGTTCATCTCAGTCGCATCCGAAGCTTTCATTTTGGGAGTCTAGGGTTAGCTTTAAGTTCAATCACAGTCGACTGCTGGATAAATTCCTCTCCCGATGACGGGAGGCTTTGGCCTACTGATTCCACGCTGGCCAGACAGGTTGGTTATTTCGAGTTCGAATATCGTCTGCGTATTTTTCCTTAGTCGCATCTTACAGATGAGACGGGGTGGTGATGCTTGTATTCTTTCCCCGTCACTTCGATTGATATGCACGATAGCTGCGTGAACTCCGGAAGTGTACATATAAATAGTGTGAACGTCGACTGACTCATACGTTGGCCTGCATTGTCTCGTGCGAGCTAATTTTGGATGGGTTAATCGCAGCTCACTTATTTTGGTAATACTTCCTGTGAAGGATGGGAGCCGTCGTTCTTTCTATTTGATGCCTTTTAAATGTTGATAAAATTATGGTTTTAATTAGTAACTCTTTGGTGGAAGTAATATTTCGATGTTTAGAATAGATCATTAATTGAGAAGTCGGAAGTTCACTGTTCGTTGTTGTATTGACATTGATGTTTTCTAGTTCTCCTTCACGATTAGATATAGACATTAAATCAGCTAAGGTGGGCAGAGGTATAGATGACCCTGACCTGTTTGACATGTACGCCAAGGTAGCGAAACACTATCTAGAAATTATTTTGATGTTTGAGAAGCTATATCAATTTTCGTGTGAAGATAATTTATACATATTAATCTTCATTTCACTTTTCAATTTTAAAATTTAGAGAACGTAGTCAAGAGCAAGATCTATTATTCAATAATTGCGTCTTATGTCGCGGTTAGTACACTCATAATTGAAACTGTTTAAGTGTATGACATCACTATTTGATATTCAAAATATCGTAACATGTATAAATATATAATTTTATATGAAACAATCAACATCATCTAAGTGTTTATCATTATATTAATAAAAGTTGTTTCAACGTTGTTCGTTTTTCTTTTTAGAAGTTTGTTTAGATCTTGCAGAGAAGAAGCCATGATGATTGTATAAGTTCTGTATTGATGAGATTCAATATAAACTTTTGGTTTATTATTAGATCTAAAATTGGAATTCGATGCTAGTATTTCTATAGGTTTTATAAATTTCAATTCAGCAAATTTCAACCTAAATCGACCCAGCTCGACATGAAGTCGAGCTGGGTCGATTTAGGCAAGATCGTCCTTCTATTTTTTGCTGTACATAAACGTTTGCAAGTTCTATACTTGTACTGTTGGTAAGATGACTGGATTTCCTGTGCCTTTTTTCTTTCATTACATATAGTTAAACTCACTTTTCTTCCCTTACCACCGTGTTATGTTTCTAGCCCATGATTGTCCAGAGTAACCTTGTGTGCTCAGCTAGTTGTGTAGTATTTATAGGTTGAAAATTCCTAATCAGACGTAGAAGCTAAGAACAATCTACTATCTTACAATAGATTTCATCTAATTGTAATACGATTTAGTATAGTGCCGCAAGCTTTATATACCTTACCGTTTTCATCACCCTCTTTGAAGGCAAAGTGCAGTACTCTTTACCCTCGCCAAGTGACAACGTGCAAAGCGATATTTTGTTTCCTACATAGTGTCGATAAGCCGCGGTAAGGTTCACCTTCAGTAGTGTCATAATGATGAATCTTTTTTCTCTTGGCAGTGCATTAAGTTGACGAAGTAGTACATCTCGTACTATATTTAACCAGCTCAATTCTGCTGACACCCACTTGTTGTTAGGATGCAATTTCTTGAAGAGGTCGACATCCAATCGACAGATGTGGAGATGACGTAGGATATCATTCTATTCTATCTTCTATTCAAAATTGAACTTTGACGTAATTGATTTAGAATCTAATGTTGAGTGATAACTGACTTTTACGCATGTTTCAACGATTTTATCAAAATTTGTCGATTGAAAAGGAAACTCACTGTGCTATAAAGTGTTTAAAATGCCGTTAGGGTCGTATAAGTATAAAAATTCTATGTCACTTGCGCCCGTGTGACATCTATCGGTGTAATTTGTAGCTTATTTCTGCAGTTATAACGTTCATAATGTTACTTTATATTGTATGCGAATACTGATCATACTTGAAATCGTTGTTAGAAGTGAATGACTAGTTCTGGCAAAAACTATTTCAGCAAAAAAGACATCTGATCATGAAACTAGCAATATACGACAATAGCACTTTTTATGATCTCTAGTGTACTTAGAATTGAGTGGGGAAGTACCTTAAAAGCATGTTATCCTAAGTGCTGTTTCTATGGGTCTGTAACATGAGCAAAATACCTAAGCCAATTCAGTAAATTGGGTTTCCACATTGTGTCACTGTACAAAATAAGAAGTTTAATTCTGATCGATCATGTTCCTACAATGGGTGAAACCACTCCTAATCAGTCTGGGCACCAGCCATCCAGACAAATGGCGATTCTTGGGCTAATCATTAACTGGCAAATTGTAGAATGGAATGATGAATGTATAGGATTGTCATATATTTTGACATTAATGACGTATATGACAGTTGTCAACGTAAGTTAATCGCATTCATTGATTAACCTGTTCTACCCTAGCAACGTGCAATACGTTGCTAGGATAGAACTTGTGTAGAGGAGTTTATCCTCTTGTAGGTAGAATTGTCAGCATAAGAGCGGAAAGGTTGGTTACCATGCTCGTGCCTATGCATTACGTCTAGTGAGAAAGTATTACTTGTATTGGTGTTTTGGCGGAGTTTCTGTCAACTGTAGCCAGCTAAAGAGACTAGTGAGACCGCAGTCTACATTACTGTGCTACTGAGGCTGGTCTTTGTATGATATTCTTTTGTTCCTAGTCATTGCAGTATTGCAAAAAATGTTTGTCGCAATACAATCATAAATAATTCTGCCTTAAACAGAACTGGAATTGAATAACAGTATTAAGTATTACTGAATAGGTTTTGTAAGAATATGCCTGCATCAATAGCATATTAATTGTAGCATATCCTCAATTCTTCGGATAGACTAGCCTTAACTGAATAGTGACGTCAGAGCTTAGATCATCGCTAATTGTGCCGGCTAATTTATATGGGCGTGCGCATACCCAACAGCTGTGCGTTTTATGTATGGGATATTTTTGCAAGGGGTTATGGTGGTACAAGGCTGACTGAACAATAGAGAGTGAGTGAAAGGTAAGATGAGATGCCAACATGTGTTGTTTTAGCTTTTTTTGGACTAGCTAGAACTGTTTGAACGTGGTTAAAAAGTATCTAAGTATGTTTATCCACATCCTGGAGTAATATAATTTATATCATGAACAAGTTACGTATGCTATGCTCAATTTGAGTTGAGTTATTAAGCGACACACAATATAATGTAGTACCAATGTCACACTGATATACAGCATGAGTCAATGCGGAAACTGGGTCCTGAAACATCCTGCGATTCCAGATCGCACGGACCACTTGACATGCTGATATTTACTATGTATTTATTCATTATGTATATGTATAATCATGCCTGTAACTCACTGAAGGGTAAGCAGACCCATATATTGTCAACTATATTAACATAACATGTTAATATAACATAAACTCATGCCTATATCCTAAGGGAAGGGGTAGACAGAGGTGCTAGCCACCCACATTTTGTCAGTTTATGTTTAGGTGCCAATGTAATAGGTGGCGAGCCTATTGCCATTAACCGGGCACTTATAAACCTGCGATAAATACACGCATAACTTCGAAAAGCATCAAAAAGTCATTGGTGTGTGCCATGGTAAAACCTGGGATCGAACCCGAGACCTCGTCTCAGCAGTCCATTACCCATAACACTAGGCTACCGCTGTATTCTTTTGACTTATCTATCAAGGGTTAGTTCTTTTGATTAAAGTGCAAAGAGGTGCCCGTGGTAGATTCCACACTTAAAAAAAGTGACTAAAGTTTGTTTTTATATAGGAAACCTCAATATGATTCACCTCACCTGATGGTAAGCTGAAAACAAAATCACAGCAAGGAGGGTCACCATTACAGACATGTAGCATGCTACAGTGGTGGCCTTCAACTTAATGTTCTCATCAAATGTTTATTCACGCCCCGCTTAAAGGACCCGGGACTGTAAGACGAAGGTAACACGTGTGCTGATAAAGAATTCTAAGACTTTATGGTGGTCAGAGAATATTGTATGTCTTTTAGAATTTAAAATATAGCTTCTTGTTGTTTTTTTTTCACCGCGCAATAAGTACGTTTGAGCTCAATGAAAATTTATTGTTTTAACTAGTGCAGACAACGCCGCAAGGTGCCAACTACACAAGAATGTGTAACAAACGATATCCATCAGCAGAAGTATTTGAACCTTTTGTTAGTTTAACAATCAATTTATCATTGTTCCCAGAAAAGTATATCTCCCAGTCTGTTAGTTTATTTTTTTTTACAACATAACACTATACTGGTAATGTTTGATATTATTTAGGCCTTTCTGCGAAAGTTAAACAGAAAAATCTTTAAGCTTATTTTATAGTGGTACGGTAGCAAACAAGCACATGTCTGGTATTTCCTCTTGATCAGTGGTGGGCAAACTTGTTTAAATGGGGGACCAGAAAGTAAAAACAATTTCAGAGGAGGGCCAGAACTATAACAAAAATGCATTACATATAGTAATGCATACTTCTGCACCGTCAAAGTACAATTATAGCGGGCCATATACTAATCATGACGACGGACTGTCGGTGAGCCGGAGCTGGCCCACCGACCGTACTTTACCCAGCACTGCTCTAGATGCTAACAGGATGTATCTACAGTGCCCTAATTATTGAGATCCTAGCCAATCTCACCTGCTTATCATTGAACCCACTAAACAACAGATGTGATTTTGGGGCAGGTTTTAGTTTCGGGGCCAAATGGCAATCGCTCCGGGAAAAGCTTATCAGACAGATAGACAGACAGTTACTTTTGCATTTATAATATTAGTATGGATCGGTTTGTTGACTTTTACAAGAGCAACTTCTGGAGAAAGTCGACGTCAGAACCACGTCCGTGATTCAGTAGGTGCACCGACTAGCAAGTGAACTTAACTTCGGCCACAAAGGCGTTGGCTGTGGGCCCCGCGCCTCTTTATGAGCGCGAAATCCCCATAAATACCGGGGCCCCTCCCAGCCGAAGCCGTAGGTTATGTCGGACTCGAACCGATTGTAGCCATCTAAAACATAAAACGCAGCCCGTCTGTGGGTCGTTGTTGGCTGCCGGAGGTGATTTTCCCAGGACCATCTATCTCGTTCTGGCCCTCCTCGGATCACGGGGACAAGTGGCAAGTTCGTTAGCTGGCATATTATAGAATAGAATGATAAATGTATGAGATGGACACTATTTTGACGTTCATGACAGTTGTCAACGTAAGGTCAATTCTGATCATTCCCATACATTGCTCAAATCTATTCTATTTTATTCTACAAACATATTTCCAATTATCTAAAGGGGCTGTATACCCAATGATGTTATTGTACGAATGATAAAAGCAAAGGACGTTCAGTTTTAATGCATGCGGGGCTGTAGACGCGAAAATTAATGATACGTGAGATAGTGGATATGTACCGGCTTGCTTTTAGCGCTATCACCGAACGCCATTGACCTCGGCCATGGGATATCACAGCTAGAGGAAATGTCCTCAAATATCATTGTTATGGAGAACTGATTATGACCGAACACAGTATAGAAAACAGTGAGGTGTTTGGTTGGCAGAGAACCAATGCCTACAATGTATACATATTACAAGATTGACTGTAAAGATATGAATTCGTAGCCAAAGGAACCAGAATTCACATACAATACTTATTCGATACGGGTAAACTTCGATACGGGTAAACGTTACCATTGAGAAGCCGCAATGAATTAAAACAACAAACAAATTACACTCAGGTTTATTTCGCGGTATCTACTGCATGCTGTACACTGCTGCTGAATACAGTCGGGTCCCAACTCGTACCTTAAGCAACAAAAAATGTACCCCGAAAGACCACCAATAGACAAGTCTGCAGCTTTTTACAGTTATCATACAAATTAAATTACAAAATAATATATAAGCTATGCTTGTACAGATCAGTGTTAAAATTCATTGTGTGCGTCCCGTTCCAAATTCAAAATTTAATACTCATTCCCGCCTTACTTTGGAACTGACACATCGGCATACTGTAGCGACATCTATCGTCAAGTAGCAAAACCATTCGAGTTGTTATTTCTTAAAATAGCAATAAAAATGTAATCGATTTTAACGCTGTTTTTTATTGCTTTACATTTATTTACACGCGATAGTATTGAAAGCATGGAATTTATGAGTTTCGTCTAAATATATACGCACACATTGTTAAGGTATTTACTTGAGATCAATGGTGTTATTTCCATAGGAATATTTACAGATTGCTCACGTAAGTTGTTTTGCCGTTTGATCAAGGATACCCTGATTCAAAAGTTAAAATAGATCCAACCTTGAACCAGGGGGTAACTGTTTCAGAAAATGGAAATATTGCAGTGCAAATTTAAAAGTGGTCTGTAATTGAAAAATATTATTCTACTAAATATTTAATAACATGGGGAGTGTTCTGATGAGCTCTTCCAATTAGTCCCACCCTCCCCTTTCCTACACAGGACAACGCGTGCAGGTCTTAGATGTCATCCGCACACGGTGCAAAACATCCGATCAAGAACCAAGCGGTTCGGAGACTCTTTCCTCTGTCGCACCATTAAGGCCTGGAATTCATTACCAGCTCACGTGTTTCCTTCTTCCTACAGTCCCGGGTCCTTTAAGCGGGGCGTGAAAAAGCATATGATAAGGCCGTCAAGCTGAGTGTCACCATTGTCACACGGTATGTGTAAGTAATGGTGACCCTCTTTTCTGGGATTTTGCCTTCAGCTTACCATCAGGCAAGGCGAAGTCCAATTGACGTGTCCTATATAAAAAAAAAAAAAAAAAAAAAAACACCACGTACACCCAATTTAAGTATACTTTAAAATGGTTTCTAAAAAGAAGATTAAACTGCCGGGACTGATGCGCATGTCACACTGAGGGCTTAACCCTCTCTCCCAACCATAAGCTTCATGTCTGTTCGTTATCATATCACCGTTTAGTTTTATTCCGTTTATGTTACTAAATGCTTTGTTTTGTAACATAAACCAAAACGTTTGTAACATAAAGACCAAAATATTTTTACTTTTCCATTTAATCGAATTGCAATCACGCGTTTTGTAGACAAATAGAATGATGACTGATGTTATTTTTCATAGGATAAAAACACATATTATGTCGTGTAGTGGGTAGTAAGGAAAACATAGTGGAACTGCCTTCCGTCAGTTGTGGGTTTGTTTGTTATCATTGAGCGGTCATCTGGTGACTAATGTGTTTGCGGTTCACTGACGTCTTGTTGGAGTTACGAGTTCTGCTTACCCTCTTGTAGTAGGTGTGGATGTGCCGTCATTTGTTGTTGACTAACTATGACAGGTAAAACGGTTGTATGTTGAAGTTTTTTCTAGGATCTTATTCATTTTTGGAGGAGTTCTAATCTCGAGAATCTATGATATTAGAAAAGCTGTGGAATGAACTCCCTGCTGCGGTTTTCTCATGCGCCTACAATATGGGGTTCTTCAAAAGGGGCATTAGGAGGTTTCTTCAGAGTTGGGAGCACGAGTGTGACGCCCTTGGTGTTGCTCACTTCCATAGGCCGCGGTAACTACTTCCCATAAGGTGGGCCGTATGCTAGTCTGCCACCTAAGTGTTAAAAAAAATAAAGGATTTTTTTAGACGAATTTAGATATATTTTGTGATAATCCTGATATTTCACACGTCCATAGGCTCCTATAACTATTTCCCATCATAGGAGCCAAATACTTGCCTGCCACCTACGTGGTATATTATAATTTAGTTATTGCTTAGTTATAATATTAGAAACTGAAAAGTTATCCCATTGCTGGGTACCTTTTGATCGAGGAATCATGCAATCATCATTCTCTGAATCAAATCAAATCAAATAATTTATTTGCGTAACACAGGTTACTGAAAGCTTGTAAAAGATACATTTTCTTTAAATGTATAGGTCCGCTATATTACAACCTCTTCAAGGTGTGCAAAAATATTTAGTTATTGTCTATACATGAAGCCTTTTCCCAACTCGATTGCTGTCGGCTTTCCTGCCGCTGAACTTCGATATTTCATGCAGCATCCACATTGTAAATAAGTCTGATTGTAAATAATTCTCGCGTCAGTAGTCAGTGGGTACGTCATGTCCGTCCATGTCCATAATGACTTCGATTTACATGACTATTGTTAATATCAGTCGTTCAGTAGTTTTCCTCAATTTACTTAGTTCTATTAATTTGTTATTTCTATGCGTAGCTGATTCATTAGAATATTTTGTTATGTCATCAGCAAAGCTGGTTTATTTCTGAAGATTGACACTGAATACTATTCAGTCTTGTAAATATAACGAAGTTACTTATGCTATGCACGCAAAGCTGACCTCAACTGAGTTGGAAAAAGTCTCAGAGAATTATAAAATTAGAGTTTTTTTCAGATTTCAATTTTCTAGTACCTAAAGTACAGCCTAACTTACTGAATAAGTTATATTTATGTAAAAAACCTCAATACTTCTGTAACTTACTGATAGATAGCGTTGTAACAAAATTGTAACTAATATAACAGGTTAACATATAATATTATATTTAATAAATTACATATAAAAAGTAATATTTTTTAAAAACAGTTTAGTCTTCATTCAACAGATGTCGCTGTAAACAAAATTTTACACGAGGTTCATAAACTAACAATTCCTTTTTTAATTTCCCAGGAGAGTCCCGAAGGGAAGGCTCCACAGACGAGCCGACGGCGCCCGACGCTGACGTGGACACCAGTGACGCCAACACTAAGGAACCTGACAAGGATACCAAGTTAGTATATAAATTGACTATCATCTTAAAATGATCATTCCAGCCTAGTCCAGTTTGCTTCACAGTTTGTACTTCGGAACAGGGACTCAAATCTTCTACCCATTTCCTTATAGATTAGTTTATCTTAGCTTTTCTGGGTGTTACTGCCGTCTGATGCTGTCCAACTCTTAGAGGAGTACCTGTACCAGAGACTCGTTCGTTAATCGTCTCTACCGGCTTGCATGTAAGCTTGACTTAGGCTCCATAGATCTTAGTGACGCTTAATAAGCAACAGGTATATAATTATTTTCCCGCCTATTTGGGATATCCCATGTAAAAGAGCTATTATTACTTTACCCAAGTTTCACCAACAAAGTTTCCGCCCAGAAGATAACCTATCACCGCCAATCGTTGACTTTTTCCTGATTCCGTATTGCCACTGAGAATTTCACACCAAAAAACCCAATTAACATAGATCTATACTGCAAATGATGATGTCATTTTGATTAAGTATCACAAACAGTGTCAACGAAACTAGTTTATGATATGCACGTGAGGTTATGAATATAGTCAAAATACATTTCTCTTGCAGTAGAATATGAAATTAAGGAGTTTCTCGTTGTAGTGTGATTCATGAGGATTAAATGCGACTAGTTTAATGTTTTTAGACAGCAACTAGGTGCGCCATCTATTATGTAATAGCGGAACAAATGTGTTAGTTCGGTGTTTCGCCGCTAGCTGCTATGAAGTTCGAAATATATCCGCTAGAGTACAGTGTCGTAATTTTGTTTTGTGGTTTGCTAATATTTTATAAATAAATCTTATTTTGAGGCAGAAAAAATATTGTTCATTAGCTTGATAAAATTCATAAAACATATAGTACCTATAGCCTCCCAACATTGGGAGAGGCCTATGTCTAGCAGTTGACTGCGATGGGCTAATTGTTGTTGTTGTATAGTTACTTTAGTACCTATGAGATAACGGAGTCTCAATTTGAAATTGAGGACAAAGAGTAGCAAAGCGAAATCTTGTCTTTATGGTGTAAGTTCCTGATGGAAAGGGCATTAACGAAGCGATGATAAAGATGATGATGATCTAATAGGTAGTTTGAATGTTCTCAAGTGTTTCACGAGCACAGTTTTATATATATATATACCTACCACTTAGGTCACACGGCCCACCTGATGTAAAGTGGTTACTGTGGCCTATGGACGTTTGTAACACCGGGATAGAATGAATGCGGAAGGCTCTCCGCCTTTTTGAGTATTGGGAGAGATGTATGTCCAGCAGTGAACTGCAATAGGCTAAACATATCGAGCAAATTCACGCGCGTCAGTCTCCTGTTTGTCTCGCAACTGAAGTCCAAGTTATATATCCCGAGATATAATACTTAAGACTAACAACGCCCGCTTGCCCCACCGGTCCAGCTGGCGTACTGCGAGCGGCGCGGCTCGCGGCGTCAACCGCGCCGAGAGCTGCCGCGAGCGGGACGCGCCGCGCCGCGGCAAGCACCGCAACGCCAGCGACCCCAACCGCCTCACCGCACACAATCACCAGTGAGTACACGCTTGGTATCATCTTTAGGACATACCTACCCTTATTACCACATAATTTGTTCTATAGGGATAGAGAGCATACACATACGCATCGTCAAAAACAATTCCAATAAATCGAATGCGTTGGATTTTCCAAACGCCCTCAATATTCTTCAAGAAGGACATTGCTACAGGGTCAGTAGTAAGAATACGCTTTTGGTTGGCACACATCTGTGGACTAAAAGATGGCGCCACCGTCCCTTCAGTGTTGTCAAATCTTGCAATGTTGACTTTGATGTACCAGTAACGTGGTGACTTATTCAATAATGGTTTAAGTCAATAATAGTACCCGAAAGACGGGAATAGGCTCACCCCCTATTACGTGGGACCAAATTTAATGACTAGTGATATTTGGGTTTTAAGTCACCTCTACAATTAAATTATAAAAGTAAGACATGATAAAGAAAACCATTCATAGATGGCGCTACTTGTTAAATTAAAAACCAATCAGTACTTAACTCTGTGAATTTGAATAGCTAACATCGGAACTACTGTTGTCACTGTTACATACTGTTTATTGCACACAAAGTTTATTTGACACGATTTGACAACATTGCAAGGACGGAAATGTTAGTACGATTATACTCATTATGTTTATTCAGGGAAGGAGAGCTTACACATCCTTGTTTTTCCAGTAGAAATATTTTACATTTTCAATATTTCAGAGTACAAAAGTAGTTCGTTATAAGAAAATTGATTCATAGATGGCATCACTTGGTAGATTACAGAGACTGTTCAATTTATATGCATACGCAATCTTGCACGTGTTACTCTATCATGGACTTTTTGTTTTATAATAAAACACTTATATGTCTTCACCTCTCCTGATGGTAAGCCCGAAGGCAAAGTATCAGAAAAGAGGGTTCCCATTAATAATAATAATATATATCTTTATTGTATGTACATAGAATGGACACAGAAAGATACAATTTGTCTAAGTTTTGTGACATAACAAGTGGCGGCCTTATTGCACAAGGCTATCTCAACCAAGCAATTAAGGGATGGAGTGAGTTAGATAAATAGGTAGATAAAGCGGGCAGCTTCCGGTGTACATACAAACACCAATAATATTAGGTACAACGGTGGGCCTCAGTCAGATTGACGGCCTCATCAGATTCTTTTACTCACCACGCTTAAAGGGGCAGTCCCTCTTTAACTGATTTTTTACTCCAAAAGCAGGGTTTGATGTGGATATTGATTAATAGATGGCACCACTAACTAGATTACAGGCGGGAGGATACATAATATTTGAGATATTACTATATTTCTTGTAAGTTTCTTTAACAACAGGGGTGTTTCCTTCTTACTACAATCACAAATTCTTTAAATGGAGTGTGAAGGAGTCGCTGAGAGCCACCATTGTAGCATTGTTTCGCATTTATAAAGGTGGCCTTCTTTCTTGAGTTTACTGTCAGACACGGTGAACTAGTATTCACATAAAAAAACAATTAATTTATGAAAATTCTACTCGGTGCAGCCAAATTTACCGCGCTCCCGTGACATAGATATCAATACATATTTTCATATCGATAGCTTTTGACGAATGTTGATCTAAAAATCGGTATTAGACCGAATTCCGCGGACGCGCTCCAGAAATATCACATCTAGCCGAGACGGAACGGGACTGAATACCGATACTTATAAGTATACTATATAGAGGTGTTATGTATCCATACTTCGTGAGTCGGCTTAATAATATATTATATTAATATATAATAAGCTCAAAATGGCGCACCATTAAGGCCTGGAATTCATTAGCAGCTTACGTGTTTCCTTCTTCCTACAGTCCCGGGTCCTTTAAGCGGGGCGTGAAAAAGTATATGATGAGGCCGTTAAGTCGATTGTCACAATTTTAATGTTATATCTAAGGAATGGTGACCCTCGTTTATGAGATTTTGGCTTCAGCTTACTATCAGAGGAGGCGAAGTCTAATTGACGTGTCCTATATAAAAAAAAATTGGTCTGCACCATCTAGGCGGTTAGTACCCGGTTTACTAAGAAAAACTTTTGCTCGCAGTTCCGCGTGAAATTCAGACCCCGTAATGCAACTTATTGAAACCTATTCCAGATATATGAATGGAATGAATGAATTAATTAATTAATTTATTTCTAAAAATATGGTACATCGAGGTCTTCATGATTATTCTACCATAATAAGTGTAGAAATATTTCGTTCTACAACAAATAATAATGTCAATTACTAATACAGTAGAAAAAAAAGTAGACTGCGTATTTTCAGACTATAATCTATCTGTGTACTTCATTTCTGTCAGATCTTCACAAACTTTCAGATTGATAATATTATTAGAAAGTGGGATTTGTAAGAAGTACAAAAATTTTAACATTTTCGATTATTTAGGTAAAAGACAAAATGAATTGCTCAGTAAATTTGCATTGCCGTTTAATCGCAGGCGCGTTTCTGTGATAGATAATGCTGTGTCAGAGACGACGGTTAAATCAAGCGTATGATATTGCGCGGATGGCATATCTCTTGAATTATATATCTATGATCCCGATCCATTCTGTTGACTCCTGCACAGACAGACATTAAAACGACTTAACTGTATCACAGTCAGCTACTAAACCCGCCTTTATCGAAACGGGATAAGGTTTGTTTTTACAAAAAATATTAATTGTTAAGAATATATTCCTTCATGAATTTATCATATTTATTGATTACTTTTGTATGATTATGATCTATTGAAATATAACTGTTATTCCGAACGAAGGATGATCAACATAATTTGGAGTCAATTGCCTCCTAATTGATATTTATTTTTAGATTTATTTTCTTTTGAAAATTATGATCAATTATATCTCTGTTACCCTTAATTGGTCATCATCATGTGAGATGTGAGTTTTGATATTACCAATAACTTAATAAAAAAAAGTTTAAGGGCACTTCCTTCTAATAAGGATAAAATAAGTGCTGTTGTGCATTCACTCTTCTCCATAAACATTATCAATCAATCAAATGGCCTATTGCAGTCCTCTGCTGAGACCTCTCCCAATATGCGTCAATGCTTCCGATCATCCGCCTTCCGCATTCATTCTAACCCAGCCACCTGTATCAGATTATTAGTCCATCTTCCATTTGCTTTTTCGCGGTCTCGTTTGCTCCAACGGTCATCGGTCCTTCGACAGCAGACGATAGAGTGTGATATTGTTACAGTAGATATAGCCAATTCATGCTAAAAAACACAGTTCCTTCAAATACTGAGTTTAATCACCTTTACCCATTCTTCATTTTGTTCAACCGATAACACTCCCAATAAATATTTCTCTATGTCCGGCAGATTTGATCCACATGTTGCCATTATTTCATCAATTTGTACAAAGAACTGTTGATCAAAAATAAAATATGTTTTGTAGGTTTGATCTTCCATTTCCTACGAAATATACATTTTCGTGCGAATTGTTAGTTTATGTTTATCCGTGTATCATAACACGATGGTTTTTAAATTATTTTCAAAGTACATTATTTTGTATTGTTAGTGGAATTAGTTTTTATTTGATCTTTTATGTGTATAGTATATATAGATTTCTATAAATGTATATTTATCCCGAGAGTGGTGGACAGTAGTGTATACTGGTTGTATGTAAATACAGAGCGATCCTATTGCCGTTTATCGAGCTTAAGACGAAATATAAGAATGTGGGAGTCTTAAAATAGCTCGCGAAATTACTAGTTCATATTGGCTGTTCCCAGGAAACTTGACTTTCGTCTGAGTTCTCTTATTTCAGTGTATTACCTAAATATAGAAGATATTTCTCTTTATGGGGATAAACCATCCGACCTGCACAGAAAAAACTAATTCTTTTCTTCACAATTTCTAATCAGATTCGAGTGAGTTTCTTAAAAAAGTTAGATTGGTCTGGGTGTAGCAAGCAAAAATTGGATGCAGTCAATGATCAAAATCAAAATCTCAAAAAAATCTTTTGGACGATCTATTTGGTTCTTAGTTGAACGTTTCGGAACCAACCTGTATACCTATAAAAATCTCTGTAATGTGGTCAACCAGACGAAAATATTATCCACTCTAACTTGGTCTCCCGTTTTCAAACCCACTTATATAACACAAGCTCAACTTTTGCCAGTGAATACCGTCAAAATGCACCAATTTTCTTTGATCTACAGTACACATTACAACGCCTATAGCATGTATGCCATGCAGACTGGTTTCATAGACCAGTGTAACTTGAACTAGGGGTTTCAGGCGAGTGTTTATGTTGAAGGGTCTTGGGTGTTGGTTGGTGCAGTATGCAGGAACGTTTTGATATTACAGTTTTCAGTTGAGCGCGAGACGCGATCGAACGCGCATTGCGGTCGCGGACTGGTGTCGTAAAAGTGTTTGATGTTCTAGTGTTTGGGTTGTCTTTTTATTTGTATGATTTCTTTTTATATTTATTGTATTCAGTGTGTATCTGTATCCTCATATCAATTTTAATTTCTACATAAATTGTTTAAAAAATATAAAAATTCTTAATTTTGAAACAAAAATTATAGAAAATTTCGGGTTATAGTTTTTTAGTGAGACAGTGTCTCGGTGGCGCAGCGGTTTGATTCCCCGTAGGAATATTGCTATGTTATGGCGTTATTCTGTCAGTAAATTCCAAGTAACAAAACGATATCTGGAAAATGTGCTAGTAACACGCTCGAAGACTAAATAAGACTGATAGTAGATGAATAGTAGTTAATTAATCTCTGTTATTACGGCAGTATTCTAAGGAGATGACTACCATTGTGTAATTTGCACTAGGGGAATTTAGTTTATGGCAAGGTAGCCAATAACGGCAATAGGCTCTCGCACCATGTAACTTGAATATCGAAAAAATATTTGGCGAAATATTAATATTCGTATATCTCTGCTTAACCCTTCGGGGATGTACTGGCGTAAGTATATAATGTATGCAGTAGTACGAAAAATATTCAGGCAGCCAAATTCTATAACAAACAGATAACGCCATAGATAAAAACTTCACACAGAACAAAATGGCATGGAGTGGTCTTCTTATACAAATGTTGTGATTTTTTTTTTGCATTTTTACACTCTATATGTGGAGTTTGCGTTTTTTGGGTGTCTGTAAAGGATGAGATAAGTGCTATAGCTATGCTCAAATCCACCTCTAACAGATTACATCAAACCAATCCTCGCTCGCTGGGGCCTCGTTTGTCTTGCGACTTTGGTTTCTCTTCATCTTCATCTGAACGTTAACCGCAGGTGGGAGGTCGCTTCCGAAACTCTCAGTTTCGGAAGCGACCTGGCGAGTCTGGGGTCCGCTTCACCAATGTAACTGGATTGCCGATTTGGCCAAACCTCGATATTCGTGAAGCGACTGCCATTTGATCTCCACAACCCAAAGGCGGTACCAAAACGTTGCAGCTAGATTAGTTGTTTGACTTTTTAGGGCTCCAATTAACTGTAATGATTGCTATAGATGTTGGTATGGCAACCGGGACTGACGGTTTAGATCAATGCAAGTAGCCATATTTGCATTGATCTGAACCGCATATTCATGCATACCAAATTAAACACTGAGCGGGGATCGAATCCGCGCCTTCTACGTAGCGATCGCGTCCACTACCGCCATGCCACTGAGGCTATCAATTCAGTTTATTAAAATACATTAAAATGGACACGTTCGGGTAGGTGACCATTCTTAACACATTGACACCCCTCCGTGCTTAGAGGAGTACGTTAGGCCATCAATTCCGGTTTCAATACCACAGTCGTTACACGGTTGATTGTAACTCTAATAATTCCGACGACTAGAAAGAAAGAATTCTTTAATTCTTTATTGTACATAGGAAAATATACATCAACTGGCAATCACAAATGCATCTTGGTGTACAAAGGCGAGCTTAGCTCAATATTGAGTTTTCTCCCATCAAACCTTTGGGGGATTAAAAGTGCAACAAAATGATAAAAAGAAACAAGTGTACAACAGCAGAGAAAATACGTATAATGTAGATATTTATTTTATTTTTTATACCACTTAGTTTGCAGACAAGCACACGGCCCACCTGATGGGAAGCGGTTACCGTGGCCTATGGACGTATGCAACACCAATACTAAGAATAAACATATCATACATATACATACAATACGTAAAGCAGACAAATTACATATATACTGATTTATATATAATTCAATTACACAACTATGCAATAAATAATACATACATTAAAAAACATATTTTTTTTAAAAGAAAGAAAATAGAAAGAAGATATTTTATTCAGGCCCCACACAGCGGGCACCCCACCAAATACAAACAGGTAGGCAGTAAAACAGTTAACAAAAAGAAAGAAGTACATAATTGGTAAAAATTGGATGTCAAATGGCTGTCACTTCATGAAAATTATCGAAGTTCATCCGCGTCATAGTTAAACAGCTAGGATATTAAGTTTGTCTCAGTAAGCTTGTGTCGTAAAGTGAGCTAACTGTCCACCTCTCTGATATTACGGAAGCAGGCGTCGCATCACTGGCCGCTATTTACTTTAGATGCACATTGTCTTGCTGTCGCTTTCATAAACACGCATTGTTCAACACCGAGGCGGTAGCATACCGATTTTAAACTGTTATCGTATCTGTCCCTCAACACAAGTGGCAATTCTTTGGCCGGCGTATTGTAGAATATATTGACGAATGTATGGAATTTGCGAAATGTATGGGATTTGACGTTTATGACATACGTTGACGACTGCCAAATATGTCAAAATACATACTTTTGTCATCATATTCTAGAGATTTTAGACATGTTGCGTCCTTGGCTGTATTTTACCGTCTGTACCATGGTGAGTGTTCTGATGAACTCTTCCAATTAGTCCCACCCTCCCTTTTCCTACATAGGATTTACTGGCGTAGTTAACTAAGCTAAAAAAAATATTTTATAAACATTTACATAACATTGACAAAATTGCGGCGATTTGCTGCCAAAGACTGAGCAGACTGCGAAGAGGTTATACCTGAGCTGTTCTCAACGCCTCTACACCACCTCTTGCCGTGTCGTGTAATGCGACTAAGGCATAGAGACCTGTTCTTCATCCGATAGTAGACATAAAACTTATGTCAAATTGCCCGCTTGATATCAATAGGCTCTTCGCCCATTATTAAGTGGGACCGAAAATCATCGTTTGCGAATTTGGGTGTTAATACGCCTCTGGCTACCCCTTTTGAGATTTACAGACTACATGTGACGTATGGATAAACAGCGTGTCTCTTTTCTGTTTGTTTAGTGTATATTATTATAAAAAAGCAAGAGGCATTTTTAGAGGTAATCTCGTATTTGGCAATAAAGGCTGTCGAAGCAAAGGAAAAGATCGCAGATCTTTATCAGGTCGATACCTCCGATTTTTGATTATACCTTAGCCTTATGTCTTTTGCCTCTTACCTTTTCTATAAAACACTCGCCTTGAGCTATGACTTACTTTGCTGTGTCACTCCCAAATCCCATCTCATGAAGGCTAGCGAAAGTTCTCAGATCTCAGACATACTGGTCAACCCTCTGCACTCCTCTCTAATACCACTCATCTAACGAGTATGCATACATTAAAACACATACATTAAATCTATTTTCTCGTAAGAAATATTTATTTATGTGTAAGTCGTCCCAGTTAGTACAGTGTAATGTACTCGTAGATATGACATGTTATGAACGTTTTACGAGGCGAAACTTTTTATTATGCCATTCGGTTTGGAGCAGTGACTTCATACGTTTTGGTCACACACCACCTTCATACACCTCTTACCTGCCATCTGAATTTAGTTTTATCGATATGTAACGTCGTCTAAAATAATTATTTACTGCCATAGGCACCTCCCAATGGGTCTATCCTTCTATTTATGTAGTTATAGATACTTAGATATAGTTTTATGGTGGTAGAGCAGTATTTCCCAAAATTTATGATGCCCTGCTCAGTTTAATGTTTCGTGACATAACCCATAAGTATTTTTCAGTCACTTGGTGCTTATAGAGAACGTCTTGTAAAGAATGTTACCATATTAATTGTTCGCCTAAGGTATATAAGATACAATGTTACATAATTTGTTATGTAAACAAAATAAATCCGATAAATAGCTTTGTCGTGACCCTGACGAACGACTTAGTACTACCGTACAGGTAGGGTTTCCTCTGCTTCTCCCAAGTTTAAGAGAGTAGTTACGTTAATTTACCTCCGCCTACCCATTCGGCGATTGAAAGTCATCATTATATGATATATGTAGGTAATAAAATACAAAACTTCCATTACATTGAAGTGCACATCCAGTTCAAGCTAACAAATACGTTAATATTGTGAACAGAGATAACATCTCGACGTCACCCGTAATGAACTACCACTAAATCCACTAAAACATTTCTCTTATCCACCAGATAAGCATGGATCAGATATGCGACGTGATTGACATCACGCAGGTATCGCTAGCATCCGCCTAGCTTATGTCGAGTGCCGAGATACTATGGCAAAAGCATTTACGTACTATTGAGTGTACATACCGCCCAAATGATTTGGTGATTCTGTCAACTGCTATTCAGTTCAAGCTCGACTTAACCTCGCACCATGCGCTTGAGACAAACTGGAGATGAGAGCAATAGTTGGAATCTTAGAGGTAATCTCTTCGTATTTGGCAATTAAAGCTGCCGAACGTTACGAACTGTTTCCTTCTTCATTATAGTCCCGGGTCCTTTAAGCGGGGCGTGAAAAAGCATATGATGAGGCCGTCAAGCTGAGTGCCACCATTGTCACACGGTATGTGTAAGTAATGATGACCCTCTTTTCTGAGACTTTGCCTTCAGCTTACCATCAGGCAAGGCGATGTCTAATTGACGTGTTCTATGTATTAAAAAAAACTGTGAGGGAATCACACAAATGAAGAGTTGTAAGGTACTTGACTAAGATTTGCAAGGCCCCAAACCAATTCCATCTGCATGCCGTATATTTCTGGCGCACTTTTCTTTTAGGGTGACACGGCCTATAATAGCTAATGTGCTAAACATAACTGGTTTGAAGAAGTAGAATACCGGATCTTAAACCCCAAAGTAACCGGAACTGACGCAGAGTGAAGAAAAAGACCGTTTCATAAACCTTGTGATATAATATATTTTTGGATGGTATTAGAGATTTGATACTATTGTAAAAGCTTAATTTACTATGTCCTCAACATGAAACGTTAGTCAAGACTAATGGGGTTAAGGAGAAAATAGAGCAAAAGGGTCAGTAAGCGTGACGGGAACTTTCGTTGAAAATGTCCAATTAAGTGACAGTAAATCACTTGTCGGCGACAATATATCAGAACCCCTTGTAACCAGTTTACTGTTTTCGAATATCTATTCTTCGCCTTAAGTGTTTCTTGAGTGCTTTCAGCCATTTCTTTCAGTGTAAATGATTTTGAACAATTTATTTTATGTACAATACAATATTTAGTGTACAGTACACTATATGCATTTAAGCACTATTTCTAGTTTGTTGAATTTTTAAGAAAAATAAATCCGTAATTCTAAACTTCAACTTTCCAAGCAAGAATAATTTTCACTTAATTTGTCTTAACATAGGAAAATTTTGCTTCAGAATCTATAACTTTGTTGCGTTCCACAAATCAGTGCAAGAAACAGCATTATTATTTAAAAATAAATCTTGCTACGGTACGTCAAGATACGGCATTCCGCGTTATTATTGTAACTTCATTTTAAGATTTTATGTTCAAATATTTTTCCATCGGCTAGGTAAATTCCAGAACATGGATGTGTCTACAAAATTTACGAGATACTGTAAAATTCGTAACCCAATAACCATTAAAAACTTATAAAACAGTAGTACGAGTATTCTAGTCCCCAAATATCTAGACTATGTCGAATGTCGGAACAAATTCGCGAAACGCTCGTGGACGGGTAATTATTTCATCACGAGCTGCGCCTGCGCCGTCTGTCGACGGAAATAGACGTCACTAGGTCAGTCATTTGCTGTAGATGGGCCCTGGTATTCACTGGAACCAGGTTATTAATGATGGAACTTCTTCAACATAAAAAAAAAAATATAAAGAATTTGGCTTTGCAAACAATTGCAATGTAGTCGTAAATTTGAAATAATTTCCACGTACTTTATTATATGGTTCTTTTATTATAGACATGCAAAGTTATGTAGTAATAACTCAGTGAAATACATGTCTAACAAATATTCGTGTTAAAAGCACAATCTTAAATAGGTTAGGTTTCGGGTGCAGTCGTCACCGTTTACGTAATTTTGAACATTATCAAATAAATGACACATCCTGTTGACATCATTATATTTGTGCTGTTCTGCTGGCGCCACCTTCTGACGTCCATGAGCGTAAATAAAAATATTGCTTACTATTATTGTATTGCACTGAACTAACCTTGTTTACTATTTTTATTTATACTACAGCCTTTTTACAGTCTTTTAACTAAATAATATTATTACGTCTACTGATGTTGATGTATAATATTATCAATTTTGTACTTCTCCGATCGTACTATTCTACTCATTCTGGGTAAAGCATTTACTGTCAATACCAACCAGTTTGTGTCCTACAACTTTTCATCGACAGTGGTCAAATTCGTCTGCTTTCGTCTGAATTTGAGAGCATTTGATGACTTCCGAAAATATTCCTAGATTAGACTTGATGACGTCCAATCTATCAAATAATATTTATTAGTAAACCGATAGTTCGTATTTCTTGGTCCTTTGATCAGCTGCCAAAGTTAACATTAGTTACTAATATACCGAAAATTACTTATAATAGTTACACCTTATCCTTGAAGAGGGAAATAGAATTGAAATCGAGGTTTGATGGGATCTAAAATATATCATCTGCATTGAATAAACTCGACAATATTTCGAAGATAATAAAGTATTTGTTGGTGATTGTAGTACCACTCTCTCACTTATCGACTGACATTACTTCAATGGCTCGTCACTACTTTACTCATATTCACCGGTTCCCTAAAGGCGTAGTCATTCCTGTTCCGTGCAGTCATCATAGTCTGCGTCGTCTCCTTGATGTGTTAGCGTTATTCCGATTAGAATTTTTCCGTTGTAATCTATTTATGTACCCAATTCAGGAACACAATGAGTAATGTGCTGCGATTTCGATTTCAATATTTACCTTATATATCATTTACCTATTGTCTTCAACTTTTCAAAGCAACTGAACTGTATTGATTTGTGATTGTTTTGATAATTTCCTCCTTTCGTACGTTTGCTTTCTACGTGTTTTTGTATCAATAAGATACAGACTGATATGAGTCATTTGATGGGGCAGGTTCATCGACCATTTCCTGTAGCTATTCCAGATTTCTGTGCAATCAACTTCCATTAGGGACGCGACATACCGTGAATACTTCGGGATCTCGTCTTCGTTCTTCTTCATTCATACTCTTTCCGCAGACAGCTTACCTCTTCGATTTTTAAAAACCTCTTTGTCTGCCTCTCCTATCATTAAATCTGTAATACAAATTTGCCGGTTTCAAATGCTTATGACTTACGTTTTTCTCAAAACATCGTGAACTTGATCTCACTTATGGAGTTGTATTCTCAAATATATTTAAATGTTTGTCATTGCATCGTCTTCCGTCTCGTATATGAGCGTTTTGAGACAAAATCGTCATGTGCATTTATGTTTGTATTTCCTAATCTTATTTCGTAAATGGCACAGTGAGCTCATTTCTCAAGTGCAACTGTTAAATTTAGACTTCAATATGTTAAAATGAGGAGGGAACTCTTAAAATAATGCTCAAATTAGATCCATCTCGAGTGCATTATTGAGAGAACTCCAAAATCATATTATATCTCAGGAACTTGATGATTAATAGTCTACACGATAATGCCCAACAGTAACGAGAAACAATCTCTGGTGTTACACACGTCCATAGGCCACGGTAACCACTTTCCATCAGGTGGGCCGTGCGCTTATCTGCCACCTAAGTGGTATAAAAAAAAATATTTTTGGTGCAAAGAAAAACAATACAGACAAACAAAGATTGTGTCGATGATAGCTGCAAAAGTATACACTGTGGAAAAGCCATTAATGCATAAAGAAAAGGTGTAACAGAGATTGTTTCTGACATGATATTAGAATTGAATGAGATGTTGTGCGACGTGTAATAATTGGAATAAAGGTAAATGATGTTATTTTGGTCCATTGAAACATCGTCACGCAGTCACATTAGCTTAAGTCATAATAGTGTACCTTCCACCCAATCAGTCACACGCTTACGTAACCATGTTACTCATTATTCGATTGTTTACAAACGATACACAAGAGCTTCATTTTACCCGCCAAAATAACGCCATTAATCCTCGCCGCCATATTTGGAAGCTGTCAGAGTGATGTGCATTCGCGCGGGAAACGCGACGCGATTCGGCGTCGTACATCATGGACCCATTCCGATAGTCTATTTTCGTTTGTGTGTCCGCATTATTATAAAAATGTATTTATTTATGGCAACCAGATGATTCATTGGAAGGTATTTTGCAAACAGCAGCGGTGTATGTCTGCTAGCGCATGCTACACTCGACATGTAACGATCTGTTAAAGTGCATTTTTAGATCTTTACAAACTTAATTTACAACCATTGTGAATCAATATAGACAAGGTTGCCTTTGTATTATTAGTGTATTCAAAAAACAGATACCTACTTGTTGTTAAGCGATTACCCTCCATCAGCTCTGGCTGTAACTACCAACAGTAGAAACACATTTTTAGTGTAATTAGAAGGATAGTTTGATAGAATTTCCTATAAAGTGAAGATCCTAGTCGAACAGTTCTAATTTTGAACGGGCATGTCCAAAAATGTCTTTTATCAATTTTAGCCCTCATATTCCGATTTATGTGATATTGCGACTGCCATATATACTGTCCCAGATTAGATTCTAGATTCATGCTTCGGGCAAATTAAATTAATAGTTGCGGATTCGCAGTAGGTATTTATGGAGTGTTAGGTACAATACCTACTAAAAAAAGCTGGATATTCCCACTCTCATCTACCTGAGCATATTTATATAATACCCCATAAAAACGATTAGAATTTCCTTTTAAACAAAATAAAACGGCTGCCACATGTTGAACAACAAATAACATTAATTCTATCTTTATATCAGAAAAATCGAAGGTTACAATAATATTGTGAAGACGAACATTTTGTTATACCTACATACTGATACTCACGCCTGTATATCCGTCGGCGTAGGCAGAGCTGTGTTAACACTCGACTATGTTGCTCGATTCCACCTAATTAGAGACGTATCCAGTGCACTGGCCACTTTTTCATAGGTCATATCTTAGTCGTCATGTACGACACAGTTGCAAAAACTGTGACTTTCGTTTATTCCATCGTGCAGTGAATACATTTCCTCATTATTTTATAAATGCATTAATTCACGTATTCGTTTGTATGTGGGTGAATGGAACTTCACCATGATAATGGATGGAACCCAAGTCCTCACCAGCAAGCCGGTACACCTCCTGATTAGTGTACTAGATTCTGATGCAGAATGATTTTACTCTTTCAGGAGTTGGTAAGTTCCACCAAAGATTGTAAAAGTCGGCTAAGCCAAATTAACGAAAAGCAGAAGTCAGACATAATACCTTTATCCAAGAACGTCCATACTGCCTTACATAACAGTTCGTTCTACATACAATGCCAATATATTGTAAAACGTAGGTTATTATGGACGTATCTATTGTAAGGCTTCAGAGGCGGGCTGCTTCCGCCACGGCCCACTTGACATCTCGGCTAAACCTTTAGTATTGCTGTCTATCAATTTATGAAGACAGCCCGTTTATGTGAGCTCTTCTAATGGATTCAATTAATACTACAAATGCTTTTGCTTGCATAGATTGGAAGATTTTATGAAATTTTAAAGCAGGTGTGCTAATTTTCTTATAGATATAGATGGGAAAAAGTCATGTAGTCGCATAATGCCCAATTCGCAAAATGCCTACCGTGTCACAAAAGGACTACTTCGCGAAAGGACAAATTCGCAAAAGTACTAATTCTTAAAAGGACTAACACTTGATTATCTGTACTAATTCTTAAAAAGACTAATTCGCGAAATGTCCCCCGTCGCTCCAAGACGAATGTATAAGAGACTTCCGAACATCCAAGTTTAGATTAGGTTAGAGCATTGCCCCTGTAAAGGGCTGGTCACTGGTACCTGTCCCATCTTGGGGATACCTATATAAATCTATGGAAAATTTGAATCTACTAACCATGTAAAATAAGCTCTTTTTTCCGTAATATCCAAAAATACACGTTGGAGCTAGGGGTCTGTTGTGCCTTTTTTTATACCACTTAGGTGGCAGAAAAATGTATGTGTATGCAACACCATGAAGAAACCTTCTGATGCCAGCAGTTGTGCTATCATGCAATTTAAAGTAATCTTGGGCCCTGGAAATCTTAATGGTTCCTTTATCTACACGCCTATTTCAATATGGCGATTTATATACGCATTCGACCTGAACCTACGCCAATGACAAACAGCGCTAGAACGACACGTAAGGACGCCATAACGCGTCTAACTAACACACATAACTCTGATATATAATGATACTGTTTGTAGGGTTACCGTGCGTGCCGAACTTGTCAGGACATTTCCGAAATTACGGGTATAAAATAAAAAAGGCAGAGTAGATACTTAATGAATAACAAAAATTTGTTTAAACTAAGTAATATTGCAATCAATAAGCATCATTATCGTTTAAGACATACTGCGGATTTAAATAAATCTTTCCATTATTAGATAATGGAGCTCGTCGATTAAAAATTAATTTATGATTATGTATTTCTGACTCGTGAAGTACTTGCGAATAATCTGCCTTGTAAGAGTTATATGAAATTTGGATAACTAAAGTAAATATATCCGCAATTTCATGTTGCCCATAGTGGCTGAATGGCGCGTTATGTAACCAGAATTATAACCAGAGCGAATAATTAGTCATTGTTCAAAATTCACCTGAGTAAACAACATAATATCGAATCAGTTCCGCTATCTGGCGGTGACTACCGATGGCTTATAATTTACTGTAGAATGAGTATTTATTGATATAATATTAATGGTAACAATACATGAAACAACGAATAGTTAAAAGTTCTATGGTAGTCACAAAAGTATAGAGACATCTTTTTCTCATCTGTCTTACTCCAAATAATAGTGATTGACAATTTATATATAAAAAAGTATTCCAGGTGGTAGTTTATTTTTAAAAAGTCACACATGGCAAAATAAGCAAATTACTTGGAAATAAAAAATGATGTTTTTTCCTTCTCTAGAGGGAGTACACGAATGTATTACATTAATTTGGTTCTGCCCGAAATAGCATGTCGGGCAGTTGTGTGTATCTGTCAGCTGTTATCTCGCAACGGAAGTTTGGTCCCGACGGCCATGCTTTTAGACTGAATAAGATAATAGTTTTGGCGAAACTGTACCACAAGATATCAAATCATGAATATTAGAGAATTTTTAATACTTTAATTAGATTTATCTTCAGATTTTTAAGCAATTATCCTACCTTATATCCATACCTATTTATTTTTACGATGCGAGGCAATGTCATTGTTTTAATAAGAGCCACTGGTCCTTAAAAATGGCCATTGAAATAGGTTACTAAGAGGCACAGGTGTAAGTGTTACTTGTGTCGTATTGAGGTATTATATTTATTTATATTATTAAAATATAAAGTCATTGTGAAACATGATTCTGGAGACTCGTCCTGTGGTGTTAGCTTTTTGCTGTCAAGCGAACACTTATGGGATGTAAGTTTATTATCAAATTTATAGCAACCTTTTACACCTACATGAAAAGTAGGGCAGTCTTTACATTCGGTTTCTTATCAAGAATTGTGTGGTGTTAAAATGGAACAGATTTTGAAATGGCACTCACGGATTAAAATACATAGTTGTAAGAACCGCTCAATAATTAAATTCTATAGCTTATATATAGTTTACTAAAATTCAAATTGTCATGTACTTCTTAAAAATTCTTAAAAATGTTGATAACAG
The DNA here is from genome assembly GCA_963662185.1 of Eilema griseolum. Lineage (NCBI taxonomy): Eukaryota > Metazoa > Arthropoda > Insecta > Lepidoptera > Erebidae > Eilema > Eilema griseolum. The sequence continues at coordinate 17,776,845 of OY759255.1, forward strand.
ATAGCTGTTAAATATCTATGTTTGTATTTGGGAAATTCCCAATCATTTCATTTAGGCGGATGGAGCAATGATTGGCACCATTTTTTAGGGTCGGCAGCGCGAGTGTGATGCTCCTGGTGTTGCACAAGTCCATAGGCCACGGTAACCACTTCCCATCAGGTGGGCCGTGCGCTTGTCTGCCACCTAAGTGGTAAAAAAAAAAAAAATTAAAATAAATCTTGTGTTCATAGTTCATAGGCGTAAATTAATGAATTACCTTGATAGTATAAAATAATAATTTTCCTAATTTATCGCACAATTCGTATTCACTCTACTTCTTATGGTCTAATGTGGACAATGGTGTGTCTTTATGCGTTCTATTTCCACGGCTAGCGGGGCGCACCCTGTGACGTCACCGCACACCTTGAGACTTCACCCCTTAGGACGTGTTTGGTATAAGATTGACGACTTATTAATTGTTGGAAAATTCGCAAAGTTGAGTTTAAACTATGGAGGGATTTTCCAGACAAACTTTATAGAGTGAATGTTTACTTAGGTTATATCTGGATAGGCAATTAAAATTTATTTGTTTACTCGGGGCAAGTAGGGGTGTATCACACCTACATATTTTCAGTTGTTTTTTATCCCACTTAATAGAACTCAAGCTTATAACTACCATTTAAAACCATACTAAAGTCTACATAACAACAGTTTTTAAAACAATCTTAAACTTGTACACTAAAATTTAATGTCTGTGACCGTGAACCAGGTGGAAAAAAGCAACTTTTCATTGATTACCAAACCAGTCATAAAAAGAGCAATGTTTAAAAATTTCTGCAATACCATTCATTGTTTCATAATTGTTAGGAATTCTGACAGGAGCTCCCCACGTCATCCTCAGACGTATTTCAACTATATGAGACGCGTTCAATTAGGTCGATTGGTAAAGCATTAGGACTGATGTGGGTCCAAGTTCCATCTTGGCCAGTGATATTTTATTATCTCTACTGACCTAGAATTACTCTAATGTGTGGATTGCGATAGGTGATCAGCTACCCTTTTTGTCTCCAGTGCACTTTATAGGAGCGCAGAAGCATCTTTTCCTTGACAACTTGTTTTCCTCTGCTTGACAACTCTGGTGGCCAAGAGGTTTAGGTCGCTTCAGTCTCTATGGCAATAGGTCTGACGACGGTCTATTACCAGATTACCTCCCTGCTGCGATTTTCACAAGCACCTACAATATACCCCATATTGTAGGTGCTCAAGAGGGGCATCAGAAGGTTTATTTATGGTCGGCAGCGCGAGTGTAATGCCCCTGGTGTTGCATACGTCCATAGGCCACGGTAACCACTTCCCATCAGGTGAGCCGTGTGCTTGTCTCCCACCTAAGTGGTACAAAAAATTTTGTTTTAAGCCTTTCTTTTTCCCTTCAAATTTTCAGCAAAAGCTCCTAGCAGCAAGATTTGAAACCCATAGTCAGCCAACTATATAGTTGGGGCGTAGGAATTTGGGCTCGGGCCAATTGGGATTTACCGGGCACATTTCTGGACAATATTTTGCTACTATCAATTTATAATTTAAATGAATTACTGACTCTTAACTCCACCGGGGAATCGTACCTAGAGTATATAGATCGCACGTAACGTTATGCCCATGGATCAGATGAACCAGTCTCATGTTAGTGACTATAATTTTTAAAGTTGATTGTAATTCCTGGCGAGGTACATCTGGTCATTCACCTGTTATAATACGCACTGCGACATACAGGATGGGATAGGGTACGCTAAATATAGACTGCGCATCGGGACATTTGTCCAAATAAATTAAATAATGACTGAGCTGGAAGTACATTTTGTCTGTCATAAAATTATTTCTATGCAAACCTGACATACTTTATGATTATCCATGTTATTCTTCAATAATAACAGTTCTACACGTCAGTGGCATACAAAAGCATAGGAATCTAAAGGCTAGACGTCAGAGCTGACCCTCGGTTTCCATTGTGCACCCTTTCTGAGGAAAACGCAGTGGTACATATACGTATAGCACAAGTTTTATTCCATAAGTCCGAGAACAGTCGTGCGGCGGTGTGCGCGCCGATACCACGCGCGCTCCCATATCGATTAGTACCGATAAACAGAACTGTTATAAAAAAAAATATCATTTTTGGAATTCAGTGATTTGAAAACTTTGAATTTAGAAAAAAACTGGAATTAAGTGATTTCTTTTATTTAAAGGTAAAATTGGAATCAAGTGATTTATTTTTAGTGTTTAGACCCAGATGTATGATTTATAGTGAGTGACAATATTTTAGTAGGATTTCGGGTGCCTTAGTGATAACGTTTTCGATTAAGTGTTTGTTGTAAATTGATAGTGTTAATGTTTATTTATTTGCTGGTTACTGTTATGCTATGTTCTGAGTTCATTTCGCGGTTCTACTACTAACATTTTGGATGACATAAAATATAAACTTTATTATGATTTAAAAAACATACATCTACTTGATAAAATCAATGTTATTATTATATATCGCCAAAGAGGTAGACTGAGGTGTATTAAAGACCACATTTCGCCAATTGCATACCTATGTTTTCTTTTGGACTCATCTAATACAAAACGAGCATATTTTTGTAACTATGTTCACTACCGGATAGAGAACAGTATAATTATCCTTTAGTCGCGCATTACCCACAGACTAAGTTGTCTGCGCCTGGCTACCATTATTGGCCCTATGCTTTCGGAAGCAAGGCACCTTCCCCCTTAAGAATCGCCCGCGAGATGAGCGCGCCACCTCGTCTGTCTTACGACGGTATATTATATAATGATGCCTCGCTGGTCAACACACTAGATAATTTCAACAAACATGCTGGTTAATTGTTAGTAAAATTAAGTTATGTTTTTATCTCCGCCATTACCGCTGCGCACGAGTCGTTAAAACAATCGTGTATGTATGTACCGGCATCGTTACAACAAATATTGTTTTCGTTACGAACGATACACACTGTCTGTTCGCTGTAAAGATCGGCTATGTTGATGTAACTACAGACAAGAAATACACTTATTATTCTTCCTGATATTGGGTGACAATGATTTTGAATGTTTTGCGGATAATGTGTTACTGTCGAAAGCTGAACATCTAGCCTGTATATTGAGTACATGAAATGGTTGCAGTAAGAACTTTTGCTGCCAACCTTATTTGTAAATTACTTATTAGTTAAGTAACTAAACAGACAGAAGTGTGTCCCAGGTAAATTGAAGGAACCTATTGCCATGAACCACATGCCTGAGTCCTTGCTACATTTTTTTTTGCCCACCATGCTCTCCATCTATACTATCGAGGTCGGTGCTATGCTGGCTGTAACCAATCTAAGGAATTTGGAGCCACTGACTCAATGAAGAAGAAAAGAGAATTGTTCCTGTGCCAAATATCCTTACCAATTGGAGATACGTATATAGCACTGGGAATTACCTAAACCTGGGAATACAGAAGGATGTATGTTTACTCTGTACTGTTGGTTCTGAAAATAACTAAAAGCTAAGAGCTATTTCCAGATTTATTTTTCTCAGTCTAGATAGAAATGCATCATTCGCTATCGGAAACATAGCATCAGCAGACATTGACGTGCAAGAAACGTCACAATGGAATCTGTAGGTACATTGCGTGGGTTCGAACCTGGGCTGTTACACTGCTGACGTGAACTCACTTCTAATTCTAGGTTATTGTGGATACGAACCTCGGTAGCCAGTTTAACGCCTTAGGTACTGCCCGCAGATAAATAGGCATAGGTACAGCGGAATGTTATTAAATGTATTGAAGCTTTATCATTCTCACCTCCAAGTTGGTACTAAACAACGGATGAGGCTCTGAAGCAGGCTTTTTTCTCAGGGTTGGGAGGTCAAACGACATCACTCCCGGAAAAATCTAAATACCAAAAAGAAAATAGCTGACTTCGGGCTTCAAAGTGGATTCATAATTGTACATATAACAGTTCGGAAGATTTCGCGATTCAATCATGGAAATGTGGATATTTTTACGCGATTGGGAAATCACTATAAGGATGATAATTTTGACGTTCAAATGTGCTCTTTGTGTGCCAAAACTGAATAAATGAAATGATCCTTTGATTGATATTTATCTTATTGATTGGGGTTCTGTTGGTTACTTATCAGGTACTGAACTCTAGAATCATAATTTTTTTTATTACTAAAGATTAAAAATATTATTAATTCGTCTAATGGTAAGCGGTCACCTTTCCGTGTTCTTGTTAACGTCTAAGAATATTACCCACTATAGTGCTAGGCGACCATTAACATAGATTTTAGTCCATAACATGCATTTATTAAGCGCACATATGGCCACAGACCATATAAAACACTATTATATAGACGTCATTCCGTACAAAGGCCTGAAGTAATTGATGATTATTGCTTTTTACTTTGTTCCTAAGTAAAAAAATATCATTGTCATGTTAGTGTTGATCCCGGTAGGATCCGAGACTTTCATCCTAGAGCCCGGCGTCAGCTTTTTGGAATTTCCCGTCTACTTTGCTCGGTCTTTGGTATCCCACATTTGTTACCCACATAACCAAACCATAGATGCAAACATGGTTTCTCCAGCAAGATTAGGCGACTCTCTGGCAGTACTCTACGCAGGAACGATCCCGTGCTTTTACGAACGATACCGTTGCGCTGACGCTGATCCTATTTGAAAACTCATCTTAGGTTGTTCAAAACTCCTTATCGTAATTACGAATTAAAAATACTTATAACATTTTTTTCATTTTATCTGAAGGCCAAATCTGTCCAAAATTGGATGACCTATGACTGCCATATCAGAAGCAGATTACGTGATTTGAATGAAATTTATGAAATCATAGTAAATATATTTCATTTTTTATTAAAAACGTCTTTCTTTGTGGATGCTTACAACGTAAAAGACATCTACTGACAAATTTTCGGGCAAAGCCCATCCATAACAAAATTATGTGAGTGTCCGACGTTAGACTATAAAATAAATGAAGTATTTCAATACGTTCTGAAACTATCTATAGTTTGAGAACGTGTTGTAATACTTCATTGTTTGTCCATTAGTTACGCGCCACCTAATGAAGTAACCAACTATAATATTTTGTCTGTGGCACATAAACAATCGGAATGCGAGTGTAAACAAATAGTTTTACGACTTCGTAACAGAATTCGAAACAAAATATAGACAAAAACAGCTGCGGCTAAACGCAACGTCGGTAGTCTCACAGAATATAAATCTAGAGATCTCCTTAACTTAGATTATGAACTTCGAACACAGCATAAATCTACCATATATAACAAAGAATATTAATTTCAGTGAATCAAAATCTAAAATGACAATTGTGTGAACTAAAATCAAATAGTAACTTATTGTGCAAAGTGGTATCAGTGCTGAATAAGAATGGCTACTCCAGCACCTCCAAGGGTGTCCAGGAATGTGTCCCTACCAGCTGGGAGGCAACCCCCCACTGTTGGGATGCTGGCGAGGAGAACGCTATCAGAAAGGTAAAGACATTTATAAAAAAGTGATTGATAGGAATTAGGTATGACAGGAGTTGAACCCACAATTGTGTCTTTTTGTTAACTGAGCTATAAAGTAAGACTTCGGCAACTAAGCTATGAAGATCCGTTTTGGAGAATTTCACGACGATAGAGCCGTCTGCATAAAATCTTACGAACTAAAGCAAGAATTAATGATGTTCCGATCAAGTTGGAACTTTGTCAACTGTTGACAAAGTTCCTGCTAGAACGAAATTGTCGTGGGTTCAAGCCTCCCCATCCTGGATATCAAATTTTTGTTATTTTAGACCAAAAAATTGTTATCTGACATTAACCTACTGAAAATTAGCATAATTAAGCAAGCGTGTATAGCAGAGCTGAGTGAGTTTGCATATAAATTAAACTGTATATTATACTGTACACACAGAATTACACACATATACTTACTATTAGGTAAATATAGCTGCGCTCTGAAGAAAGGGGCGTCAACCTTACTTTTTTTTATTAATATTTATATAAACGTTTCGCTTTCATTAGAATTTCTCCGTACACCTTATTAAGAGACATTGTCGTGTACTTATAAAAGATAGGCATATTCTTGATCTCTCATTGGCAAGAATTAAATTATCTTGTATTGAAGCTAGAAATCTCAACCAGGGTGAAAATACGTTAGCCAAAATCATATATATTCAAATATACGGAATCAATAAAACTTCAAATTACATTTCCATGACTTGTATATCAAGTTAGCCATATTCCTGGAAGTTTTCCTAATACGAACGGTAATTATAACTCAGTAGAAATGTGTGTACAGTACAGTGTACATGGTGGTAATTATAGGAATTTCAAAACAATCTGCCTGATGAGAACATGGTGTGGAAAACTTGAAATAATTACTTGATTGGTACTTGCGAAGGTCATTGTAGCCTTTAGAAATAAGATTTAAGTGTTTTTCCGAACATGTGAAAAGCTTTTCACAAATTCCGTAATATCGTCTCTTTGAGTGTCGTAAAGAAATTCGTAAGTAAGTGATGTTTTGGTGATAAATTCTTAGGAAATTTCATATTTTCAAATAAAAAGTTCGCTTTCCTAAAGATTATTTTTGTAGCTCATTCTTGTTTTCATTTCTTTCCTCAATTCTGTAAATGTAACATGCAATTATATTATCAATTTATCCGTGTACCAACATTTTTGGAAGAATTTCACGAATTTACAAAATATACTTGTCACGTAAACCGTCGCGTGTCGGTCAGACCGTTTCAGGGATCACGGTAAACGCTAACTGAATTGTAATACTTTTCGGTTTCATACTGGCATTTGCATATCAGAAATTATGCTAATTTGTTTATCATTTGAAATTTCTCATCTTTTTATTTTGCGGTTCTTTTTTTTCCTATTTTCGTTATTATGTTTTGTTACCATTCAACATTGGGTATATTAATTTCAAGTCTTTGTCAAGTCAAGTGATAACTTCCGGATGCTGTCTCAAGAGCAGTACGCTCTTGAGACAGAATTCGGTAGTTATCACTTTACTCTACAATATGGTATAACCACTTTGGCTTCAAATCTAATTACTAATGTAGCCAAAACTTGGCTATTTGTGTTGCCTAACAGTTTGACTTTGTTATTAAGAGAATGCAACTACATATAAATGTTGTCATTAAGTCTGTAGGTATTATACCATATTCGCCCCAAGCTATCTACTGAAAGCGAAAATACATAAATCCAGGTTGATATCGTCAGTATATTAATTGTTTTCTCCATACATTAACAACACGGAGAAGTAACAATTCTTGAAATGTATTCTAATAGGAACTTATTGACTCTAATATTGTTAAGGTTATGTTAAGTGGTGACAAGATGCGAACCTGTCAAACTCATTAGAATAACTGTTGATATTTCACTCTTGGGAACGGTATACAGTTCCTGGCGACTTGGTACTCAGGCTTGCAGTATTCTTGCATTTTTAAACTACGGTAGTCTAAAAAAAAGGTCGTCGATGGAGGATCACTTGTGCCTCACAGCATCATCTACGTATATAAAGCAAATGTAGTATAAAGTCATATAGAACTCAACCTATTTAGCTATTTAACCGCGGCCCGGTAGTCAATTAGCCTAGTCCACTGTTGGACATAGGCCTCTTCCAATGTTAGGAGGTTTTAGCCTACAGTTTCCACGCTGCCCCTACGCGTTAGTAGAGGGTTTTTTAGTTTTCCTTCTCTCGCAGTGATATCGTCTGCTTATTTTTCCGTTATTCTCCTCTTAGGAAATACGATACTGTTCTCAATTAATATGTTAAAACTATCGGCATTTAGATCATATTTGAAGTAGATGATTATATTATGAAGTTCGGTTTACCTTCTTTGACCTTCCAATTTATTAATGAGGTTTCCCCATTTCCACATTTATTAACAATTTCAATTTCGGTTAATTCTAAAGGTCGGCCCAATCAAACGGGTGCGCGTGCGCAACGCCACAACGTTTCATAGGTTGGTACTGAATTAGCAGCCGTTTTACAACTTCCCGTGCAATGTTTAGACTCGCGTTTCCTGCCCTCCTGACCTTTGGTCCTCACTGTTGGCAATTGGTATGCCTCTCTCGTGAACTGGTGCAAACTTTTGGAATTGTAATTTAATACGAAACGAACATCAAAAAAATAGTGGGTATTTATATTTTAGGATTCAAAGTACATGTTGTATTTGCCCATTGGTGTAGATGTATTAGAATTATAAATGAATTCAATCTTAAAATTTAAAGCTCAACAAGTTTTACGTTCATGTCGTACATGCAGATTTTTTCATGAAATTTTCTGTTCCATTTCAACAGACAGTCTTTGCTTTTTTGTTTTGATGTCACCTTCACATATCTATAGACGGATGTCGTAACTCACCGCCTGCATAAAAAACATAAAAGTTGCCAAAAACCACAGAGCGAACTCGAGATTTCTCTCAAAAATAGCATTCTACAGAAATGAATGCATGAAGAAATCCTAAAACCGATTTACTACCCGAAACATGGAAGAGATTTATTCGTATTTCATTTAGTAGATACCTAGAGACACGACAATGTTTCTCTTTGCTAGGAATTCTTGAGTGGCAATCTAGTGTTTAACCTTAATTTATTACTTTGCAGTGACCTGGAACCAGGTACAGCGACCGCGCCTTCCGGCAGTTCAAGCAGTTCTAGCTTGTCATCTAGGAGTAACGAGAGTAACACTGTCGCTGCTGACCAGCAGGGTAAGTCGGCTATTTTAGTATATGAATTGATTGAGAAACCTAAAAACACAGAATCGTATTGGTAAACTACAGTTACCTAGATGAATTTAACACAACTTTCTTTGCAGCATCTCAATCTGATTTGTCAGAGGAAGATGAACCCTTGGCTGCGCAGTGGTCCGAAAGTGTCCCACCGACGGTGTTAAGCTCGCTCGTGTTGTGTGCGAAAGTCCGAAAACGACAGGAAGTCATACACGGTATGTATTTATCGTAACATTAATCGTATCTGCACAAAATCCATTTCACCAGAAACCAAATGGATTTCGTCACAGTTTTCAATGGTCTTTAATATAGTAAACCTATCAATAACTTGTTTCTTACTTTGTCTTTTCGCTTACAGAGCTTATAGTCTCCGAAGGATCCCATTTCCGATGGCTCCGCGTACTAAACAACGTATTCCTCAAGCCACTGGAGCGCAGCGCGCTCCTGGCACAGGACGAACTCCGATCCCTCTTCCCGAATCTTCCGACGGTACGAGAGCATCACGCGAGATTGTACAACGATCTCAGAGCCGCGAGAAACGACGCAACCAACCATGTCGTCGAAATAAGGCCGATAGCGGATGCTTTGCTGAATACTGTAAGTTTTGAGACCTTGCGTTGGCGATTTCTCAGGGTCAGATTAGGTTTCCATAATCCACTGAAAGACTAGGAGGGCAGACCCCAGGCAAAGTACAAGTTTTGGACGCAACCGGGATGCGAACGCTGTGATTGATGTGATGATACAGCTTATTACTGCACTTAGTAATTCACCCTTCAATACATTAATGGACGTTTGTGTCTTGGCAGCTGGGCGAGGCAGGCTACGCGTCGTGCGTGGCCAAGTTCTGCCGCGGGCAGCGCATGGCGCTCGACGCCTTGCGCGAGCGACGCCGCAAGAACAAAGAACTGCAGCAGTTCCTCGCCAGCCGCGAGCAGATGCAGGTGTGCGGCCGACTGCAGCTACGTGACATGCTGCCCTGCGTGTGGCAGAGGTACGTACTCACACGAGAACAGCAGTAGTTCAGTGGTAGCCGAAATACACTCACACTACCCCTGCCGCCCCTTCACAACCATTACCATCCTACCAGAACCACTACTGCAACTAGGAAACCACTACCACCGCTCCTTTCACCACCGTAATTTCTCGTACAGTCGTCATCAGATCGATCAAATCTAGTGAAATACTCAAAAAGTAGGACTAAGATCTTTTTGAGTACATTGCTAATTAAAATTAATCTGATGCTGACCGTACCACCATCTATCCTCGCACCATCATTCTCACTCCAAGGCATCATTACAGCATTCGTCGCACCAACGTCAATTTCCTTTTTTTGTTCACAGACTGACCAAATACCAGCTCCTTCTGGAGAGTATCCTCAAGACAGCAGACAGCGACGGTGAGAGCTCAGAAGACATAGCACAGTTGAGGAAAGCGCACATCGTGGCCAAAGAGGTGCTGCTTAAAGTTGACACGGCCATCCGGACGGCTGAAAATGAGCACAGGTACAGCATCCATAATAGTTTCATAGAGATACTGAATTTATATGTCTGGGGTAATTTTCTGCAATACGACACTAATTGGAGTTATTCTTTCATCATTTGAAAGATACTTTATTCCCGATGAATATAGGTTATATTCATTACTCTATCATGCATGGGAGCATTAAGAAATTCGACAGATTCACATATGTGTGAATCTGTCGAATCTGATCTGTAGATAACTAATATAAACGGAGGCTCAACATTTTTCTTAGAGCAACTATTTTTATACAAATGTTTGTTCGTCGAAGTTTAGCTTCACTAAAATGCAACGGTATCAAACTGCCTGCCGTCATTTATGACACCAAGATTCTTATTTGCTGTTGCCGTCTAATTATTTCTTCACAAAATCATAACATTTACAATCTTAAACTTTTATTTAAACGACGAAATTATGAGGATACTATTAGTCATGCCACACATCACAATTAAAAAATAACACTACTCGGTGCCCTGGGAGCATAATATATCCATTAATATATTTTTATTTTAATAACAGTCTCTATATAGCGCGGCGGTAGTAAACGCGATTGCTACACATGAGGTGCGAGTTCGATTCTCGCTTAGTGAAAATATTTGTATGCATGAATGTATCTATTTCTGGTCGTGTCTCGGAGAGCATGTTAAGCTGTCTGTCCCGGTTGTCATACTAACAGCTATGGCAGTCGTTCCGGGTACTCGGAGTCTTGAAAAGTCTGAGTAGGGTAACTGCAAAAGTTCGATATCGCCAATTGGGCGTGGAGGTGAGATGGTAGTCACTTCACGGCCAATAGTGGTGCTGGTGCTGGTGATGGAGTAGTGAGTGATGCCGGTGACTTGTGTGGCAGGCTGCGCACGATCCAGAGCAAGCTGGAGGTGCGCATCCCCAGCTCGGCGGAGATGGACGAGCTGCGGCGCCTCGACCTCACGGCGCGCGCGCTGCGCCACGAGGGCGACCTCACGCTGCGCAACGACTCCAGCAAGCGCATCAACGTGCTGGTGAGTACGAGCCCCGCCCTCCCTCCCGCGCGGGGACGCTGCACGACTTACTTCTAAAATTTTATCTATATAATAACCACGGTAGCCTAGTGGTATAGGTAATGGAGTGCTGAGACGAGGTCTTGGATTCGATCCCAGATTTTACCATGGCACACTCCAATGACTTTTTAAATGCTTTTCGAAGTTATGTGTATATTTATCGCTGGTATATAAGTGCCCGGTTAATGGCAAAAGGCTCGCCACCTATTACATTGGGATTTAAACATAAACTGGCGAAATGTGGGTGCTTTCGAGAATATAGGCGTGAGTTTATGTTATGTTATGTAAATATAAATTTAGAAGTAAGTTCTAATGTCTCCTCCAGGGAGGCCATCAGAGAAGACATGAGTCCGAAGCCCTTCTAAAAGAAGGGCGATTTAATGGCTCCTTGAAGAATCCTATAACTCGTAACCCGTAACTCGTAATCGATTATTCAAATACTTATCAGTTTAATTATGATCACAATTTATACAAAATAAAAATGCCAGGTAACGAGTGGAAAGCTCACGATGTCATAATAATGTTAATGACATAGCCTATGTCACAATTTGAACATTGCAGGTATCGCGACAAAAAAAAATACCTATACTTCCAACACATATATTACAGTCGCTCAGGAAAACCACAGTAGCGTTCATTAATTTCACACCGTAGTTCTCATTTTTCTGTCAAAAACTATTATTGATACATTTTCAAAATAATTAAGCATTTATCGTACTACAACACTCTAATGATACAAATCTACTAATCACAAAAGAATGTATATAATTTGTTATATTTGTACTTCCAGGCTTTAATGTTAGAAGACAGCCTAGTGCTACTCCAGCGGGAGGGAGACAAATTCATCCTGAAGCCGTTTCCTCAGCCCAACCAACAGCAGCCATTACCTCCTGTTATTAAATGGTAAGTTAAACTTCTTTCCGTTAATAAATCTTTTCTTGTACAGTTTAAGGGTCATATCAGACATACGTCAACACAGAAACAGATCGTAACCCTTCGTTTGCGTAACGAAACAAGTTGTAAACTTGTTTATAAAAACTTATTAAATACTTGTAGAAGACTAATCAAAACGCATCAAAACGCTTGTTTTATACATGTATCTCATACACATACACTTTTTCTTTGTCATAGGATGTATTAACTAATAAGTTATAAACAAGTATAAAACACATTTGCGTTCACACTGAAACCTGTGACATATTGCAACTTGTCAAATGCATGTTTTATACTTAGTTGTCGACGAGGGGTAACCGTACCGCCTAAAGTGAATCAAATAATAATCAAATGAGCATTGGTTTACGACTCCCCGTCGCCGCAACAACACAAAATATTCCAATAGTAATGAATTATTTTTGTTTTCATTTAATTTTGAACTTAGTAATAAAGTCTAAAATAGAAGTTCTGGTGCGGCGCGGTTCGTAAGCGCGGCGCCTTCTAGCCGAAAAACGATACGGTTGTACGGTTCGGAGTAACGGGAAAGAGAAATAATAGATACACGTGCTATTACATGTAGGTTTATTCCATGAATGCCTTAATCTAAATGATACATCGATTTATATAGGTTTAATGCGTGTCTGTACACTACACGGTGATGATCACATTCCGAGTTGATATGTCTGATATAACCCGTACTCGTACAGTGTAGTAATTTGAGCTGTATTGTAACAGGGATAAGGTGCTGTTTCGTGCCAACGCGGCGGTGCGCAATACTTTCTTCCTGATGAACATCAACGCTATGCAGATGCATGAACTGTCTGCCAGCTCCGCGCCCGAGTACGCCTCGTAAGTACCACCTAACCTATTCCTAGTGAAAAAGAAGCTCACTGAGTTCCTTGACGGAGTTTTCTCAGGTTGCGCGTAGAACCGGTGGTCCATTTGCTGAACAAACTTATTTTTAGGGTTCAGTGCCCTAATGTTAAAAATGGAATTGTATCGATAACGAAACTCACTAATGACTCTCGATTTATCTGAGGACAGCTTAACAGATTTCACAGATTGCCTATACAATCTGTCTTCAGATAACTCAAGATTCTACACTGAGTACCATTCTATAATACCGGGTTAAGACTACTCTCTCCGTCTGTCTGTTTGTTTGTCATCATCGACACGTTTTGTTAGTGCCATTTTAATAGTCCATGCCTAGTAAATGACTTTTGACTTTGAGTTTACGCTCTTCCCTAGCTCATAACTGTAGATTTTGAATAATAGTTAATTTTATAATCGTGTGCCATCAGATGGGTGAAGCACATCCAGGAGGCGCCGCTAGCGAAGCTGACGGAGCTGAAGGCGAGCATCACGCCCTCGCACCAAGCCAGCCGCTCTACTGACGACTCAGGTAACCCCTTCTCCAACTGTCCGTCCTTTCTTCGTTACACGACGAGGCCTTCTATGGCCCTGGATCAGTTGGGGCGTAAGGGATATGATAGGGGCAATCTCACCCTCTGCAATTGACGACTCATGGTCACACACGGCATGTGGTTTTAGTCGGTTCGAGTCTGATATAACAACCCCACCGCGCCAACTATCTTCGTAGGGAATTTCCTTATTTTTCTACAAGATGTTAAACCACCGTATCTGGGGGAGAGAGAACATTAAGCCGTCTTATGAACTATCGGAAACAATGAACGAAAATTTCAACTAATGGCAGTTGTTTCACGAAAAACATTGTTTAGTTAGTCTGAAAGCCGACCCGGACTGAGTTGGGAAAGGTCTCAAATGATGTTGAATCATAATCTTAAATTAAACTTACGTACGAAATATTTTACTAACAAATACCTTTCGTTTCAGGGGTCAACGTATCCCGCAACCCATCAGACGCTTCAGAGAAGTCTTCATCAACAGTCCCATTGGACGAGCCGGCGGAACCCGAGCGACCCGTCGACAGGACCTCCGCCGAGAGTGACGAGAGGGAGCGAGAGGAGACCGTGGGAGTGGTCGAGAGAGAGGACAGGAGTCCCGTCGATAAAGACGAAGAAAAAGAGGAGAAGCATAAGTGAGTTGTAGTTTTGAGATACGATTTAGCTTAGAGATTGGTCTGTGATTAAATAAATTAATATTGTTGGACATTTAGACGAAATGAGCTTGTCATATGAGTTTTAGAATGCAGATAAACATATTTAGATACGATTTTTAACACATAGACCAATTCAAATATACATATAGTGACCTCAATGGCAAAGTTACGTATCTGTATTTTTTCAATTTTACTGGAGATTAACAAAAAATCTTTTATTTTTAAAATGGCGTGCTTATTGATTAAATGCTTGTTTTCAATTGCCTGTTTGTACATCGACAGTAAAAAAATATTGAATTAATTAAGCGCGTTATTTTGGTCTCCTGTAAAATTGATAAAATGCAGATTCGCAACTTTACTAATGTAGTGTCGATGTTTGCAGTGAGCAGAAATCGAACCGAACTTTTGACTTAGCAGTCGAACGCCCCATCGATGCACCACAGTAGTTATCGTTCACTATTCCTAGCTGTATAATAATGGATCTATGTACTTTTTCCATTAAAAAGGTTAAAAGGCCCGTGGTCCAAGTGGCACTCGGTCATGGGATGGAAGCGACGCTGGACTGTTCCCTGATTGTTCTACGGTTCCTTGGCTGATATGTCCAGGATGTCTAATTTACTGTACACGTGGAGTTTACAGTACAATAGTACGGCCGTACACATTTAAGTCTATAAATACGAGCGCTAGGAGCAGTAAGAGCGAGACGGATGAGAACGGCAGTATTGTACTTTACTTTTGGTTGTAATATGTCACAGTTTTCTAGCGATAGAGTGAATACATAAAATCCGATATAAATTAACAATTTAATCAAATACACAAATGATTTTCCGTCTTAAAAATGGCGTACTAGACTAAGTTACTTAGCGTAATCAACGCAAACCACGAGCATGCTTTTTGTGTTCACACACTTGCTCCCAGCGAATGTTACATTACGCCCCGGTCAGTACGCAACCATCAATAAAATTCCCTTTAAATAAGATTATAGTAAGCGTGTTATCTACTGTGTCGTAAGTTATAAATCTTCTCAATGTTATTGAAATTCCGTATTTCTTTGACAGAAGAATAATTTAATAACGCACTTACTGTAGCTAGTTTCAACGTTTCCTGTGATTCATAGTCTATTACGAGGTTGTACCTAGTCAATCTTGAATAGGCAACTATATTAAATATATTACATCAGCGCCACCTGTTGACAGAATTATGAAAAATAATTAAATTTTAATAACTTTTTATCGTGCAAAAGATCCTCTCGGATATCCCATCACCAGAGCCGGTGGGAGAGGTTATGTCGGACTCGAACCGACTAAAACGCACGCCGTCTGAGGGTCGTGCCGGAGGTGAGATTGCCGGAGTCATATCCGTGGCACCCTGGCCGAAATTTTTAATACCCAATGCAAAAGCAAACTCGTTCAAATATTTTAATAAAACTCGTATTAGACAATCTGTATATGTTCCTAAGTATAGTATTCTATTGTATTTTATGTATTTATTTATTTATCTATAGTTAGTAATTTAAGTATTTATGTTTGTTACAAAATAAAAAAGATATTGTTATATATGATGATGGTTGTCGGACTTTTGTGTTATTATTTGTTTTACGTGTTTATTTATACCTGTATGAAGATTACCCAATTCGTGTAATGAGAACTGATAGAGTGACTAGTGACGTGGTTTATTTGCATTGAGAGGCCTGTAGCTGACTGGTTGTCAGTAAGGAGGCACTACCCTTATGAACTAAGCAATGCATCATTATTCCAACCACCCTATTCTTTCTCAATCTTTATATGACTATTACGCAAATTATCTCATATTATGGTCTTCTTTTTCGTGTCAATGGCAACAATAAAAAAAATAGAAGCTAAATGCGCCCAGCCCAAAATTCGGCGGCATTGACCGCACCTTCCGTCGATATTAGAGTTCCAAACATACATATATAATCACACCTTTATCTCTGGAGGGTTAGGCAGAGGTGAATTAACACCCATATGTCACCAATCATAGAATCCGGTCCCACGTAATAGGGGGTGAGTCTATTGCCGTCTTCCGAGCACTATTGTTTACTCAATCTTAGGCTGAATCTGGGCTGTATATATATCTGTCTGATGTTAAACAGCCCTATGCCTTCATATCTCATAAGGAAAGAAACGGCACCCTTATAGAATCTCTTTATTGTCTGTCTGTCAAAACCCTTTTCTCAGGAATGCGTGAGCGTATCAAGTTAAAATTCATACTATAAACTTCGGTCTAAATATTATTTCGTTTTTACAAATCCATAATTCTGAATACTCGATTAACAATTGGTTCAGGTGGGATTCGAACCCGCGATCTTTCCCTTACTGAATATTCCTCCACAATATCTTAACACGATAAAAATACCAGCAATTTCAATTGCTGTAACCTAATAACAAGATTGTATTTAAACATGAAAATAATAAAGCTGGAGATAGAGCAAGAGAGAGTTGTACGAACAGTCCAGAGAACAGTCGTAATTTGAATATTGTAGCTGATACAAGAAAACTGATAGCATGTAATAGAAAACAGGTCTGAAAATTGTCGTACCAAAAGTTTTAATATAATATGTTCACTATTTATGTAAATAACGATTTGTGAGATGAGGTGATAGAGTGTTCGACTTTGCGGGTTCGATTCTCGCTGACCACAAATATTTTTATGCATGAATATGTATAATAAAAATATCTTAGTATGTTTATACGCATTCTAAACAAAATATTAGAAACTATGATTACTTTAGGTCTTGATAGCACTGTTTAGTTTGTCTCAGATTAATATATTAAACTCGCCTCGTTTTCAAAACACGTGATTTCAATTCGATTTGAAAGAAAAATGTAACAAAATTATATTTCGTATAATCTATCAAAACAAGTCTTCCTACATAATTTTAATTGTGAAGTTATTAAATATTCAGAATCACTCACAGATCGAGTCATTTTCAATTTGCTTTTGTTATTTTATGAGGTGTCATAAATTTTGAAATCACACGTTCTGAAATCGGAATGTAATTGACTCGGGCCCCCCGATGGGGGTACCATACAGTCGCCTGTGCCTGACCTCCCCCCCTGCCGCAGGCCGCGGCTGGGCTCGGCGGTGCGCAACGTGCTGCACGAGGCGGCGCCGGGCGCGCTGGAGCCGCCCGCGCTGTGCGTGAGCGCGCCGCCCGCCGCCACCGCCACGCGCGCCTTCACCGACCACGGTAAGCGCACCACCTCACCCCTGCTCACCCCTGCTCACCCCTACTCACCACTACTCACCCCAACCGCTATATTATTCTCACCATCGTCGGTTGTGACAGTTTTCAACACCCTGCTAAAGCCTTCGGAGCTGAAGCCGACCTCATCGACGAGCTGGTGCACATACTAATCGAAGGACATGGCTTTCTGTTTGGCTTTCTTCTAGGCCAGATGGTAGTCGCTGCCATAAAATCGAACCCGGGCTTAGAAATGGAAGTTTTATGTGCAACTAACTGCCCACTACAGGACCCAGTTCGAATATAATAGTGTAGTAATCATTTAAACTCATTTTATACTAAACTTGTACATAGCAAAGCTTTTGATTTCTTTGCACATGTGATATGTTTGCTATAATTACTTTCACTACGTTTCTTTAGGTACAAATTATTAATATAATTACATGTTAAGTCAGTGGAATTGATTGAACAATGATATGTTAATAATTAGTCAAATAAGATGTGATAAATCTCTTAAACAGATAGGAGTACCACAGGGATTTGTTTTCGGGCCTTACCATTTTTTTAATGTTAAATTTCAGAAAACTAATAATTATACTACATTGAAATTATATAATATGCATAACATTTTAATAAGAAAATAATTTTGTTCTTTAGAACGTCTTCGTCGTCTAGACAATGTGATCAACCGTGCCTTACGCGCCAAGAGCCAAATCGTAGGCAACGCGCTGGGAGTGCCGCCGCAGTCCTACACACATCTCGCCGACCTGGCCGTGGCAGAGGCGCTCGGCGAAGTGGGTAAGTTCATATTCTACCACTTTACTTTATAACTCACTAGGTGGTACAAAGCTAAGGTGAGATCTAGAAGATACGGGCCGCCATTCTAAATACTACTTATCCTTACATAGTGGTTCCTATCTTAACACCTTTTACAGAGGTTTTCCTTATTTTGTTTGAACTATAATAACATCCTCTCTTTTTCTCTCATTAAAACTTCTTAGATTACTGTCTGATTCATCAGTTTGGGCTAACTGTAATGTGTTTTAATAAGTAATTTTGTTAATTGTTCCAGATGTGTCCAATGAGTTGAGGTTATCTCGCGGGCCGTTGTCTCGCAGCAATAGTGTTGAAGAAGAAGTGCCTTCGCAACAACCTGATATGTACCAACTGTTACTGGCGGCACACGCGCAAGGTAAGAATTTTCTATGAATTGATCAATTATTATTTGTTTGCCGTGGATGTCGATTATCCCGTGCAAATATAGTATATATTTTTTCCTAAGCTTTAATCTATTTTTATACTAAATTAATATTAAGGTTTTAGGCGCGAGAACCTAACAGATAGTTACCTTTGTTTCGTTGTCGTTACATTTATAATATTGGTATGGATATAGATTCAATCAATTAATTAGTCTACTGTAGTCTAGTGCTGGAAATTGATCAATGCTTCGTTGCTTTTGGCCAATCTAAAGTAGATAAATTTCTTAAATTATAAATTCTTCCTAAAAGACAAAACATCAGTAAATATTACGAACACCAATTTTGTTTTTCAAAGATTTTCGACAAGGTCGATCACAGTGTTTTCATGGAAGGTCACCGTATCCAGTTCCTTCACAGTATATTCTTGTCGCATCGTATCTCGTGAAGATGTTTGTGAGCAATAGTAATCGAGGCAGGAATCGCTAGGAAGTAGTTCGTAGGTTAGCTTCTCCAGTGGGAGTGGAAGTAATGTTAACGATGGTGTGTGTGCGCAGCGACGGCGCTGACGCGCGCCGTGTCGGGGGCGCTGTCGCTGAGCGAGGCGGACGCCGTGGCGGCGCGCGCCGGCCGCTGCGACGCGTGCTCGCGCGCGCCGCGCCCCCGCCCCGCGCCGCACGCGCCGCCCGCGCCGCCGCCGCGCCAAGGTCAGTACCAACAGTCTCATTGACCTGCCTGCTGCAAGTCACTATCATATAGCCCAACCAACAAATCTATCAACTGAAGGATATGGCACCACCGTCCGTCCCTTCGGAGGAAGTTTGACAGTTGCATCAATCTCGGAAGAGCTACGAGGAATTCGTTTGTCCTGGTTCGGACATATAATGCGTAGGAATGCAAGTAACGTCTTAAGGAAGATGCTAACTATGGAAGTGGTTACAAGGGGTGAGGAAGACCTAAAATGAGGTAGATGGACTATGTGAATGATGATATGGTTAAGAAGGGAGTGAATGTTGAGATGACTGCAACTAGAGATGAATGAAAAACACACATGTTACACCGACCCCAAATAAACTTGGGATAAGGGCAGGAGGATGATGTCCGTCCCTCCAGTATTGTTCAATGTGCTAAATCGATTTTGATGGGCGATATACATTTGGTAGTGACTACCCTAGTTCCATTTTTAACTACGTCACGGATTAGTTAAATGTATATTTAAAAACGAACTCTCAATTTATAATTTTTCATTTATTTTATATTTCATCATCTTCTCATTGGTGAAATTTCAATCATTTCAACGCTTGAAGTAATATTTGCCTAATATCATCATTATGTAATAAAAGCCACTAATACTTTTACTCACATCACACCGAGTATTTTAAACTTCTTAACATCACATATGAATAATGTGCTATAAATT
This sequence comes from Eilema griseolum, assembly GCA_963662185.1. Taxonomy (NCBI): domain Eukaryota; kingdom Metazoa; phylum Arthropoda; class Insecta; order Lepidoptera; family Erebidae; genus Eilema; species Eilema griseolum. The sequence goes on from OY759255.1 coordinate 17,796,996, forward strand.
TTTCAAATGCATTCGACGTAGTTAATCACACTCATTCCAAAAAAATATATCTATACAACAATCAGTTGTTCTTTATTTTAATAGCTTTTTACTTTATGTCTCATTATACAATAGATTACATTATATAAGAGGCTATATGTTATTTTATGCCTAAAATATTTACCTGGTGTGCCACAGGGTACTATTTAGTACCAGTATTTTTAGTTTATATAAATAACTCATAATCACCAAAGGTAATATTCAGAGACAAATCTAAAATTTATGTAAAATATATTGTCTACATTTGGAAAATTACATACAGGTATTCTATAGATTCTAATCCTATTACGATTTATTTATCAGAATCATTCGAAGTGGTCCCCCACCCGGATGATATGGAGTCGGAGTGCGCGGATAGTCTCGCAGTAACCGAGGCGCTGGAAAAGGAAGTGAATGACGCGATCGGGACACTCGACGGGCGCGGGGACGGCCTGGGGGAGGACGGAGGGGAGGAACCTTTCGGAGACAACGGTGAGTGGGCAGGATACTTACATAAAAGTTGATATTGGGATTCAATGTATATAGTAGGTTATGCAAAGAATAGTTTTTTATTTATAGTAAAATTATATGTTGACAAAGGTTAAGTAATATGAACGTGGCACGTAGGGTAAATGAAGAATTATGTAATTTTTTAATGTACATTTTTTTTGGGATTTCGAGAGGAAATTCTACGCTAAGGTGCCGTCTCTCAATCAGTAGGTGTAGGTGGTAACATTTCATTTAGGAAAATATATATTAGCTTAAAGAACATATTGTATTGTAGATTTTCTGCTAGGCGTTTGTAAAAAGACATTTTGTTTGTCATAACTTATGTGCTGGAGATAAATTTATCGCGCGATTAGTTCAGATATAGGTACTCGAAAAACTATTTGGGTTCATCACCCAGTCATAGCGTGGCAGATGAAGAACCACTAAGCGATCACCCTTTCAAATGGCAATGGCGTTTAAGCCTTACCCGCTGATCGTCTGGGATAGGGACGCGTGTGTGGCCACGAGACAAGCGTCAGTGAGTAACGCTTCCGTTCCCCGCAGAGTGGCACGGCAGTGCGGCGGTGCTGGCGGCGCGGGTGGCGCGGGTGTCGCGCGGCCTGGCGCACACGCTGGCGCGCCTGCTGAGCGCCGCGCCGCCGCCGCACGAGCAGCGCGCGCTGCGGGCGCGCCTGGCCGCGCTGCGCGACCAGAACGACGCGCTGCGGCACCACCGCGGTACGCACCACCAGTATATACAACCACTCGCTCGTTCTAACCTGCTTCCACACTTTCACTCCCTCATTCATTCACTCTTTCGGTTATAGTGTTACTGCAAGCGCATATCTCGCGTGTTACTCTCTCACTTTCGGCTCTTGCTCTTTTTATGGCATCCCCCGTCATACCGCGCGTGTCATGGGAGTGATACAGCGCTCGCAGTCAAACTATATCGATTTATCCACTGAACTATCCATTCCTCTTAATTCTTCACTCGTACACTCAGTTGTCTTATCACAAATTCATTCATTCATTCGACTGGTCAATTACGTACTGACACAATCGATCCCTCATTAACTCCATCATCATATTATGTGTACGATCATTCGACCAGCCTCTCTAACGCTAATTAATATTATAGACTGCTATAGACGATTACGACTACTATAGATTTTTAGACCTAACGACACTAATGTAGAAAAGTGGCATAATACAGTGAATTGTGACTTTTCCGGGACAGATGCTGTCCCATTTTAATAAAAAACAAATTATTTCATGGTAAACAGTTCGGGTTTACTAAGGGACGTTCGACTACTGATGCTGCTTTAGTATTGTTAAATTGTATTTATGAAGCCTAGGAAGATAAGCATAATGTCTTCCGTAATCTATCCAAGGCTTTCGATTGTGTCCGCCATGACACATTCAATCAGAAAATTAGAACATTATGGAATAAGGGACAAGGCTCTCGAGCTTCTGACTTCATATTTGAACAAGAGAATTCAGTGGGTCGATGTTAACGGTACTCGCTCAATAGGATCTGTGGTTTCGATGGGGGTTCCACAGGGTTCGATACTTGAACCGTTTCTATTTTTAGTAATAATAAAAAACTTGACATTGGCGTTTCGCTACTAATAATTATAATGAAATTTACTTGACATTGGCAAAATTGTGGCGATTCGCTGCAGAAGTCATCAAACAGAAAAGTTGCACGTGTTCTTCTTATAGTTTCTATTTATTCATGCTTTATTTTTTATTCGTTAAAATCAATGTTACTATATCATAAACTATCTATAGATGCGTTAACATATGTAGTATTATTATTTATTCTGTGGCGTTATCCGCACTCTTAAATAGTAACAAAAAAATCGGCTAAATACGAATTCCATGTATTTGTAAGGATCAATGGAACAAATATTTTTCTTTTTCGCACTAATATCGGCCATTTTGCGTGCGTACATGTTACGTCTGTCGAGAACCAACACAGACTGGTGCACCTACAGATGTGTGGACTGTTCGTGGTGATCCAACAGCGGATGCATCTGCCGACGTCTGCTGATGCATCTGTCTACGTGTAGAGCAGCCTTAACGCATTTACCAGTTTAATCCCCAAGTTTTACATGCCTTAATATAAGGGATCGTAATTCTAAATTGTGAAACTGTGCTACTTTTAACCACACATTAGCTGACCCGACCAAGAAATGCAGTTTACTTAGTTATTATATCAAATAATACCAAAATATAACCAAAATTACACCCAACGTCCAAACATTTTCAGAACAACAGCTAAACCTATAAACGTTTATTTACAGATCACCAAACGAATGAGGAGATCCCCTTCCCTAAAGCAGGATTGGATCCATCTATACAGGTGATTTTATGATTATTTTCACTCCACTCGAACGATTTTGTTAATTGAACACTCGCACAAAAATGATTTTGTTAATTGAATATTTAACAATTATCGCTATCCACTGCTGGACAAAGCCCTAACTCAATATGCGCCATTTCTCCCAATCCTTTGCCTTCCAGTGTGTCCCAGCCATATTTACCGATAAATTTATTTACAAGTGTAAACTTAACCGTTAAATATTTCACTCAGTTACACGAACGAAGGTTCCCTGGCAGAAATTTCGAAAAGTGATAACGCCGCCCTTTGCACTGCTCTTGTCCTCTTAATTTATGTATCATGAATATTGTGATTGGCGTACATAATTAATTCATAATAAATAAGCAAATCATTTTGCAAATTTCTATAACTTTACCAGCAACTTGTTGTGTACAGGAGCAACCGAGTAACGGGGGGTGATCACCCTCCACACCCCGCCAGAGACACCCGACACGACGCGGCGTCGGCTGGCCCGCCCCCGCCCCCGCCCCCGACGCGGACGACGCACGTCACACGTCCCTCGCGGCGCTATAGCTATATTTTTGTATCTCGTAACCCAGCACGCGGCAACCGCAACCTGTATATTTTGTAATAATAACTACTATATATTGTATCTAGCGATAATAATTATTATATTTTGTAATAATAATTATTATTATGTATTGTTTTCGTCTACAGATGTAAGTACTGCATTGAATTTTAGTATTAAAACATTATTATTCCATACGTAAGTAATATTGTGATGACTAGATGACTTTATTTTCGTTTTTTTGTCTAAATATTGGATGTTACAGCAAAGATTAAGTTATGTTAACGTTGATGTAAATAATTGTAGACTAGCGTAAGTGACAACCATAATGTATAAATTATATATGATTTGTGTAAAAATATCTTTTATTTTTTTATTTTCTTTCATAGTCAACGCGTCCTTTGAGCGTTCCGCTGTCGATATTTTTTTAACTTTAAAGTTGTAGATTTCTTTAGATTGTTATTATTAGAGAATTATTATATTGCAATTAGTAATTATTAATAATAAATTTATTGACATAGCTATTTCGATGTTAAAAGACATGCGTACTATAACCGACTTACTGTCAATCTTTTACAAATCATGTTAAACGCTTTCTATTATTCGTGTTATGGTGTAGAAATGTTTAAAAACAATCTGTTACAATATTTGCCGTATGTATACTTGCAACATTTTATTCTCACTAAAACACATTCAATTTTTCCTGCTTTTGCAGGGAGTTATCTTGTTATATGTAAATGCCAATATTTTCACTTGTAAATAGATTATACTTGACACTTAATAAATTATATATTATTTAAATTATACAGTTTTTTAGAAACAATCTAGGCACTTGTCCTTTATATTAAAAATATTGATTTTGAAATACTTAAAATTGAAACCTTTTTGTATGTAGTATGACTGCTAAAGCGTATATTATATTATGACAATATATTTGTTTCTGTATCAATTGCAGTATCAAGCAATTTATGCACTGTCATATGATGGTGATTAAGCTTATATATAACATGTTATAGTAGGCCAAAACCGCGCATAGCGTTGATGAAATTGAAAAAAATAAGACAAGCCATTATCATAAACTAAGTTCAAGATTTCGAAATAAAACTATTGCCAGTGACTAGTAGTTATACAAGTAGTAAAAATTGCATTAAAGTTGGATCATCCGTGTGGGAGCTACGACGCCACAAACAGATACACAAAAAAAGACAGGTAAAAAATCAAAGAATCATTTCAGTTTATGCACATAAAGAACACATATGAACGTTAAAATTTTACAATTTTGTCATTACCGTCAACGCCAGAAAATAAGTCCCGCGGTCAAACTCGGAACTAAAAATGACATCGCCGCCATACTCGGCCATACTGTGTGTTGGTTGGTTCAAGCCATGACAGTACGGTTTAGAGTTGCCAGCACAGTTTTTTATGATTTACTAGTGGGAAGTATAGTTCCTGGCATTTATGTTGATCCCAATCTCGTCACAACATGTACACTATAATATGCACAGTACGTTTTTTTTTGTCAAACCCATGAACCACATTAAATCGTGTTGTGTTCCCGGCGGTGAGTAGAGTAGTCAGAGCTCACTGGAGAGTTTTTGTGCTGTCAGTGGCTTCCCACTGACAGCTAGTCCTGCTTTGTCTTTTACACTGGCGGCTCAGAAACTCTTGTGCTTACAGAGTTGGCAACGCGAGTGTGGCTCTCTTGGTGTTGCACACGTTGATAGGCCACGGTAAACACTTGTCTCCTAAGTGGTATAAAAAAAAATTGTATTGCTGGGAGGTTTCACAACACGCTCCAAGACTGTCTCTTGATACACTTTGGCTGCAGTTTTCACTTCTTTAACTTCTTTTGTTTACAATTCAGCATTTGTATCTGAACAATGAAAGATCTGGTAAAACAAAAAGACGATACTGGCAACATTATATGTTGCGACTGCCACGCCGCGGCCAAGGGACTTATTTAATGGCGCGTACTCTATGTAAAGTTTATAACACCGCAATATGTCAGCGTTAGTACACATACAGAACATGCTCGGATTTATCATACAACTAGTCGTCTGTACGGTTCGCACACATGTTCACAAAACAATCGACTTTATTACACAGATGAAGGCAAGCTATATTAAAGTGAAGTCTGGAATATTCAGAATGTTTGCCGACACCGATACACGAGTTAAAAACGTTACCTAACTTGTAAAGGGATTCCACAAGTCGTCCATTTAATTCGGAACATATTTAGGGTTACTTAATTAACACATGCTTGTACGGGACCCAAATTATACCTTTGTATTGCCATATTAAAATTGATTATCAGTACTAGATGTTTAAAATATATTTGCTTATTTTAGTTACGTCTTAAGAATAAAAGTAGAAATACACTAAAAATAAAGAAATAAAAATAATAGACATTGTACATAGCGCTATGTAGGCACAAAGGAAGCTTAACTAGCATATGTTTTGGGCTCTCAAATGAAAATAAACAACCTTAGATACCCTTTTCTAGGGTTCCGTAACTATATAGGACAAACGGAACTCGTAAAGGATCACTTCGTTGTTCATCCGTCCGTATGTCAAGACCTTTTTCTCAGAAATTCATGAAGGCATCAAATTTATACCACAAACTCAGGCCTGTAACGTCTCGCAACTGAGCAATAATCAAATTTCTAAGTCAACGCAATCAAAAGTTCGTCCCTGAACCCAATTTTAAAAAGAACCCCCGGTGCGCGAGGCACTCGCACTTTTTTTTATAGATACTTACAGTACCGTATAAACATGTAAAGTAATAAAATATTTCATTAACACATACAAATAGATCATGCATACAAATATTTGCCCTAATCGGAAATTGAACCCGCGTTCTTTGACTTACAAGTCGAGGGTTCTATCGCTTCGCTAGAGATACCTAGGTTTACTGTATACTAGTCATATCGCGCACGCGCGTCAGTAAGTTCTTGTTTGGGCAATTTCCTAGTGAGGAGAGCAGGAAAGGGAATTGATTTTAACTTGGATGGATACCTATCAATATTCGATAAAGGATTGAAGAGAATACCGAGACATGGAACAGTACGAGGGAGATCTTCGTCTGCAGTCTATCTATAGGTGTGGTAGGTACTAATAACATATTTTTGGATCGCATAACATGAGCTATTTTAAATTCAATATCACGATTCCACATAGTGAGAAATATTACATGTAGCTGCAGGTCTAATGTATGTGAAGGGAATGCTTTGACCGAGTGATTTACTTGAACACGTAAGAATGTGATTTTAACATTCAACAATACGATAATTCAACATTATGGAAAATCAACATTTTGAAAATTCAACCTAACGGTCCGAAAGGGTCTTAGATTTTCGAAATTCACATATACATTTCTTTTTCAGTGGCCCATAGTGTTGCCTGTTACATCTCAACATAATTTTCTACCAAAAGGTGTATTTTAAACAGCTTGTATTGTATGTAAATGAAATGTAATTTAGTAGGTATACAAGTAGCGTCCCTGGCGTGTGTTAGGTATACATATTTACTTCTTGACATTATGAAATGAAGGGTAAAATAATTTGTAATCTATTGACCTTTTTAATGGAAATATTACGTCATACCATCATTGGTATCCTTACCGACTCGTAGTCACACCACATTATCACACCAGTATGACAAACGGTATTTTTTTTCTCGTTTGTCACACTGCTGATTTTTACACAACATGTATATCGTAATTGCTAGTGCAGTGCCAACATAATAAAGTCGGTTTACCGACAAGTAATGCAACTGACCTACAACCTATGGCATGTCTTTAGATGTGAATAATCCGTGATTCATATTGTAATATTGTTATCTATAGTACCGACTGGCCGGTTAGAAATGCATTGAGATAATGATTGATAATGACTGACAAACGTCAACATATAAACAAAAACGATAGTTTCACATTGGCTTTGCAACATGGCTTTTTGTATTATTAACAGGAAACGTGGACAAGTGTTATTATTTAAGCAACATCAATACTATAAACAGAAAGTTTACAAAAATTCTAATCAGATATGGTTCTGTCGTAACCGTCGCAATAATATCAAGTGCTCCGGTTCAGTCACAATAAACGTAAGTGCCAGTGTACATAAAATACATATACTTGTTATATAAATATAGGAACATACCTCATCTCTGTCTAAGGTCTATCTTCACGTTATGTCTCTAACGGGGCAGGCAGAGAGAAGGGAATGCAATGTTTCACGATCGTCGCATGACTACCCTTTTTGCTTCTTGAAGATTCATAAAATGCTATATGAACGAGTCTCCAGAAGTTAAATAATCCCCTATTCCACCTAGTTACATTGATGTTAATACTTGGACATTTTTGTTCCAAGTAGTTAGATTAGTTTCAGTAGTAGTCTGATTAGTTACACTAAAATAAAATTTCTAAATAATTTAACTACTTGGAACAAATATGTCCAACTAGTTACATTTTTTTTTTTTTTTATTTCATGATTAAATATTACAAATTACATGGTAGGTATTTGAGCATTCCTTAAACCACGAAGGTTTATAGTGGATGCCGCAAGTTAGTCCTTAAATCTAGATCACCATAAAGTTAGTTACATATTACAGTTATTACTTAGGTAGAATGACTTTAACTTGTGTTTGATGTTAGTTGGCGTCATCAACGTAACTAGGTGGAACAGAGAAAAATATCGCCTCAATATCCGTAACCTAATCGTTCTTTAAACTTCTCAGGGTGAAAATGTTATAAAAACAGTTGAGCACAAGAATACATGTCAACCAGATGAGTGCGATAATGAAATAGCGCTTTCGATACACAAAATACATGAAGTTGCTTGTACTTCTGCGGAGCCAATGACAAAAATTTTCGAGAAACATATTAGACCCTTAAAAGAAAAAGGGTTGAAAGTGCCACAATTTGATAGCGTAAAGTGCAGCCTCTATAATGCACGCAAACGAAAACTAAACGTGAATAAGACCGTTTTCAAACACATTGAAGACGTACAAGTACCTATTACATTTGAAAAATGTCTAATTGCTGATTATCAATATGAGAATACCAGACTACTAATATTTTGTTCTGAAGACGCAAAGGCATTATTAAAAAGTGTGAAAGAATATTTTATTGATGCGACTTTTAAGAGTTCTCCACAACCATTTCCAGGTGATATGGGAAGCACATCTCAAAAAACTTCAGTTGTACCACTAATTCATGTGCTCATGAGTGACAAAAAAGAGTCAACATACGCTGCATTGTTCGACATCTTGAAAACTAAATTTCCCGATTGGTGTCCCACTGTATTTCACGCAGATTTTGAGATAGCTGTAGCAAATGCCATAAAACTTTTTTTTCCACGTATATCGATTAAAAAGTGTTACTATCACTATTGTCAGTGCTTATGGCGAAAAGCGAAATCAATTGGTTTGAAAAGTAAAATTCATAAAAGAATTGTGGGATTATGTACGGTATTGCCGCTAACTCCGTTAGAACTTGTTAAAAACGCATGGGAGTACATAAAAAATGAATCAAATGAATTGAGCGGGGAAAAGATAAAACAGTTCATTGCATACGTTGGCCGTCAATGGCTAAATCATGAACAATATATTGCTGACTGGAATGTAGTTGGTCAAAGACACAGAACCAACAACGTTTGTGAAAGTTGGCACTCCCAGTTAAACAAAAAGATAAATAAAAACTACGTAACCATACTAAAGTTATTAACAGTATTAATAAATCAGAAGGAAATTAATATACAAAAAAAAAGAAGACTCGACCAAACTGATAAAGATAGTTTTATAATTTCGTGCCAATTAAAACTATTAAATAGCGAAATATCATTGGGACATTTCCTTGAAATGTTGCGTTAACAAAAAACTAGTAAACATTTTAAAACAAGCTTTTATTGTTAGTACTTAGCAAAATGCTAATGCATTGGCTAATACGTAATTTGAAGTTTTACTGTAGGTATTACTGTAGTATTGTACCTACTCATTTTTCTCTCAGTAGATACCTACTTTAAAATATTACTTTACGTTTCATATAAAATAAGCACGATTTATACCTAATTTTCACAATAATTATTTCGCGGACATTGGTGTGGGTTACAAGTTCATTCACTTTCTTTTTAACAATGTACTTAACGTGTAACTGTTTAATGTCTCTACGAATAAATAAATAAAATAAATAAGTAGTATAACTCGGACAGCACTAGTTCGGAAATAAATACATTACATGGTGTGTAAAAATCAGCAGTGTGACAAACGAGAAAAAAAATACCGTTTGTCATACTGGTGTGATAATGTGGTGTGACTACGAGTCGGATATCATTGGTATGACGTAATATTTGGTACATATTGTGGTTATATTTAATGAAAACAGGAAAAAAAACTCAAGGATAAAAACATCTAAAATTAAAATCCAATTAATATAATCATTTTTATAGTCACATATAAAAGTAATCCTTGTATTCAGCTTACCAAAACTTTGTAAATTAATTTTAACAAGTAAAACGTTTACAATTTTGTGTCTAAATCCTCATAATGTTTTAAATACTAATGGTATATCGAAATAAAACTGATTATATACTGATTTATTTCGTGTTATTATTACAGTATTAAAATAAAATACCACACAATAAATCGCTATAAATATCGAGTTATAAGAAGACGTTCAAGTGTTACGTAAGCATTTATGGAGGGGGGAGGGGGTCTTTGCGTTGCTTAATTTTGATGAAATGGGGGGGGGGGTCTAGATAACGATAACGTAAGTAGTAGTTATTTACTTTTTCAAGCATGATTTGAAAAGATATATACATATAGATACCAATGTTTACACAAGGGCTTGGGGCTTTACTGACAAGGGGGAAGGAGGGGGGTTTAATAATTATAATAAATCTGCTTACGTAAAACTTGAACAGTCCCTTAATAGCTTTATTTTAATGTGTAGGTAATTATTTCTTTAAACTTTCGACAGTATTACCACAAGGTCACCGATTGTGACTAGTACAGGGTGTTTGATTCTTGGTAAGATCACAATACTAGTATCAGAGGGAAGAAATATTAATATCATAATATAAATATGTATTATATAATGATATAAAATTTATATATTTGATACCATAGACATATAGTAGAGTTAGACCAAGTGAAACCCATCCATTTACCAATCGTATTTGTATGTTTGTATGTATGTACACAGTGTACCTAACGCTTGTAGGAAAATGTACATTAAATGCTTAACTATGTATGTATATTTCATTGTAATAAATAATAAACATGATTATTTGTTGTGTTTTGCCTTGTGGTTTCCGGCAGAGTAGAATTCGGGTCACCCCATCTCTTCCCATGCGGTGTCGTAGGCGACTAAGCGACTAAAGGATAGGGTTGTTTAATATCAGACAGATATATACAGCCCAGACTCAGCCTCAGATGCATGGCTCGAGTCAACAATAGTGCCCGGAATATGGCAATTTACAGGCCCTCTTTTACGTGGGACCGAATACAATTATTGGTGAAATGCGGGTGTTAATTCACCTCTGCCTAACCCTCCAGGGATAAAGGCGTGATTTTATGTATGTTTATTTTCCCAGTATGTATTGACTGAAACGATTCAGGCGGGACTCGAACCCGTGACCTGTCATTTACAGGGGGAATGCCCTTACCACTGAGTTACCGAGTCACTCCTTGAGTGCTCCAAATACTGTGTTCTTGTGCTCAACAGATGTTATGAAGCACAGGTTCGGCCCCACATAGAGTACTGCTATCACCTTTTAGCTGGAGCACCTGCATACCAGCTTGACGCCTTCGACCGGGTGCAAAGACGGGCGTTGAGGCTGGTCGACAATCCCATACTCGCAGGTGATATGGGAACCTCTAATCAGTCAGACTAGTTTTTTGTTTAATGTGCTTTTATAATAAGTCGCTATAAAAGCATTTGTCTTTAGTGAATTACCTAACCGAATGAAGTATAGGTACGTTCTGATTAAAGAGGACCCTACTTACCTACCTGAGGCCCCAGCCAACCTCCTCTGCTAGTCAGTGCACCTGCTACACAACGGAAAAGGATTTTTCCTCCTAGTCAGACGATAGTCATTTCTGAACAAACCGACATAGGTATTTATCAATGAAAATGTATACTTTATACCTAACTGGGAATTCACTGCCAGGCTGATGATCTACAGCTTGACTAACTATTAAAAACCGGCCAAGAGCGAGTCGGACCCGTGCATTTTTCCGTATTTAAGCAGAATGCTTTTTATTGCGTTAATCTAGAACTTTATTTATTTTCACAACTCCATAAATTGATGCCTCTACAAATTACCGAGAAAATCAATCTTACCAGACATATCTTCGGTGAAAATGATCCTATAAGGGCTTCCTTTTTTCCTTGTAAGGTAAGGAACCCAAAAAATATATACCTAATAGGCTATTTCGTTACTAGTATTATTGTACACAAATGGTCAAGCAATAGTGTGGCAAGAACTCTAAAAGCAAAAAAGTTAGAACGACATAGAACTAAAATGTATTATTATCAGTTAATATTACCTATATTTAAAATCCCCTATTGTATATACCTACTCTTGAACAGTGATTAAAATTTCTGCTCACGTCATTATCATTATCATTATCATATCATCACGTTTCAAATGACAAGGTATAAAAAACTTAATATAAGCTAAAGTTAAAATTGTAATGAAACTGTATAATAGCAAATTATCCCTCTCTCCAAACATTGTGCTGTGCCCGACAGGCTCCATAATTGTAACTTCATCTTAATCTGACATCTGTATCACAATGAAATAAATGTATTGAGTATTGAGCGAAGAGAATAATAAGCAATAATAAAATAACGCTTTGTCTGTGGTTTGTGTAGCTATTTAAAACAATAACATTGTTATTTTATAAATGATTATCTAGCGTTCATGGATATAAGGAAGTTAATACCTATTGATGTTTTGCTCTTAAATTATCCTTTTGGAAGGAAGGAATACCTCCATTATATTTTACCTATCCGGAGGGTAGGCACCACAGCTCGGATGAAGTGCAGCCCGTGGAAGGTTCCACGCCTAAAATTGAGGTAGACAGAGGTGTGAGACCAATTATATTTTCGGTCCACCTTTTTTTTATACAACTTAGGTGGCAGACAAGCACACGGCTCACCTGATGGAAAGTAGTTACCGTGGCCTATGGACGTTTGTAACACCAGAGGAGTCACAGTCGCGTTGCCAATCCTGTAAGTACAGAGTTTCTGTGCCGTCAATGTAGAATACAAAGCAGGACAAGCCTTTAGTCATCCCACTGACAGCACAAATTCTCTAGTGAGCTCAGGCTACCCTACTCACCGCTGGGAACACAACACGAAGTTATTACAACCGCGGCATTCTGTAGGGCGGAGGTACGGTTTAGTCGCAAACTGTCCCATTCGCAAAATTTCCCACGGAAAAAAACCTTCCTATTCGCAAAACGTCCCATTCGCACAATGTCCCATTCTCAAAACGTCCCATTCGCAAATTGTCCCATGTATGGCTGCTGGTGGAAAACAAATAAAAAACAATTATTTTGCTTATGAGTGGACACCGCCAACCCCGACTTGGATAGATTAGGTTAGAAGGCAAATTTTTTTTTTACCTGCGATAAATCCCCACGGATAACTCCCACCACCGGAGCCGGTGGGAGAGGTTATGTCGGACTCGAACCTGTGAAATCCTGGGTGCCATTACTAACGGTAATGGCAAATCAAAGTAGTATAGTCCCTGGGATTGGTATAAAGTTTTTGGTTCAAAAAAAATGTTCTCGTGCTAAGTTCGAGTAGTGAGGGTGTCTTCGATATGCTCTGCATCTAGCGGAAGAAAGCGTGAGTCGAAAAAGAATTCAGAAACTGTGAGTCATGAACAATTTGAGTTTTTATCACAAAATCGTTTTTGACAGATCTTATCTCGAAAAAATATTCTGATGTGTCTTATACAACTACTCAATCTGCTAACAGTGTCAATTACCTAAACTCATTTAAATTTACGAGATCCTAGGGTAGTGTATAAAAATAATCTACTTCAAGTATTATTGGAATTGAATATAATTGTTAAAGAACCTATTTTATTCAAAGACAATTTTTATACAAAAAGAAATTTTGTTACAAAATTAACTTAATAACAACGTTTTGATTGCGAAATGCGATAAGATTTCAGATGCACAAATATAAAACTATTTTTTTTACCACCCCCGGTTTTGTATTAATTACCAGCATTCGGCCTAGAATTCATTAACCGGGTCCAGTCCCGGGTCCTATAAGCGGGGCGTGAAAAAGATCGTCAACCTGAGTGTCACCATTGTAACATGGTAAAGTAAGTAATGGTGACCCACTTTTCTGAGACTGCCTTCAGCTTACTTTCACTTTCACTTTCCCAAGCGCCTACAATATGGGGTTCTTCAAGAGGTGCATCAGAAGTGACACCCCTGGTGTTGCATGGGTCCATAGGCCACGGTAACCGCTTCCCATCAGGTGGGCCGTGTGCTTGTCTGCCAACTAAGTGGTATAAAAAAAATACTTACCATCAGGCGAGGTAAAGTCTAATTGACGTGTCCTATATAATAAAAATGTGATGGTACAGACAAGGGTTGTAATTAAATCATACCTCTTACCTAAATAATTGTTATAATATCAATTTTATTTATAAAATAATAATAATAAATAATAAATATTCTTTATTGTACACCAAAATACACAAATGAACATGGATTTTCTATATAATAATGTACAATGCCTTATTGCAAACAACAATCTCTTCCAGGCAACCTTTGGATGGACAGGAGTGTATAGAAATAAAAGTGGGTTTAAGGTGTAAAAATCAATTTACAGACTACTTTATAAAAATTACTCAAATGAAATAATAATACATATACCTACACTATATACAATGTCTACATACAATACGAACTATATCTAAATACAATACACACTAGATCTACATACAATACACACCATATCTACATACAATACACACAATACCTACATACAATACATAGAATACCAATAAACAACTGATAGTCGTACAGACATATACACTTATGAAATATATAATACACACATATGTACTTACAGACGTCTTATATTGACAGATAATATTCAGTCACCAGTCTTTTGAAAGATCCCAATGTTTGAGCTCGCCTAATAGAGACAGGCAATGCATTCCATAGGCGTGCAGCTACTACAGTAAACGATTTGTCGGTGAAGTTTGTAGAATGTATTGGAATGTGCAGTCTCAAGTTCTCCGATGATCTCAAGAATCTCGAATGTGTGTCACGTAGGAACTTGAAACGTTCTTTAAGATAAGGGGCAATGAGAGGGTTAAATAGGATATTATAAAGTAGAAAAAGGATGTGAGTATTCCGTCGAAGGCGAATTGGGAGCCACTTGAGCATGTTACGATATTCGGATACATGATCATATTTGCGTAAACCATATATGAACCTAATACAAAAATTTTGTAGGCGCTCAAGCTTGTCAAGTTGCTCCTCAGTAAGATCAAGATAGCTGGCATCTGCATAGTCTAGTATCGGGAGTAAAAGCGACTGTGCAAGCGAAACTTTTGTATCCATTGGCAAAAAATTTCGCAATCTTCGCAAAGAACCTGCTGAAGCAAACAATTTGCGACTAACCTCCTTCAATTGGGTATTCCAGGACAACGTTCTATCAATGTGTATCCCCAAGTTTTTCACACTATCACTTATAGGGAGTGGCATGCCATTAAAAATGAGTTGTGGCAGTTTTGCCCACTCTACACGAGCAACTAAACTTCAATAGGATCTGCTTCCATGCATCCGAGTGTTAGCGCCACGACAGAAATAGAACACTACTTAATTCATGTGATTATATAAATATACTATAAAAACTATAATAATTTAAATATAAGTGCCCGGTTAATAGTAGTAAGCTCGCCACCTATTACATTGGGACCTAAACATAAACTGGTGAAATGTGAGTGCTAGCACCTCTGGGATGTAGGCGTGAGTATATGTTATGTTATGTTATTTAAATACGCAGATTTTATAACGTTAATAAAACATTATTGATTTATTAATAATTGCATTGATATTAATAAATGTCGATACATATAATTTTATGAGTTGGCGACTTGTAAAATGGTAATAATAGCGCCTTATTCGCGGGGATAGAAAACAGAACTGACATATAATAATAATACACATAGATCCGATAGCCTCAAATAAATGGCTTCAGATAGGTAATTTATTCCCAGAAACAGAAGGTTTTATAATAGCCATACAAGATCAAATAATAAACACTAAGAACTACTGAAAATTTATAATTAAATACCCCACAGCTACAAATGATAAATGTCGCAAGTGTCACGTACAATCGGAAACTACAACATATAACCGAAGCATGTGTAACACTTATCAAACAGATTATACACACAGACATAATCAAATAACCAACATAATACACCAAAGCTTAGAACAAAAACACAATCTGATACAAAATACTAACACGCCATATTAGGTACAACTACAAACCTGAAATAATTTTGGAAAATACCTCACACAAATTATATTACGATCGCGCCATACTTACTGACAGGACCATCCACTACAACAGACCAGATATCACATTACAAGATAAAATAAACAAAACTACTTACCTGATTGACATCGCAGTCCCAAACACCCATAACTTACAGAAGACCATTACTGAAAAAATTAACAAATATTCTGACCTGAAAGATAAGTCATGAGAATCTGGAAGCAAGACAAAGTATATGTAGTGCCGATAGTTGTTTCCACCACCGGAGTCATCCCTAAACATCTACACCATAGTATCAAACTGATAGACCTTAAGGATAACATCTACATACCCATTCAAAAAGCTGCTATATTGAATACATGCAGAATTGTGAGAAAGTTCTTGCAAATAGAAGACACTGAAAACACACACCCACTATCACGATATACACAATTACACACACACACCGTTGGTTTCGACCCGTAAATGTGGTTAATACCAACTCAATGAGTTGAGAATAAAAAAGCAACACTAAAATAATAATAATAATAATTTATTTCATTAATTCAAAAGTATATGTTACATAGTTTCATAATCTATTGCTATCTTTTATACTTATTGCATATTTTATACTTAAACTCTATAATAATTATAATAATAATAATAATTATTATAATTATTATTATAATTATTATATAATAATAGAATAATAGAAATAATAGAATATTAATAGAATTGAGAAATAGAATTAATAGAAGAATTGACAATAAATATTCTCTACAATCTATGTAGAGCTGTGCTCTACATAGATTGTGCCTGAACTAGGTAATCCTGTTTTTCAGGCTTGTAGTGCAATTTTTACATTTTAAATAAACGATTTTAAATATACGAGAGCATTGGTTGATAAGTTGTTTAACATTTTATAAAGAATGAATTTGTTGTTTTATCAATCCTGTAGTTTTTCTGGGTTGGAGACCTCGATCCTTCACGAGCAGCTGTTCATCAAGCCTTTGTGAAAAGATTTTCAGTAAAAATAATCGTCCTCTGAAATTGATTCGTACCTGAAAATAAATTTGTATTCATTTAGTTTCGTGACGAAGTGAGTTTGTATATATGTTGGCCAAGTGTTGAAAACCTTTGTTGTAGACATTTGACCACGATTTTAAATTATTGAAGGGATAGTGGCGACCTCTTCTTCTAATATTGTGAATTGGCTATTTGAAAAGGTCCGATTCTTCCCAATACCGTATAATATCTTAGTTTTTGCTGGAAATAATTGCCTTACAAAATAATATATTGCCTAACCCAACTGAAATTATGACTTTTCATTATTTTTAATTTCGCAAAGTCCCAATTTTTATCATTTTAGATTCCTCATTACATTTCAAATTACTTTTATTACTTACTATACACATGTAAACACAACGTGGACCGAGATAAATGCGATACATACCTATTCTCTTGCACTACGCACAACTGGCGCAAGACACACTCGCAAATACGATTTTATATGGAGCGTTTTCAGCCGGTTTGAGAAATTGAATTTTCAAAATCAAATATGTTTTAAACTATTTTTCGTAAGAAAATTTATCTTTAGCAGTTTTGACACCAATTTCATGATTTTTAGACCCTGTCACAGGTGGTCACATTTGAGAGACTACCCCTCCCTAGTGTGACATCGCAAATTTGCTATTTTACATTATTACATCTAAAATTTTTAAATTAAAACAACACTTTTTTCATTTCCATTTCCATTTAAATTCCTTTTATTTTATGAAATCAAAATCAAATATTTGAATAAATAACAAATCAATAAACTATTAATGAAAGAAAATGAAAGGAACTTAGTCGTCTTCAGGTCATGGACTTTGCATCCATTCCTTTAAATTATTATAAATGGCATAGAAGTCAGTTCGTTCTCATTGGGGTTGTTAAGGGACATTTGTGGTGTCTACAACATTTTCATCTAACCATATGGCATCATCATTTATATCATCCAAACAAAGAATTTCTCTGGCACGTCTAGCTGCTATTCTTTGAGGACGAATTTTTGCAATGGGTAAAACTTGCTGCTTCTTATGTAGTTGTTTGTATTGGAGATGAAGTGGAATCTAACAATTCACCTTCAATATTTTCACTATTTTTCAAAATTTTCCATAAAGAATTAACTTCTTCTTGTATATGCTGTTTTTTATCATCGTACTTAAGTTACACAGTACGTTTCATGCAGATTACGGTAAAGATGACCTATATCTATCTTTTCATTCATTTTGAACTTGTTTTAAGTTGTAAAAAGTAACTGTACCTATCGACAAAATAGCAGAACTAAAAAACGATGTCGTTCACGGCGAAAGTCAATTGTCAATTGGTGGCATTAGTCAAACTACATGTTTGACGACAATTGACTGTGTGTTGTGATGTCACAAAACTTACGACCCTCCAACCCTTGTCACACCATGTCACACTTCGTCGACCCCCTCCCCCCTTTACGTGTGACGTACTTTATGGATGATACTTACCTTACTAATTACGCAGAACTACTAAGTATTAATTAAAACTTACCTCATATCCTTAATACAATTATCTTTGAAGAGAACGTAGCCGTATGGGCATATATATGCCCACATAGCAGAAACTTCTATGAAATAGAAGAAGCACATTGTGAGAAAAACTAAAATTTTCACAGACATTTTTGTTCAGTAGTGCCGGTCCGTACAGAGGCTGTGGTCAGTGTCGTACTAACTCTATATTGGGACAATGAACATTTTATACACACATGTGACTCAGAATAATCGTTTAGACTCATAGGATTGAGGAAGTTAATTTCAATATTCTATTCACTTATAACCATTAACGGTACGTTGTATGCATTGAAAATAAACTAATAAATATAAAATTGAAAAAAAAAGACTAATAAACGAGATACCAGTAGAAACCAGGAGTAAAATAGATTCACTCAACATACAACGACTAGTCAAAAACATATACCTACCTACCCATCAAAAGTAAACAATATTTGAACATGAACCAAGACAAAATATTAAATCTATAAATAAAATATAAAATGGTTCATACCTAAACATAATAAAATAACCAAAATTAAAAAAAAAAATAACATATATAAATTGATGCAAACCAATCATCCTGTATCCAGAGTGCGTCTATTAGCGAACGCGTGCAAGTAGGTGCAAATAGCAGCGTTGCATCTACCGTAAACAACAGCCGGTTTACCCTCAAAAGACTACACCTACCTACTCTGCACTTAGGTACTATTTAATTTCTTGTCATCGGCGAAACTTATTTATATTTTTGTTTGATATGTACCATTTATAATTATTGTTGATTATATGAATTAAATTGAATGTACACTCACACCCAAGATAAACCTATGCGGGTTATATAGGTGCTTCTATGAGATGAACTAATATTATAATATTGAAATAATTAAAAAAGAATCATCATATCTAGTAGTCTTTTTACCCGACTACGGCAAAAGGAGGGTTAAGATTTGACAGGCTACGTGTGTATGTATATAGGTTCATCTGTTCCCTCATAGTTCCTCAACTACTTATTAGAACTGAAGAAATGAGGTTTCATTAGAAGTGTCTTGGTCGTCCGCTGGTTATAGGCTATATGACGTGTCACTGAATCTAATGTGGCGCCCTCTAGCGGTCATACTTGAGATAAATATAACGTGTTTGGTATCATTTGAAAGGGCTTAATTAGCACATTATAAATATTTATAAATTATAGCCGTTGCTAGCCCCAAAATAATAAATAATTAAGTTTAAACTTAAACCCGACTACTAAAAAATCACAAGAAAATATCAAGGATAGCCGTGGTCGTATCCACTTAGTCTAACAAAACAATACATTTTAGGGAAAAGTGGCATACGAACCACGGCTATCCTTGATATTGTTATTTTTAAACTTTCGCGGTGTGAATTCATAATTATACTAAGTATCGGGACTTCTCGCGAATTATATTTTGGAACTTACTATTTCTGCCGACGTTTCGGATGCGTTGCAGCACCCGTGGTCACGACTTGACTAGTCTTCGAGCGTCGAGATGTATGCGGGGAACATTTTTTGAGCGCCTACCCACCATTACACTTATTATAAATGGTTAGGCTGGCGACACACCACACTCACTATGTCAGTTTTTAACGGCACTGTGTTTTTTGGTTTTAGTATCTTAATCACTGGATTCCACGTTCCGGATAGCTTGAATCCATCTTCCCTATTGAAATTTTTATATTTTTTGATTTCAATGGCTTCACGCACAATCCGTGAATAGTAGTGGCGATCAGTGGAGAGGACTTTGGGTTGATGAAGCTCAATCCAGTGATTGGTACCCGACTCAAGATGTTCTGCTACTGCCGATTTGTTGAACTGACGGTTTTTCACAGCTGCGATCCATGGTGGCGATCCGGCGAGGAGACTCGCCGCGTTGAATGATATCGTGCGGTACCCCCTTATGATGCGGCACGCCAACTTCCGCTGCGGACGCTGCAGCAGGAGCATGTGCCGATCACTCAGGGTGTCCGCCCACACGGGACACCCGTACAGGGCCATAACCACCGCACGACACCCGCGTAGAGCCACTTCCCCCCTTTAGTGCTTACGTGTTACTTGAACGGCTCACACATAATGACAATGATTGATATTATTATAACGTTATTACTAACATTAGAGATAAGAAAAAAATGTTTCTAACAAATTGGGCCAAGTTGCCATCAAATAAAAAATATTATTATTATTACAAAATCAAAATGGGTGTTAAGGGTTAAATTCTTTCGCCGACGCTTCTCGTGGCGAATAAATCAAAAACGCTCTTGAACGCGTTAGAGAAAGCGATCACGTAGGACACACTGAAGCGCAACGAACGTTTGATTTTCGCGCGTCGCATCGAAACGCATCGCAAAAAGCTCACGTAGGACAATGCCAAACACAGAGAAACTTGAGAAACTGGCTTGCATTACTCAGGCTTAATGACGTTAGATAGAGGAAATTCGTAAAGTGTGTCTGGATAGAAGCTGATAGTTGGCTGGTGTCTCTGCTTACCCCGGAGGTATATAGGCGTGTGCGTATGTATGTTTCCCCATACCCGGGGACTAGATGGGGACCCGAAGAAGTCCAGCTCGAAAGAGAGCACTGTGTCAGCCGGGGCGAGAGGGCATCTTGAGGTGAGCAACTTCACCTCCGGCCTCCTACGAAGTGTTGTTGTACAGATATTAATAATCTCAATATATATAACTCAAAGGTGACTGACTAGCTGACTGACATAGTGATCTATCAACGCACAGCCCAAACCACTGGACGGATCGGGCTGAAATTTGGCATGCAGGTAGATGTTGTAGGCATCCGCTAAGAAAAGATTTTGATTAATTCTACCCCCAAGGGGATAAAATAGGGGATGAAAGTTTGTATGAAACTTAGTCAATTTTAAACCGATCGGGCAGAGACTTTGCACACATAAAGCTACTATGACGTAGGCATCCCCTAGGAAAGGATTTTGAGATGCAAGTTATATAAGATTAGCTGTTGCCCGCGACTCGGCCCGCGTGGATGTTGGTTATCGCTTTATGTTGAGTCGACATAAAGCGATAACCAACATCCACAAGCTGATGTAATAAGGAGTAACGTAGGGTACTTTTATTTTAGAATTTTTTTATGCTCAAAAGTGTTGACTCAACTCTAAGCGATAACCGACATCCACGCGGGCGGAGCCGCGGGCAACAGCTAGTGTCCTATATTATGCATAGCAGTAGATAACTTCCAAGTATCATAACATTGACTATGAACTTTTGGAAGGCGTCATCCAGTGACAAGTCATCTTCTTTCGCATATGGTCGCTAGCCATATGGTGGTACATATAATTATCTTGGACCTAAATCGCATCGCAAGATAAACGAGGCCATGGTGCGCGCATATTGTCTTGTATTTATCTGTGCTTGGTGAATTTGAGTTCGGTCACCCCTGTAGCACCCCTCGCTATTCACAAAACATCCATGTCCGATTTAAGTGATAACTTGGATAAGGGATTGGAGGTCGACGCAATATACACGGACCTTGCCAGCGCGTTTGACAAGGTAAATCACAAAATTCTCATTAAAAAATTAAACCATTTCGGTATAACAGGGTCTCTTTTACATTGGTTTCAGTCATACTTAGCAAAAAGACTTCAAATAGTTACTGTCAATGGGTATAATTCACAACCTTACTACGCGGTCTCTGGAGTGCCTCAGGGCTCCCATCTGGCCCCAGTTCTGTTCTCAATTTTCATAAACGACATTACATCTGTCATAAAAAATTGTAATTGCCTTCTTTTCGCCGATGACTTGAAACTTTACAGGGTTGTAAAGTCTCAGAATGATATAGATCTTATTCAAGGCGACTTGGATAGATTACAGGTTTGGTGCAACCTTAATTTAATGCAACTTAATGTGGCCAAATGTTGCCACGTTAGATTTTCAAGGAAGAAACACGGAATTGTCTCCAAATATAGCATCGGCACAGTTGAGCTTCAGCAGGTGAACAAAATTAGAGACCTCGGAGTAACAATGGACGGACAGCTACGTTTTATTTCACACATGAACGCAATTACCGGAAAAGCTGCCCAAATGCTGGGGTTCTTGAAGCGGTATACCAGAGGCTTCAGACATGCTAAAACCAGAATCACACTTTTCAATGCATTGATTCGCAGTCAGTTAGAATATGGTTCCGTGATTTGGAATCCCTTTTATGCCGCACACGCGCAGCGAATAGAATCCATACAACGCGCATTTACACGACATCTAGCATTCATCTCACGGGGCATTTCACACAGAGCTAGCTATGATCAGCGTCTAAAACACTTCAAAATGACATCGCTAACGAATCGTCGTAGGCTGCACGATATGACCTTCTTATATAAAACCATAAACAGTAATACTGACCTCAGTAACCTATCAAACCGCCTTCTGTACAACGTGCCTCGAAATCCACCGCGTCACCCTTTGATCAGAACGTTCTGCCAACCATTAGTGAGAACCAACATAGGACTTAATTCACCTCTGACACGTGCGTGTCGTGAGTACAATGCGTTAAACAGTAAACTCGACCAGCTGGATATTTTCCACGACTCGTTTGGTGCTTTTAGGGCAAAGGTATTGAGATCACTTTTATAGACTTTGCGAATTTTTTTTTGTCCAATGACTCTTCAATTTTTGAATCATAATTTGTTAACTAGCACTTAACCGTACGCTATCTTATGGTGTGAACTGTACATGCCTCTAATTGGTGTACATATCAGAACTTATACTCTGTATTCTACGATGTCAACGATTTATATGTATACTGTTGGTGTGTCTATTAATAAATAAATAAATAAATAAATAAGTACTGCGTATATAGAGCAGGTTTTAGGTGCAAGATATATTAATCATACATTCGGGCACGTAATGCGTAGGGATGAAAGTAATGTCGTAAGGAAGGCACTAACTATGGAAGTGGATGGCTACAAGGGGAGAGGGAGGCCTAAAATGAGGTGGATGGACTGTGTGAAAGATGACATGATTAAGAAGGGAGTGAATGATGAAATGACTGGAACTAGAGATGAATGGAAAAAGAACACATCATGTTGCGCCGACCCCAAATAATCTTGGGATAAGGGCAGGAGGATGATGACATACATATAATCACGCGTTTGTCCCTGGAGGGTTAGGCAAAGGTGAATTAACACTCACATTTAACCAATAATTCTTGTACGACACCGCATGGGACGAGATGGGATGGTCCAAATTCTACTCTGCCGGAACGCGGCATAACTATCATCATTTAATTATTATATTAAACCTTATTGTATACCTTCTACAAGAACCTAATGGAAATGTATACCCCTGCTCCGTCTCATAATAATTATTACTTTTTAACCACCGAACCTAAAACGACGGGGTGTTATAAGTTTGTGTATGTCTGTCTGTGGTATCGTAGCTCCTGAATGGATAAACCGATTTGGATTTAGTTTTTTTTGTTTGAAAAGTATATTAGTCGGGAGTGTTCATAGCTATGTTTGAAAAAAATCAGTCCAAGATGGCCGCCGCCGCTACAAAATGCCGGAGTACATATTTTTCTTTCTCAACTCCCTCAATATGAGTATCAAATTGGCTTGTCTATTAGAATATCATACAATATGACAAATTTCAAATCCATGATGGCCGTCACCACAAAATGGCGAATTACATTTGATTTTACCACTCCCTTAATATAGGTATTAAATCAAAGAGCTTGACGAGTAGATCAATTTAAAAAGTGTAAAAATAAAATAAAAAAAGAATAAAAAAACCCCTGTCACAAAAAACAACCCTAACTGGTAGAGCACTGCGTCATATGACGACGCTTGCATCAAAATATGTATTACTAGGTATATCAAAGTTATAGGGCTAACTAACACAACTTATTTTCGACGTTTTGAGGGTTTTTTTTGACGAGGGATTTATAATTTTTTAATTTAATTTTTTACTATTTACGTAGGGTAGTGTAGGGTTTTGCCTTTGCTATTTTCAACATCTGAATTTATATTCAGGTCTGTAGCGGATAATCCTAAACTCCCTCTCCGTAATACACGCGGTAGGGCGCCGAGACGTTATTCTCCGTCTACTAATTTACGAACGCGCCCATAGCGCTAGCCAATCACAGGCCCGCGCGACCGGCTCGGAGAGTCGGAGAAACGAACGCCAAGAGTAATACACGATTTACGATAATTGTCTTAATAATTAAGTTTATTTGTTGCTTAATTGTAAAATTCGTTATTAAAAGGAATGTGACAACTACACCTGGCTCCTTATTGGCTCCATCCCGACTACAACTGACGCCCAACGTGTATATAAGGAGCATAAAGTTCGTCCAACAAGATGCCGCGCAAACGACAATCGCTAGATCAAAATAGTTCTGCACAGGAGGGAAATAGCAATAACTCAACAAATAATAACGTTGTGTTTACACAAGAAGCACTTACAACGCTTATTACGAGTATGCAGCAGTCTCAAGCTGAGTTATATTCTCAAATAATGAGAGAGGTACGTTCGTCCACACCAAACGAGGTTAATGTCTCCGCCATTATGAAAAATAATTTTGCGAAATGTGCATCGCGTTTCAACGGAAATACTGGTGAGTCTGTTGACAATTTTATTGATGCCATCTCAGTATACAAGGCGTGCCTAAACATAAGCGACGAGAACGCCATGTTAGGACTTTCTATGTTACTGGGTTCATCGGCGGGAACATGGTGGCAAGGCGTCAAAAACTCAACGAAAACTTGGGAAGAGGCCCTAAACAGATTGCGCAGTGCCTTCGGCGAGCGTCGTCCGCCATTCAGGATTTACTCCGAAATATTTTCAACCACTCAAGGTCAGCAGAATACAGATCTTTTTATTGCGAAAATTCGAGCTTTATTAGCAAAGCTTCCGCATGGTGATCTGTGTGAACGAGTGGAGTTGGACATGGTATATGGGTTATTAGATCGCCGCATTAAGAAAAGATTAGATAGATCAGCTATCAGTACATTCGACGAATTATTAATTAAAGCTCGCGCTATTGAGGACTCGTTAAAGGAAAACCACAAGTCCGAGAGCTGCAACACATCCGTCGCGACGACTTCGGAATCTGCGCGCCCCGCTTCTAACCCTATGCGTGCCACTGCAGTCCCCGCACGTGCCTCTGCAGCACCTGCGTATTCCACTGGCACAGCTGTTGATGGTCAAGATGCAAGACGTGGGAAACCCAGGTTGTTCTGTGTGTATTGCAAGCGTAGTGGTCACACTAAAGACAAGTGTGAAAAGCTTAATATTAATAAATCTAATGATAATAAGTCTAGTGATAGTGATACTTCAAAGTACAAAGATATTAAATGTTATGGTTGCGGTACAGAAAATGTTATAAAATCTAAATGTCCTAATTGTAACCCTAAATTAAGCTCATATGGTGAGCACACTGCATTTTATTCCCTTAGTTCAAAGACTGAGACTTCAACTTGTATTTGTAACAATTGTAATCCCCGCTTTATGTTGTCAAATGGTTTTCAATGTGTTTCTGGTAATTTTGTCGGATCAAAATCTCATGTTAATAATGATTTTAGGCCGCACACCAGTATTGCTGTACCATTATCTGACAAAGTTGGTGGCTCACAATCTTTATTGGAAATGTCAAGTAGCTCTAAACAGTTTCATGGGAAAGTCAGTGGTGCTCAAACATATTTGGTAAATGGTGCTCAAACATGTTTTGCTAATGATTCTCAAACATGTTTTGCTAATGAATCTCAAAGTTTTTTTAAAGTTAATTGTGAAAATAAATCTTCTCTACGTCCAGTAATAAAAATTAATATTTTAGGTGAGAATGGTACAGCAATGATTGATTCAGCAGCCAAATGTTGTGTGGCTGGCTATACATTGTACAATCTTTTTAAAATGAGAAATCATCGTATGTTGTCTTGTGTGAAAAATGTAAGCTTAGCTGATGGTGTTACTAGATTAATGAATGTACTTACTACGGAAGTGTATGTATGTCTTGAAGGTAGAACCAGGCTCATAAGTTTTTTAATTTTTCCAGACGCGGATAGTAATCATACTTTGTTAGGTATAGATTTTTTGATAAATTTTGATATCAGTGTGGATTTTGGTAACGCTAAATGGTACTTTAACGATAATGATAAAAAGTTTGATCTTCTTTTCGAAAAAGATTTATTTTATGAACATGTCTATGTTAACAGCATATTTAGGGATGATGAAGCATCAGGTCTTACCGATCAACAACGCGAGGTTCTTGCTCAAGTTCTCACGGAAAATGAGGACATTTTTAAGTTGACAGGTGAACCAACTAGTTTCGCGGAACATGTAATAGATACCGGTGACCACGCTCCTATCGCGGTACCTCCGTATAGGTTAACGCCCGCGAAAAAGGCTGTTATGCAGACTGAAATAGAAAAGATGTTAGCCGAGGACATCATAGAGGAATGCGAGTCGGCATGGGCCGCTCCGGCGTTATTAGTTCCAAAAAAAAATGGTCAGGTACGTTTTTGTGTCGACTATCGTAAGCTTAACGCAATTACTAAGTCTGACGCGTATCCAATGCCGCTTATTGACGAACTTGTACAGTCAACAAAACGCAATTGCATCATGACTACGTTAGATATGAGAAGTGGGTTTTGGAATGTAAGCGTACGCGAGTGTGATAGGGATAAAACGGCCTTTCAGACACATTTAGGAACGTTTCGTTTTAAACGCATGCCTTTTGGTCTTAAAAATTCGCCAATGACGTTTGCTAGGCTAATAGACAGGTTGCGCTCCGGTACATCACTGAAAAACATAAACATTTTAGCATACCAAGATGACCTGCTAATTATATCAGATGGATTCGACCAGCATATCGCAGATTTACGTATAGTTTTTGATAGACTACGCCTATTCAATCTTCGCGCCAACCGCGAAAAATGTGTTTTCGCACGCAAAGAGGTTAAATATCTTGGCCACGTCATCACACAGGAAGGGATCCTCCCTGATCCTGGTAAAATACGCGCTATCGTGGATATGAAAGAACCAAGTTCGGTACGCCATCTCAAAACTTTTCTTCAAACGTGCTCGTGGTTCCGAAAGTTCATTTTGAACTTTTCGAAAGTCGCTGAACCACTAACACGTCTTCTGAAAAAGAATCAACCTTGGAAGTGGGGTAATGAGCAGAAACAGTCGTTTCAAGAGCTCAAAAAGAGTTTAACGTCTGCTCCCATTTTAATCCAAGCTGATTACAGCAAACCATTTGTATTACGTACGGATGCTAGCAATTACGCCTTAGGTGCCGTCTTGCTGCAGGGCGAAGGAAACAATGAACGGCCAATTGAGTATGCGAGCCGTCTCCTTAACCCCGCCGAACGCAACTACAGTACTACTGAAAGAGAAGCTCTAGCAGTAGTCTGGTCTGTTGAACGCTTCAGAGGTTACATTGAGGGTCATGAAATTGTTGTTAGTAGTGACCATCAACCTCTTAAGTGGTTATTAAGTTTAAAATCGCCTTCAGGTAGACTCGTGCGATGGGCTTTAAAGTTGCAAGAGTTTAATATTCGCTTTGAATACACTCCTGGTAAAGCCAATGTTGTCGCTGACACTTTGAGTCGTCCTACCTGCGAAGAAGATAGTAAGGATCAGTGCGGGATTTGCTCAGTCATTGTAGACTTACCTTCGAGAAGTCCTGCTGATCTTCGCCAAGCTCAGTTAGATGACTCGGAACTGAGAAAAATTATTAGTAGTCTTGAAAGTAATGATGCTCTTGAAGACAAACGCTGGTCTGAGCGAGGTTACTTCATGCAACAAGGAGTTCTTTATAGGTATAATCCTGACGTCGATGTTGAAGAACCACAGCTCGTACTTCCTGTGAGTTTAAGACTCGATGTCCTGCAGGAATGCCATGACACTCCTATTGCTGGTCATCAAGGCATCGATAGAACGTTACATAGACTTTCACAACGGTTTTTTTTCACTGGTATGAGACGTCTTGTGGCTGATTTTATTAAGTCTTGCCCTACATGCCAGCGGTATAAGTCGTCAAATGTAAAGCCATCAGGCCTCTTGCAAACACCAGTTTTGCAACAAAGAGGTGAGGTTATAGCAGTTGACTTATTTGGCCCGCTCCCATCTGGAGAAAAGGGGGAGAAATACATATTGTTGGTTGAGGACACAGCTACTCGGTGGGTCGAACTCTTTGCTCTTGTTGACGCCACGGCAGAAGTCTGTGCCCGAACACTGATAGAGGAATATTTCCTCAGGTATGGCCTACCGCGTCGTGTCGTCTCCGATAATGGAGTACAGTTCGTCTCATCTGTTATGCAACAATGCATGTTTATCCTGGGGATTCAACAGGATCTGTTACCCTTATACCACCCGGAAGCAAATCCGGCTGAACGTAAAAATAGAGACCTTAAGGTACAGCTGGCTCAGATAGTTGACACCAAGCATAACTCATGGCCCAAACACCTACCGTCGGTTCGTTTCGCTATGAACTCAGCTATGTGTAATACAACTGGTGTCTCGCCCGCATTTCTCACCTTTGCTAGGGATCTCCGTTCACCTATCGAAGTCAATCTTGACATCAGGACAGTCCTAGAGAAAGATAATTTTGTACCCCAGATTACTCCTTATTTAAAGAGTTTCTTGAATTCTTTAATTTCAATTCGAGATAGAGTAGAGAAGGAACAGGATAGACGTAAAGAATACGCGGATAAAAATCGTAAAATTGAAGAGTTTCATGTCAATGACCAAGTGTTAGTTAAATCGCACGTATTAAGTAACGCTGCAAAAGGGATTTCAGCTAAATTTGTACCAAAAAGAGATGGTCCTTATACAATAATTAAGGTAGCGAGTCCTACTACTTACATTCTTTCTAAACTTGATAATCCTAACGACATCATAGGTAAATTTCACGCGTCACAACTTACGTCATTTGTTAAAAGGAACGAGGTTTCTCTACCGGTCATGCCCAAACGTAACCGAGGCCGCCCTCGTCAGATTAAGCCTGTTTCCATTTCACCTGAACGGGTTCCAGAGCCTGTTTCTATCTCAAACGAACGGGTTCTTGAGCGAGGACGCTTTATCGAACCCGAGGGGGAGTATGTAGCGGATAATCCTAAACTCCCTCTCCGTAATACACGCGGTAGGGCGCCGAGACGTTATTCTCCGTCTACTAATTTACGAACGCGCCCATAGCGCTAGCCAATCACAGGCCCGCGCGACCGGCTCGGAGAGTCGGAGAAACGAACGCCAAGAGTAATACACGATTTACGATAATTGTCTTAATAATTAAGTTTATTTGTTGCTTAATTGTAAAATTCGTTATTAAAAGGAATGTGACAACTACACCTGGCTCCTTATTGGCTCCATCCCGACTACAGGTCGTTATTATTTAAATCGTTTAGGTATATCATTGATTTTTTTAATACCTGTATTTAACTTACCATGTCCGTAACTTTGTCGTTTATATGTTTAGTACTCATTATTATTTTCTGTCTTTTGTCGAGGTTTTTTACGTACGTTTTTATGTAAAAATCTATGAAAAGAAAAAGCATGAATCCCATGTTATAAATATAGCAGTTGGTCTTGTTGATCATCAACTTCAAACGTGGACTACAAACTGCAATATTTGAGGTTTCTTTAAATGTATACTAGCTTTAGAAAAATTAGGAAATTGTTAGTTTAAGACTTGCCGTAATTGCGATCAGCAGGTGCGTAGGCTTGCAGGTAAGGCTGGCTTAGGCTTGAGCAACAAACAACCTTAATCACACACACTCGTTTATCTGTGCACAAACTCATGTTATGAGAATATTTCAATACTGTTATCATACAGAAAACACACAATAAAACAAAATTTAAGTAGGTATGTAAGATGCCTTTTATTAGGTGGAATATTAGTATCTACTAGCACTATTATTATTTAAATCATAATTTTTCTACAATAATATAATATAATTATTTTAATTAAAATTAAATGCTACTATTAGGTCCAACGATTCGGTTAAATATGCTTTGGTACCTATTCATGCATACAAATATTTGTGGATCGGGTATAGAACCTGCGCTTCATGTCATAGTGTAGCAGTTAGCTGTCGAACCTTACCTGTGTGAAGTACACAGGTATCATCGGCAAATGTAGTGGCGTTTGTTCTTGGCTACTAACTTCAATTAGTGTATACTTATCTGTAAATGTATAAATATTGCAAATTGCAATAACTAAAAAGTCGAAAGTCGAAAGTCGAAAGTCGAAAGTCGAAACTCGAAAGTCGAAAGTCGAAAGTCAAGTCTTCGATTTCTCTTAGCGATTATAGTTTGTGTTCGGCTACTTATACAGCGACTAGTAAACTTGGTGAGATTTTGCGTCGGACTTTTAGCTCTCAAGCAAAATACCTCCTAAATGTGTGTCATATCAACGCGCAGAGTCTACCTAAGCACTATAGCGAGCTTCTAGAGACTTTCAGGGATTGTAACGTTCATGCCATCCTGATCTCCGAGAGCTGGCTCAAACCACACCATCTTTCCACCACCTATTCTCTCCCTGGCTTCATTCTCATTCGCAATGATCGAGCTGTCGAGAGCGAGACCAGGGGAGGTGGCGTTGCTATACACCTCCGTGCTGATTTTCCTTTCAAAATTCTAGCTTCTTCCCCTTCCAACTTAACTACTGCTGCTGAGTATCTTTTTCTTGAGGTTATGGTCAGGGGCGTAAGAACTGTGCTAGGCGTCGTTTACTGTCCACCTGCAGTTAATTACTTCGCCAGTCTCGAACCGATTTTGGAATGTTTAGGGTCTGAGTACGAACATCACATAATCATGGGTGATCTCAACACGGATCTCCTGGCCCCCCAAACGTCGAGTTGCCATAAGGCCCGGACATAGCACTGTTACATCTCTTTTGAAAGTAACCGAGGATATCAGGGTAAGTATGGAAAATACCAAACTCACAGTACTGGCATTGATTGATTTCTCTAATGCTTTTAATACGGTCAGTCATGATCTTCTTTTAAACACCTTATCACACTTGATGATCTCATCGGATGCACTGGATTGGTTCTCTAGTTATCTTTAGGGGCGCCAGCAGGCTGTTCGTCGCGATGAAACCTCATAGTGTTGGCGTAGCATTGAGGCTGGCGTCCCTCAAGGCGGTATCTTATCTCCACTACTATTTTCCATCTTCATAAATCTCGTGACTCAAAATCTTCGATGTGCGTATCATTTGTATGCCGATGACCTGCAACTGTATTCACAAGCGAGTGTGGAGTGTGGATGGACCTGGACCACATTGGCAGCTGGTCGAGCCGATTTGGATTGACTGTTAATCCAAGTAAGTGCCAGGTTATAATTATAGGGAGCCAACGCTTTCGAGGATGGGTGGATGCGGCATCTCTCCCGGCTATCACACTCAATGGTATAGTCATACCTGTGAGCCCGGCAGTCAAAGACCTTGGTTTGACTATTGACTCTACCCTGAGCTGGAGAGACCAAGTATCCCACGTGTGTCAGAGAAGTACTGGTTCGCTTCGTGCATTTTATCGTCTACGGAACCTTCTACCTACCAAACCAAACCAAAGCAATGCTTGTACAGGCATTGCTATTCCCTATAATTGATTATGGCGATGTTTGCTACTTTGACCTGAATGCAGAGTATCTTAACAGATTTGACCGTCTTCTAAACAACTGTATCAGATTCGTCTTCAACCTCCGCAAGTATGGCCATGTATCTGCTTGTCGGTCGCAACTAAATTGGATTGCTCTTACCACTCTCTATACGATATTAACTTCTCCTCTTACCTATCCCCCTATTTCCAATACCTTGGCTCCAATCATGACAGAAACTTGCGTTCTACAAACAGCCTCGTCTTGCGCTGTCCTACTCATCGATCCGATTTCATCCACTCTTCCTTTCCTGTGCAATCTATATTTCTTTGGAACGAGTTACCTCTCGGGATCAGGGGAGCCACAAGCTGTCACACATTTAAATTGGGAGTTCGAAAACTCGTGCTTTGTAAATTGGAGGACACCTCATTGTAATTATATTTAGTAATCATATATTATTTATTTATATATATTTTATTTATATATTTATGTATATATGTATGTATTAATATATACTTTACCTAGTTACCTTTCATAATACACCTACATTGTTATTCTCTGCACCACCTATTGGGTTGACTGCTAGAGAATGCCTGTGGTATTAAGTCCGCCTTTGTACATTTGTAGTGCATGAAGTTAAAAAAAAAAGTCATCAGTCAAAAAATCATTTATTTTGTATAGATAGACCATTATAACTGAACTTACAAAACGTCAACAAAAAAGGAACATGAATAATAGTTTCGTAAATGGACCACCGGATCAAAACGCGGCCCCGACCTGAGAAAACTCCGGCATGAAACTCAGCGGGCATTTCTTTTTTTTGGTCTATTTACAAACATACACTTAGTCTACTTAATTTCAATACAAAAATTTACTTGAGTAGCATAGTTGAGCGAACAGCTAATTTCCAAGCTTGTTTATCATCCACCAATTATAACAACATAACATAAACTCACGCCTATATCCCCGAAGGAGTAGGCAGAGGTGGTAGCACCCACATTTCGCCAGTTTGTTTAGTTCCCCATGTAATAGGTGGCGAGCCTATTGCCATTAACCGGGCACTTATAAACCAGCGATAAATACTCACATAACTTCGAAAAGCATCGAAATGTCATTGGTGTGTGCCATAGTGAAACCTGGGATCGAACCCGAGTCTCAGCAGTCCAATACTCATACCACTAGGCTACAAAACTTATACCTAATAATAATATTCCTAACAATTCTAACATACATCATCTATCATGAAATGCAATATTGCTACATGTTGCTAATAAAAATATTTGTTATAAATGTAAAAATATTGACTTTTGTAAGTAAATAATTAATTTAAGAAATACCTAATACGGCTTTCGTATTAGGTATTAATACAAGTATTTTCATTCATTCATCCTCATACAGCATTCATTGTGCTTTTACATAATTAGACCGAAGCACGTTCATAGAGATTGTTCATGTCTGTCCTGCAGACTTACATCACCCTAACACGTAAATATTATACAAACTACTAGCTGTACCCTGCCACGCCTCGCTGTGGCACATTGTGATTGAATGGTTGCGAAATTTCAGCTCGATCGGTGCAGTACTTTTTGAGTTTTTGAAACGTACACAAACCAACGTAACATTTTAATACATATAAGATAGATTACCAATATTTAGAGGTCTGTGCCACCCTATGCAATAGCGCTAAAGGTGAAATGATCGATTAGAACTCAAATATTCGGGAGTGCACAGAGTGTGTCCTCTTTTTGTTTTCATTATAATTACTTTGCAGTGTTTATGGTTTTTTTTTATTATAACTTTTCAAACTTAGCAGTTTTCCAACGGCCTCGTGATCCAAATCTTGTAAGTAAATAACTAATAGCACAGGTTTTAGAATTTTAGAGTCAGGGACACACTAAATAGCCAATATAGTTCACAATAACTTTTATGTCTCCATTGTATTATGTGTAAGGACGGGTCAGAAAATCAATAATTCATTTTGAACGTCGCGCGTCGTGGCGTTCCAGATTCCATCAGTGTTCATGTGTTTTCCTTTCAAAAAATGTGTACGCAACAGCACGGGTTCTTCGAAATGTGCCTGATAGCCGACAACAGTAGCTTTTAATGTGACTTGCAGAGTTTGAGGGAGATTCTGAGGTTAATGTACTTGTTTAACAAAATGTTCAATCAATAATTCATAATCAATAGTTGTCCATGTCTGAATAATTATCATAATCGTTGAACCTGAAAGGGAAAAATATGATTAGAAATATATATGAATAGATATTATTATTGAAATAGTAGAGCATAGCAGGCATAAATATTGTTTTCCTATAATATAGTGGAGGAGACGTGGAAGATCGACCTTCAGTCATCTGATAAGCAGATGAGACTTTCATTAATTTTATTTCACATATTGAAATACACTTGTACATTTTCCACAGTATTTTTTTATAATTTTATTATACCTGACCGGTTTCGCCTTACGGCATCCTCAAAGGCAAAAAGTACTGTGGTAAAAAAGTACAAGTGTATTTCAATTTGTGTAACAACAAATTCCAACGAATGCCATCAATCAACAGTACCTATAGTCTAATTTTATTTCATTCACTAACAAACATGCCTATGACACCTTGTCTATCGAAAAGTGTTCATGCTTATTATTTATTTAAACGTTATACACTAATTAGCTGACCCAATGACATTTTGAAAACTCATATCACATATAGCCTGTATTTCTTTAGTTTCCTAATTAATGTATGGGAATCTGGGAATTTGTTGACATTTATGATCACTGCTCCGTTCCCTGAAGTAGTAGCGTGACGAGATATAGCCTTAAACCTTCGTCGATAAACGGACTATGCAAAACAAAAAGAATTTTTCAGTTCGAACTAGTAGTTTCTGAGATTAGCGCGTTCAAAAATACAGAGAAAAACATACAAACAAGCTCTTCAGATTTATAATATAATATTAGATAGATAACTACATGAGAATTAAATTATGGCAGAGTCACCCAAACACACAGGTACCAGAGGTCATATGATCAAAGAGGAAATTTTTTCGCGTCACCTCGCTGGGACTCAGAATTTCATATTGGAAAATCCCGATATAGCCGCAACGGATATCCCAATTACTTTCACTAATGCACAGCATTCGCAATCAGTTCCGCTTTGCCACAGCGAAGTAGGTAGGTAGTAACTAAACATTTTTTTTGCATATACAGACGATATAAAGACCGTTTACTTGGAATAAAAACTTTGGTCACTTTACCCAGTAGATATTTATTTATTATGGGTAGTTGGGGTACCGACGCCAAGAATCTGGTGAGCGAATTAGGGCGCAGGTTGAGGGACAAAACCGGTGACTCCCGCTCCGGCTCGTACCTGGGGCAACGGTTGGCCATAGCTGTTCAACGGGGCAATGCCGCCAGTGTCATGGGCACCTTTGCACCAGGTACGATGAGGGGCGGGTTAATAGATTAGACTGTCACTCTGACTGTACAAAAATGTGGACAATATTTTAATTGTATAATGTAATAATTAATTTTTATATATTGGCGTACTCTAATTTCTAAATTATTGTAAATCTAATTTTAAGTGAACTATTGATTAAATCATTAAACATATTTGACTATTAATATTATCATAAAGTAATTAAATTTAACTTGAACTAATATATAACTTAATTTAAATAGTAAAAATAAAATGAAATGGAGAAAAAGAGGGAGACTGCAACTTTAGGCATCGAAAAATTCCTCCCCATCGATCTCTACTGGTACCGTGCCCAAGAGGCTGGCGGCATTATCACACTGAATGGCGATGCCAATTCTTTGAGCGAGGTAAAGGCCAGCCTTATGGTCACGGGATACAACTTACGTACATAAATAAAGAGAATATTCATGTATACTTTTTTTCAATAGTACATAACTACTCTATTATAAATATCTATAGTAGAAAGATATATAATTAGTTATACTTAAAATATATACAAAACTATACTATACGAGTACAATAAACACAAAAATGAAATAAATAGGGGATAAATAGAGACTGCAACTTTAGGCACCGAAAAATTCATCCCCATCAATCTCTACTGATATTGTGCCGCTGGCGGCATTACCACGCTGAATGGTGATGCCAATTCTTTGAGCGAGGTAAAGGCCAGCCCTATGGTCACGGGCAGCGTCCATTAATCTCTTCGCTATTTTTTTGAATAGCTCGGTGCACTTGGACCCCACGGACATAATGTTTCGGCTCCAAACGGCTCATAAATAATTTTACCAGTGAAATTGGTGTATTTGAGCCGTTTGAGAGTCTCCGCAGACGCAGCAGGACAGGATGGGAAGGTGCCAGGGAGTCAACGCAAGTTGTGTCTCACACCAAAAGCCTATTCGTCATCCAAGGCATCAACGCCATACTGTCCGGTCTCTTACCATCGTCGCGAGCCAAGCCAACGGGTTCAAGTATAGCTGGCACGCCGGCGGTGACAAGAGCTCGACGGATAATGTCGTTAATATTAGCTGCAGAATGAACTCCCTGTTGTGGTTTTTCAAGCAAGTACAATATGGGATCTTTCTTTTTTATGCCACTTACGTGGCAGACAAGCACACCTGATGGAAAGTGGTTACCGTGGCCTATGGACGTGTGCAAAACCAATGGAGTTACACTCGCGCTGCCAACCCTGTAAGCACAAAGAGTATCTCTATGCCGTCAAAAGCAGGACAACCTTTTGGTCTTCCTATTGACAGCACTGACAGTTCTAGAAGGTTTCTTCAGGGTAGTGTAACGCCTCTAGTGTTGCATACGTCCATAGGCCACGGTAACCACTTCCAATCAGGTGGACCGTGTGCTTATCTGCCACCTAAGTGGTATAAAAAAATGGATTGAAATGCGGCCTGCGCTCCTGCTGACTCATCTATACTAATATTTTAAATGCGAAAGTAAGTTTGATAGAACTTGGTACAGGGGTAGATTAGACCCTGAAAAAGAACAAAGGCTATGTTTGGTGTTTGGTCTATTCTGTCCTCTGCGATAGAGGCATTTCTAAATTAGCTAGTAATACAGATTTTTGATGCGGAAAAACTACCCACTTACGTCCATTTTCCCTTCAAAGTAGATAGGTACATAATATTATCCAGACCAATAAAAATTAATATATCAATCCGTAAAAATATTAGAACGAACGGGAATCGAACCCGTGAACTCCGATATGACAATTGAACGAAAAAATTACAATATTTACTTACGGTATACATTCACCACGTGCAAAGATGTACTGGTAACCATGTGGACAGTTACTGAACCCTATTGAAGAGTATATCGTCGCAGCCACCACGCAGTTTAATAAAACTTCGAATTTGATGTTGAACCACATTTTACAGTTAGTTGTTAAACACGATCAAGGTCTGTATTGGTGCAGTGTTATGTTGATACTGAATAATGTTTAGCTAAATCTTTTCCATTTATATATAAGTAACTAATGAGAGGGAGGAGGTAAACGCATTGGCAATTGAGGGGATAATAGTTTTATTTATTTATTATATACTTTATTGCATGCCTATTAAGCTTGAGAATACAAGAGCAGTACAAAGGGCGGCCTTATCACTTTACGCAATTTTTTCCAGACAACCTTTGGATGGAAATGTTTTATGGTCAATGGACTCAACGGTTTCAGTTGACCGTAAGTTGATGGCCTTCCGTGCACATTTAGTGCCTCTGTAAAACGGCATTTTTAAAATTTACTCAAAATATATGATCAGGTTTTACTTGTGTTATCGGCAGATGAGTTGCAGGAGATGGTAACAACTATACATGAAGCTTTTGAGAGGAAAGGAATGAAAGTGAATGTTAGTAAGACAAAACTTATGGTTTTTTAATAAGATGAATGCGTGACAGAGTGTAGGATTTGTATGGATGGAGAAAAAGTGGAACAAGTGAATGAGTTCATATATTTGGGAACATTGTTTACGAGAGATGGAAAGCATTAAGAAGATGTTGAAAGGAGAGTGACAGCTGGAAATAGAGTGAATGGGGCACTACACAACTTTATGAGCAGCCGGAAAGTGTCCGAAAAGGCACGACTGGCTGTACATGGTGGAGTATTAGTGCCGACTCTTATGTATGGTAGTGAAAGTTGGGTGTGGCAGAAAAAGTGCGTTGCGAAGTATGTGTGGCTTGACCTTGAAAGATAGAGTGAGAAATAGCGCGATAAGAGAACGATGTGGAGTGATAGAAGATGTAGTGATGAGAATTGAGAGATGAATGTTGAGATGGTTTGGTCATGTTGAGAGAATGAATCAAAGAAGACTAACGAAACAGGTGTATGAGGCGAGTGTGGAAGGTACCGTCGGAAGGGGAAGACCTAGGCGCACATACCTGGACCAAATCGGGGAAGTTTTAGAAAAGGGGCAGGTCAGGAGTGCTCTAAACCAGCGAGCATGCATGAAGAATGTAATGAGAGTGAATGAAGCGAGAGTAGTATGTCAGGATCGTAGCAAGTGGAGATCCGTGATCTCTGCCTACCCATAGGGGTAGGCAGAGATCACGGATCTCTCATGGGAGACAGGCGTGATTTCATGTATGTATGTATGTATATTTAAATACAAAAATAATCTTGTAGAATGCCGCGTAGTTCCTGGCACAGTAGAATTTGGATCTACCATCTCTTCCCATGAGGTGTCGTACAAAGCGACTAAGGGATAGGGCTGTTTAACATCAGACAGTTATATAGCCAAAACCATGCCTCAGATGCATGGCCCGAGTCAACAATAGCGCCCGGAGACTGCAATAGGCTCACCACTATTACGTGAAATTTAAACTTTGACAGTTAAAAATTCAATAATATTTAGCATATACGATATTTAGGATCTACATCACAGAATAAATCATCATCATCATCATATCAGCCACACACAGCCCACTGCTGAACATAGGCCTCTCCCACATACTTCCAGAATGACCGATCTAAAGCAGCCCGCATCCAGCGCTTCTCGGTGACCTTGATGAGGTTGTCCAAAGAATAAATAACTATGCTCAACTATGCAACTCATACTAAACATACTTACATGTAAATCTTGTTTGAGAGGTGTGAAATGAAATTTTTTCAAAAGTCTTATGCGCTCGCAGTTGGAGTTTTTGTGATAGAGTCGAAACTAGAAGGACGTAAGGGTACCTTCGTAGTCAATTTTTTGATGCCCAAGTTTTGTTATCTTACATTATCATTTGTCAGCAGGAGCAGAGACAGCAGATAGCAGGAGGTAGGACACGGCGGTATTTCCGCCCAATTGAGCAGTCTGACTGGGGAAGTACGGTACTTCCCCAGTCGCTACGGTACTTCAAGTACCTCCGCCCTACAGAATACCGTGGCCATAATAACTTCGTGTTCTGTTCCCAGCGGTGAGTAAGATAGCCAGAGCGCACTGGAGAATTTGTGCTGTCAGTGGGAAGACTAAAGGCTTGTCCTGCTTTGCCTTTACACTGACGGCACAGAAACTCTGTGCTTACAGGGTTGGCAGCGCGAGTGTGGCTCCTATGGTGTTACACGCGTCCATAGGCCAGGGTAACCACATTTTATCAGGGCCGTGTGCTTGTCTGCCACCTAAGTGGTATATAAAGAAGACACTAATCTAACCTCCTATCTATGGAAACAACCCATTGAAATACAAAAAATGTATATATCAATGACGCTACGCAATGCTCCTTTCGTCATAGATGTATGACTAAACATATATCTCAGTTACTATCCTACAATATATAAATACACATCATTACTCAAGGCATTAGTCATTTTAACTGCACAAATGTACGACCTATATGCAAGCAGATATAGTCCGTGGCATATATCTTTGACCCAGAATGCGCTTTAAATGCGCAGTAAACGTTTTTTGGGTACACGGGGTGCTACTGGTCGACGTGCTTAAATCCATCAATTTTAGATAACCTATATCAATACAACCCCCGCGCGCCAGGACTTGTTTCTATAGCGACTTGATATGTGGCGCTGATTATAAATATTATGTCATTGACTGCTAACTACGAACAGTTTCAAAATTGAATATTAACCTGCAATGGTAAATTCTTAAGATGGTTTAAAAATTATACCCTCTATTTTTTTTTACGTGCGAAGTAACCCCCCGGATACCCCACCACCCTAGCCGGTGGGAAAGTTTATATCGGACTCGAACCAACTAAAACGCACGACGCCTGTGGTTCGTTTTTCCTAATTGTGCCAGTGAAATAATAAATGTAATATGGTAGTATTTTCTGATTTATTGTTAGTAAAATTATACAATATTAAAAAGTAATGTTAGACATACTGTGCAAACCCCTTCAGATTATAAGCTAGTTAAGCTATGGTCATTTTGGTAACCATAACCATTTAATATGCTAACTATTCAAATCTATTAAGACTTAGAAAAAAATGAATAGGTTCAGGCGGGATTTGAACCTTCGTAAAGAAGAATTTGGATGGTTTCGGGTGAAGGTTCTGTGGCTTAGCAGTCAGAGCGTTGCAGGCAGGAGAGAGGCAGAGGAAAGATTCCAATCCCGCCTGACCCGATAATTTTTTTTCTGTCTTAATCGATTGGCGTAACTTAACTCGCTTATAATATCGGTAATACAATGTAAAAAATGTATTTAAACAACGTTTTTTTTTTATAAATACACAGAATCCCATATCGCTATGCAAATATTCATATTCATACATACAAATATTTGCACAGAGTGGAAATCGAACCCGAACGACGTCTGAATAGGGCGCCTTAAAATAAGACTGCCATTATCGTATGCAAGTGGCGCTGCAACTGCGTTTCTAGAAATTGTATAAAAACCAATAGTGGTGCGGCTAGAGTACCTCAGTAGCACACTGGAGAACTGCTGCACTTCCTCACGTCTCTAATTTTAAGGCGCCCTTAACAGTTACCTCTACCCTATACAGATGCCATAATAATTATATCAATAATTAACATTCTTCTAAATCGTCTCCTACAGTAGAATATAAGCGACAGACGCGAGTAGGAGCATCAGGGAAACCTGGATGCTGGCCGCAGCCTTAGGAACGAACTCGTCTTTCGTCATGAGGTACATAACGTCAATAGCCTCTTGTCTCACTCTCTCTAGCTCTTCAATTCCAGAGCTATTTCTCGATCTGGAACAAACAAATATACTTATATTTTATATCTCCTACCAAAAAAAATATGGATGGAAGTGTTAGTAGATTTTGATGAAATTAGGTAGAGAGATGAATATTAGCCTCGAATAGCGCTAAAGCTATTTTTATCCCTGGTATAGATAACTATGGATTATGAAAACGAGATCAGCAATATTTCTTCGATATGGGCGGAAGTACAAAAACGTCAACTCTTCAAATATTTTCTACTCTTCTCTTGACAATATTTACGAGTATAGTCAGCATCAAATCGATTTTGACTACAAAGTAGCAAAACGATCTTAATATCACAGTATTAAGAACAAGTCAAATTGTTTTATTGATTTAAATATATTTGTAAGTACTCATGTAAACCATAAACACACAAAATAGTTTGCCGATTACGTCGCGTCAAACAACTCACTCCGCATCGTTCCCGGCGCAAAGGTGCCCATGATGCTGGCCGCGTTGCCTCACTGAATCGCAACGACCATCCTTTGCCACAAGAACGAGCCGGAGCGGAAGTCACCGCCTTGGTCGTGTATACGGGGGCCAATTTCCGCGATCAACCTCTTCGTCTCCGACCCCCAACTGCCCACAGTCTTCACCGCAATGGGCACAAAATAACATTGTGGCTCCATTGCAGCGTATTTCACCCTTGCAGCGTATTGATTTAAATTGTATTAAATTTTTTTATACCACTTAGGTGTCAGTCTAGCACACGGCCCACCTGATGGAAAGTGGTTACCGTGGCCTATGGACGTATGTAACACCAGAGGAGCCACACTCGCGCTGCCGACCATGTAAGCACAGAGTTTCTGTGCCGTCAGTGTAGAAGACAAAACATGACAAGCCTTTAGTCTTCCCAGAGACAGCACCAATTCTCCAGTGAACTCTGGCTACCCTACACACCGCTGGGAACACAACACGAAGTTATTATGACCGCGGTATTCTGTAGGTAAATTATACATATCTATAATGTAACCGAACTAAAGGTGTACTAAAAATCAGAACAACCAGTGAACAGGAAGTGAAGTTTAAGGAGGTAGGACACGGCGGTATTTCCGCCCGATTGAGCAGTCCGACTGGGGAAGTACCTCCGCCCTACAGAATCCCGCAGTTATAATAATTCGTGTTGTGTTCCCAGCGGTGAGTAGGGTAGCCAGAGCTCACTGGAGAATTTGTTCTGTCAGTGGGAAGACTAAAGGCTTGTCCTGCTTTGTCTTCTACTGACGGCACAGAAACTCTGTACTTACAGGGTTGGCAGCGCGACTGTGGCTCCTATGGTGTTACAGACGTCCATAGGCCACGGTAACTACTTTCCATCAAGTGGGCCGTGTGCTTGTCTGCCAACTAAGTGGTATAAAAAAGAAGGAAGGGAGTAAATACCAAGTTATAAAAGATCTTTTAGAGTACTTTGTGCGTCAAGATCTATCTGATGCTGAATGTAGGTACCTCATTCACTAAAGCACGCCGTACTATCAATTTCTATAAAGTGGAATTACCTGCGATGGACTCCATATACAAATAGAACAGTAACAATGCTAGGAAATAGGTATGTACGCACAATCTATGGGTAATCGTACATAATATGGGGAGTTAATTTATTCCCCTATTGTAATAGACCCGATAACAAAACAGCGGCGGAAAGTAAAATGGTAATACTGTTTGGTCATTATGATTGGCAGATTACCATAAACACCATCCATAGCTATAGCCACCGTGGTCAAGTGGGCACAGGACCCAGGACTAAGCCCAAGCCTGTTATTCATCTGCTATGCAATTTTCTAATTATACAGCTTCTTAATATTCGTGAGCAATAACTATAAGGCTAACAGGTTCGGCTATAACTCTTTATCTTGTGTTTTCCCATGTATGGTAGGGAAACTACAGTTTACGCGGAATACGTATGAGATCCTTAATGAGCCTAGAAACGGATGAAGCGATGACGTCGTTTAATACGTCA
The DNA here is from genome assembly GCA_963662185.1 of Eilema griseolum. Lineage (NCBI taxonomy): Eukaryota > Metazoa > Arthropoda > Insecta > Lepidoptera > Erebidae > Eilema > Eilema griseolum. The sequence goes on from OY759255.1 coordinate 17,840,151, forward strand.
TTTTTAGCATGTTACTAAGGAAATCCATTAATTTTAGTGCATATAATGTGATATAAAGACGCAAGGAGGTAGGACACGGCGGTATATCCGCCCAATTGAGCAGTCCGACTGGGGAACTACCTCCGCCGTAATGCTGCGGTTATAATAACTTCGTGTTGTGTTCCCAGCGGTGAGTAGGGTAGCCAGAGCTCACTGGAGAGTTTTTGTGCTGTCAGTTTGATGACCAAAGGCTTGTCCTGCTTTGTCCTCTACACTGACGGCACAAAATCTCTGTTCTTATAGGGTCGGCAGCACGGATGTGACTCCACTAGTGTTACACACGTTCATAGGTTATGGTAACCACTTTTCATCAGGTGGGCCGTGTGCTTGTCTGCCACCTAAGTTGTATAAAAAAAGTATTCTGTCGTCATAGTGGGCTTGATTTTATGTATGCTTTCAAATAAGATAGGTCAGGAAGCAGCAGAGTATCAAAATCACTAATTATTAGGTGGGTTACGAGTATAGCATTCCCTACTCGTGATATTTGCAAGGCCTTTGAAAACTTTTAGAAGTTGCGCTTTAGTTTTTAAACTTAAATTTATAAATAATATTACTTTGGAGGAAGCAAGAGTCATAAGTAATTCATACATATTTAAATGTGCTAATTAAGCCCTTTCAGTTGATACCAAATACGGCAAATTTATCTCAAGTTTATTTTTTATCACAGTACTTTATGACCTCTAGAGGGGGCCTCATTAGATTCATCGACACATTATATAGCCTATAATCAGCGGACGACCAAGACGATTCTAACGATACCTCCTTTATCCAGTTCTAATAAGCAGTTGAAGATCTTTAGAGGGAACAGATGAACCTACATGCATACAACAATAGCCTGTCAAAATCATAACCCTCCTTTGTCCGCCGTAGTCGGCTGAAAAGAGTAGCTTATGTTTGTTCTTAAGGTCTGGTCCATCTCTATAGAAAATTTCATCAATATCGGATAAGTAGTTTAGACGTTTAGACGTGAAAGAGTAACTGACAGCGTTACTTTTACATTTATAATACTAGGGATTGCCCGCGACTCCGTCTGTGTAGATGACGGTTATCGCCACTAAACGTAGATTATATCCTTCCCCAAGGTCTAAGCTACCTCTGTACTTCATCAAAATCGGTTCAGGAGTTTAGGACCAAATTTTACTAGTATCTATTAGTAGCGTATGGATATGGGTTAATATTCTTACCCGATGGCATTGCAGTGTGAAGCCCCTGGTACCAAGTAGAGGGGCGCAAAAGGATGCGCATTCCCAGGTTGGGGAGCCATCGGGTTCCAGGGGTCGTCACCACCGACCACGGTCACCACATTGTCTGGCAGCACGCGCTCACCGAAGAACAGGTTAGTGCGGCTGATTCCCGAACGGAGGATTTCCTCGTCGAAACTGGAAGAAAAGAGAGATTAGAGGAGATTGATTATACTAAATTTTTCCAAGCGAATACAATATGGTGATTTCGAGAAGGGTATCAGAAGGTTGTTACAACGTCGGCAGTGACGCCCATGGTGTTGCATACATCCATAGGTCACAGTAACCACGTCCCATCAGGTGAGCTGTGCTTGTCGCTACAAAGTAGGGACCCGCTTGAATATAACACTATTATAACCGCAGTTTCATAAATATATTAATTTGAATTTGACGGAAATGGACCGGCGACTCATTACGTAGAATCGAAAATCATAACAAATTGTGAATGTTAATACACCTGTGCCTACCCCTTTTTTTTTTTTTTTTTTTACGTGCGCAAAATCCCCACGGATACCTCCCCACCGGAGCCGGTGGAGGAGGTTATGTCGGACTCGAACCGACTAAAACGCACGCCGCCTGTGGGTCGTTTTGGTTGCCGAAGGTGAGGTTGACAGGCATATCCCTCGCACCCCGGCCGACCCAGGGCCATCTCTCACGATATGGCCCTCTTCTCGGGTGTGGGGACTACAGAGTCCCCAACTCGTCCCCGGAAACGGGGAGGCGCCCCACGCGCGCCACCGCCGCGGCCTGCTTCTGCCAGGGTGACAGGCGGCTTCACCTGTCACCCCCAGGCCGGCGCTCATGGGGGGCGGAGGTCGTTCATCGACCTCCGACGCCCGAGTTGCCTTCGTGCGCGGGCAGCTTGTCTTGCGATCCTTCGTCGCTCCCGCTGCCGCTCCCGCCCCGCCTCCTCCTTCACGAGCATTGCTTGCTCGCAGAAGGAGGCGCCGGCCGCCCACGCATCCGCGCAGCGAACCATCGCCGCGAGCAAGGTGGAGAGCGTGAGAACCCTCACTCCCAGGGCCGCCACAAGCTCCCGCCTCGGCGTCTCCCACGCCGGACACTCGGTGAGCGTGTGCGGACCTGAGTCCTCGCTCGCGTCGCAGTGATGGCACTCGGACGTTGGCTCTTTCTGCATCCGACGCAGATACTTTCCGAAGCATCCGTGCTCGGTGATCATCTGCGTCAGACGGTACGAGAGGCTGCCGTGTGGCCTCTCTAGCCACTCCCCCATGATGGGTCTTACCGCCGTTACTACGGCGTGCCCTGCGCTTGGTTGCCCAAGTCGTCTCTCCCATTCCGCCACCATTTCCCTGTGGAGCCGGGATCTCACGGCCCGAATTTCTTCGGGCTCGGGATCGTGACCCCGCTCCCGCGCCGCCCTTCGGAACCGGTATAGCGCCGAAAGGCATCTCGCTTCCAGGATCCATGGTGGGGATCCGGCGAGGAGACTCGCTGCGTTGAAGGATATCGTGCGGTACCCCCTTATGATGCGGCACGCCAACTTCCGCTGCGGACGCTGCAGCAGGAGCATGTGCCGATCACTCAGGGTGTCCGCCCACACGGGACACCCGTACAGGGCCATGGACCGCACGACACCCGCGTAGAGTCTCCTGCAGGAGTCCTCCGGGCCCCTCAGGTTGGGCAGTAGCCGCGCCAGAGCGTTGGCTGTGCCCGCCAATTTGGGGCCCAGACTTCGGAAGTGCTTCCCGAAGTCCCACCGGCCGTCGAGCACGAGCCCCAGATATTTCAACTGGGGCTTGATGCCGATGAGAGTGCCTCCCACTGTCAGACTGGAACCAGGTGGTGGCGTGCGCCGAGGTCCATGAAAGAACATGGCCTCGGATTTATGCAAAGCCACCTCAAGGCCCAGCCGCCGGATCCGTTCCACGACTTGAGCAACCGCGGTCGTGGCCCTCAGGATCGCTTCACGGTGTGTAGCCCCGCTCGCCGTCACTAGCGTGTCGTCCGCATAGCACGTGACGGCGGCGCCGTCCGCAAGCTCACCGCGAAGCACCCAGTCGTATCTAATGTTCCACAGTAGCGGCCCGAGAACCGATCCCTGTGGAACACCGCACGACATCTCACGCCGACCGACGCCGGTCGCACTTGGGTAGATGACGGCTCTCTCCGTCAGGTACGCCCCGACTATGCGGCGGAGGTAGAGAGGCACACCGTGGTACACGAGTGCCTCCCTGATGCAACTCCAGGGCAAGGTGTTGAACGCGTTGGAGATGTCCAAGGACACCGCCAACGTCACCTCGCCCCGGGCAACTGCCTCCTCCGCCAAAGTCCTCACGCGCATGATGGCATCCACGGTGGACCGCCACCGGCGGAAGCCATATTGGGCATCCGCCAGGTCCGGCCCCCTACCAGAGAGGTGCTCGACGAGGCGCTTCGCAATAACTCTTTCAAAGAGCTTGCCCACCTCGTCGAGCAACACAATGGGCCGGTAGCCGGACGGTTCGTCCGCCGGGCGACCCTCCTTTCGGATGAGGACCAGTTTCCCCGTCTTCCACATCTTCGGAAACTGGCCCCGCTCCAAGCATGCGCTGAGGAACCCTCTAAGTCGGGGTTCGAGACCGTCTTCTCCCAGAGCTAGGACCCACGCGCGGCCTGGAATGCCGTCGGGTCCCGGGGCGGTGCTCTTCTTGGCTCTAAGCCTTCGCACCGCCAGCTCCAGTTCTACCCAAGTGACCTCGGGGACTTCGTCGTCAACTACCACACTGGGCGCCACAGGCGACCGAGGTGGCGGAGTCATCTGCGGCGGAACGTGTTCCGCTCGCGCCGGGAACAGGGACTCGACCATTCCACCGAGCAGAGCTGGCTGGAGAACCCGGGTCAACGGCGGGGCCCGGGGGCGCAGCTTTCCTCTTACCATAAGGTAAGGCCGCCCCCATGGGTCCCGCTCCAGCGTCTCCATGAGCTCCTTGTAAGCCGCGGCTTTCGCCCGCTTAATCTCCGCTCGGAGGGCATCTCTGGCCTCCCTGTATCCCACATGAAGCTCCGCCACTCGGGGCTCCGTATCTGCGGTTCGGCTACGCCTCCTACGGAGTCTGGTCCACCGGCGGTGCGCGATCACGCAGGCTTGCCGTAGCCTCGCGATCTCCGCAGACCACCAGTAGACCCGACGCCTCGGACTATAGGGTGGTGCCCTAGGCATACCCGCATCGCAGACACGAGTCATGGCCTCCCGGAACCACACCGCCTCATCGTCGATATCGACCGGCCTGTCCGGCGCAATGGCCCAGGCCTGTACGATGGCGGCCTCCAGGAGGACCTCCCGATTCAGTCTCCCAAGCACCCAGCGTGGCTCGCGTGGGGCCGGTATGACCGGCGCATCACCCGCGGGGGGGGAGACATCAAACCGAACGTATCGGTGATCCGCCAGTGTCTCCACCCCCACAACAACACGCCAGTCCCGCACACGGTGCGACAGCGAAGCGCCTGCGAACGATAGGTCGATAATCGAACTGCGCTCCGCGGTCACGAACGTGGCTTCGGCCCCGCGATTCTGGAGAACTAGACCGTGATTAGCGGCCCAGCTCTCCGGAGCCCTACCTCGTGGGTTCGTGTGCCGGGACCCCCAGGTCACTGACCAGGCGTTGAAGTCCCCGAGCACAAGAACCGGATGAGGATGACAGGCGTTGACGACGTCGGTCAGTCGCTCCAGCGACTGCCGGTACTCCCCTATGCGTCGGTGTAGGCTCGGCGTGAGATAGACGGCCACGACCGCAATCTCCCCCACACGCGCCGCTACGATGCCATGCTCCCTTGCCACGACAACAGGGGGAGGGGCACCCATAGCGGCGTTGTACACCAGTGCCGCCGACCCGTCCAGGTCGACCACCCAGGCAGGCCCAAGGGGCCGGTGAGTGTACGGATCGGCGACAGCGGCGACGTGTATGGACCACTGTGCCATGCTCTGGAGCAGAAGACCCTGAGCATCGGCACCGCGGCCCACGTTCGCCTGCAGGATGCGGAGCTGGGGATCCATTATGGAACCATCTCCGCATCCCGCCGCGAACTTTGGGTGGAGCCCCCGCCTTGCGGCTTCGGCTCCCCCCCGGTGCAGGCCTTGCTGCCAACCCTATGGTCGGCCGGTTTGCCCGCCGCTGCACACCTGAAACAGTGCAGCGGAGCTTCGCATCCACCGGCCGTATGGCCGGGTTGGCCACAGCGGAAGCAGCGGTCACCGACCGTCACCGCCGCCGTGCACTGCACCCCCACGTGGCCGACCGACAGGCACCTGAAGCACCTGGTCGGTCGAGCCTGCAGGAGCCGGACCTGCACCCGCACCACGCCTCCAACGGCGAGGAACCCCCGGTCGGCAGCCTTTTTGGCTGCTGCGATGGGGCAGCCGACAACTGCCGCCCCCAGTCCACGGCGGCCGAAGCGGATTGCTCCGACCTTCACCGCCTCTAGGGGGCAGCCCCCGGCCTCCGCCACGGTGAGGCGGATTTGCTCCACCGTGATGGAGTCGTCCAGGTCCGAAATGCGCATTTCTGCGCACTTGTTGGGCCTGGACACCCGGACGTCGGCTGCGTCAAGCGTCTCCCTAAGCTTAGCCGCTAGGGCATCAGCCTGGGGACCGCTCGAAGCGCCTGGGATCTCGAGTAGCCGAGCACCCGTCCGAGTGGGTTTCACCCGGATGGGGCCCGGCATGTCGAGGGCCTTCATGTCAACGCAGGCTATCGCCTGCGTGACAATCTGGGCGTACTGCACGCCCCTATCCGCCGCCTCCGCCGGCATCGTAAGGACGACGGCGGATGAGCGGGGGACGCGCAGCCTCCCTGGCACTCCCCTCGCAGCAGCCTCAGCCCTCCTGGCCTTTTTGGCTGCCTTTCGGTTCGCCTTGCGCCGCTTTTTTGAGGCGCCGGCAACCTCCCAGCCCCCCTCAGGCGAGGAGCTCGTGGCGGCTATACCCGCCGAAGTTCGGGCCAGAGCTGGGGCCGGGGCTAGGGCTGGGGACTTCTTCCCCTTGCCCTTCCCCTTTCCCCTTCCCCTGGGCCGCGCGACCTGCGCATCCTGGGGGGGGCTCACAGCCCCCGCAGCGAGAGCAGCCCGAGCGGGCGGAGCGGCATGGGCGGCAAATGCAGCGGACGGGCTGCTGGCCGACCCCTGCGGGGATCCCGCCACTACCGGACAGGTGGGGCCCCTCTTAACTGTCCCGGCATATCCGGCCGGAGCCGCCAGGGGTGGTCGGCGGCTGGAGTCCATTATGGACTCCAGCCAGCTCCGGGTGCGCTCCTCCTGCGCCACCCGCCACGCCCGCTGCTCCGCCAGCGCCTCCTCCTGGCGCTTCTCCATGGCAGCTATTGCCGCCATGCAGAGCGCCAACGGGTCCGCAGGCCGAGCCGGCCGCAGCACCGGCGACTCCTGCCGAGCTGGTCGGGCCGGCGACTTCGGCGGCTCCGGCCGCGGCGACTCCGACGGCGCTAGAGGCTCCGGCCGCAGCGGTGACCTCGACCGCACGGGCAACAGCGGCCGCGCCGGCCGTCCCGACGGCGTCGGCTGCAACAGCGGCTCCGGCCGCAGTGGCGACCTTGATCGCACGGGCAACAGCGGATGCGCCGGCGGCGTCGGCTGCGCCCCCAGTCGCCGCCGCGCCGACCGCGTAACACGCTCCGCCGGCAGCCCAGCGACGACCGCTTGGAGGCTCGCCAGATCGGCCGCCATCCTCCCCATCTCCTTGCGGTAATCGGCCGCCATCCGCTCATTGCTCTCCAGGAGCTCCAGGTGCCTCCTGCCCAAATGAGCCCTGTCGAGCTGCAACTCGGCTAACTCCGCCTTCAGACTAACTCCGCCTTCAGGCTAACTCCGCCTTCAGCTGTGCCTACCCCTTGTTATATCCCTATCTATGTTTAGGTTTTTAAAGTATTTTTTAAAGATCAGGCCTTGTGGTTAAGTCTAATCGAGCAGGCTAGCATATTAGTCAGAGCAGCCTAGGATAGGTGACCACATTGCATTGTGCCCAAGAGAGCACGTTAAACCGCCGCCGCGCCGGTCCCGGTAGGGTACTGTAACATTCGTACGAGTAGTTGGAGCCTGTTCAGTGCCTGAATATTTATAGGTAGCAAGCCTAGCGATGAACTGAGTGCAATATTTCTAGTGCGGCGCTGTCGTATCGTAGGTAGATTGATTATTTAATTTATTAATCTTTTTCATTTGTCTTCTATCCGAGCTAAAGAAATGATTATACACAAAAAGTTCCAATCGTTGCAGTTTTATTTTATTTAAATTCGGAGCCTAATCCTCAACAGAGCCAGACACTAATAGACCGATCTATGAGTGACCATTCTCAACACATTGAAACCTCATTGTGCCCAGAAGAGCACGTTAAACCATCGCTGTCAGTTGTCACACGTTAGGAGTAATTAGAACATGATATTAATAATAGACCGATTTATGAGTGACTATTCTTAAAACGTTGAGACTGCACCGTGCTTCTTTAGACCGCCATTGTAACTATGTCTTGTAACCAGTGACCTAAGAAGAAATAGTCATATTATCTCATAAAATTTCGAAGACAGACCTACACATCTTCATTTGTAACGTGGTTACGAGACAAGATGAAATTTCTTCTTAGATAACTGGTTACAAAACACGGTTATGATGGCGGCCTAAAGGACTGTGCCTAAGAGTTCACGTTTAACCATTGACGCACTAATAGAACGTCTATGAAGCATTTAACTTCTGTAAGCATATGATGACAAACTGTATATAATAATAGCACAAATAATAATATTGTAGGTACCTACTTATCTAATAGTGTCTATCAACACAGTGTGGTCATTTATATTATGTCAATAATTGATTAATGGCGTCATCATAACACCAATCGTTAATAATAAGTCGTTTAGAACCTACCTACCGCTAAAATTAAACATAAATTGTCATGTTTAATGTCGCATATATTATTATGTATTTAAATTATATCATCGTAGGTAGGTGCATCATGCTAATTAAAATTACCTATCAATTATTCAGATAATCTGTAGTAGCACAGAATAAATATAGCATTACTACAACTACTACAGTTGGCCGCGTGGTTTCCGGCAGAGTAGAATTATTGATGACTTCAGCGTAGTCAATGAACGCTGGATAGGGCCACATGCAAGAACCCCTTGCGGTAACTATCACTGTAGGAATAATTACTCTAGTCTCTCGTGATTTTCGTAATACGACTTATTTTGGCATGGGAGCAATGGGAGATCCTCCAACCAAGCTAAGTCGATCAGATCACGATTGGTGGGCCGCGGGTCACCCCATCTCTTCCCATGCGGTATCGTAGGCGACTAAGGGATAGGGCTCAGGCATCAGACAGATATATACAGCCCAGACTCAGCTTCAGATGCATGGCTTGAGTCACAAAAAGTGCACGGAAGACGGCAATAGGCACACCACTTATTACGTGGACCGATTGAATGATTGGTGAAATGTGGGTTGTTATTCTCCTCTGCCTAACCCTCCAGGGATAAAGGTGTGATTATATGTATGTGCGTATTACGTAGTAGGCGGTAGGTACTACTCGTACTTACATATATGTATACACAGTATGTACGATGTCCACACCTAATACGAAATTATTATTACGTCATTGCTATATTAATAATATATCTATATTGTTATTTTGTATTTAGTAATTACATTTATAGGAGTTAACCGCATGACGTCATTTGATAAAGTGATAGGCATTCCTAAAATAATCATTTTTAATAATAATGTTAGGTACAATAATTTCAGTCGTTATAGAATGAAGATTTTAAGATTCAGACCAAAAGGAGGGGTGGGAGCGAGGAGGATTGCAAGCTAAGCTGTCCGTGTACTGAGGCAACTCGAGCGTCGGAGGTCGATGAACGATCTCCGCCCTCCATGAGCGAAGGTCTGAGGGTGATGCGTGGAGCCGCCTGTCACCCTAGCAGAAGCAGGCCGTGGCGGCAGCGTGCTTAGCGTGCCACCCCGTTTTCGGGGGACGAGTTGCGGATTCGTGTGGTCCCCACACCCAAACAAGGCCAGATCAAGAGAGATGGCCGTGAATCCGCTGGCGTGCGAGGGATATGCCTGTCAACCTCACCTTCGGCAACTAAAAGCTACCCACAGACGCTGTGCGTTTTAGTCGGTTCGAGTCCGACATAACCTCTCCCACCGGCTCCTGGGAGGGGTACCCATGGGGATATTTCGCACGTAAAAAAAGTCATTGGATTCAGACATCATGGGAAACAGACGATTTATCGTTTATATTGCAATCAAGCATAATGGGAATAGGTTGTAGGTAAGTTGTACTCGACTGGAGGGAATACAACATTTTTTTTTTGTTTTTTTTTTACGTGCGCAAAATCCCCACGGATACCTCCCCACCGGAGCCGGAGGAGGAGGTTATGTCAGACTCGAACCGACTAAAACGCACGCCGCCTGTGGGTCGCTTTGGTTGCCGAAGGTGAGGTTGACAGGCATATCCCTCGCACCCCGGCCGACCCAGGGCCATCTCTCACGATATGGCCCTCTTGTCGGAGGGAATACAACATTATAACTTTTTAATAATTAATTATATGATTATAAAAAACCGAAGTGAAATAATTGTATGGTACATCTGCTAATTGAGCAACGAGCCTCTACCACAGGCTTGTCTTTCGGGGGTTGAGAAAGTCACTTCAATTAAATCAAAAGAATCAGCTTCTGTTGCGTGGCGGTAGAGTATACGAGCAAGAATCAAGCGGTTAGAAGACTATTTCCTTTGCCGCACCACCAAGACCTGGAATTCATTACCAGTTCACGTGTTTCCTTCTTCCTACAGTCCCGGGTCCTTTAACCGGGGCGTGAAAAAGCATCTGATGAGGCCGCCAAGCTGAGTGCCACCATTATAACATTATTTAGTGCCTGTAATGGTGACCCTCTTTCCTGTGACTTTGAGAATATCTTTTTGCGTTGGACTGGGTGTTTACGTGCCTCTGCGAGCACGTTAAGCCGTCCTCGGTTCCGATTGTCAAATGTAGGTATGTCAATATATCCATGGCAGTCATTATATAGAGTAAAATATCCACAAACTGACACTAGTAGTTGTGGTGGTGGAGGAGCTGGTGGTAGGCTGTGAAGTGAAAGTCTCGGTTACACCATTTTTCGAACCCAGGACCTATCGATCGTAAGGGTGACTCCTTCACCATTAAACTGCTTTTATTCACGGTGTATTTTTGAAACGGGGCAGTAAGGGCAAGTACCTTAACCGTTGCAGTTACAGCAAAACGTTCTTAGAAGACCTTCCCTAACTTTTTGACATATTTTGAACTGCATTTTTGTAAAAAACTTACAGTTGGCAAAAAAAGTGCAAAAAGTCCAAAATTTTTTTTTTATGCTATTCGATTCTATTTCATGTGGGGATCAAAAAACTCTATGAAACCATTTTAGCTTTCAGTACTAGGAAAGACAGAAATCGCCAAAAACGTAACGTGTTCAAAATGTCCCAAAAAGTTAGGGAAGGTCTTTTAAGAACGTTTTGCTGTAACTGCAACGGTTAAGGTACTTGCCCTTACTGCCCCGTTTCAAAAATACACCCTGTATAAACACGGCCCACCTGTTGGGAAGTGGTCACCATGACCAATGGATAGCAATACCACTAACCCCGGCGTTACACTTGTGCTGCTGACCCTGAAGAAACCTTTTAATGCCCTTTTTGGAGAACCCTTTATTGTATTCGCTTAGGAAAACCATAGTAGGGAGTTCATTCCACAGCTTGAGCGAGCTTACTATGTAGAGAAGAAGTCTTGGCACATCTGGTGGAAGTACTCCAGCGGCACGGTGCTCAGGAAGGGCTGGCCGGAGCTGTTGGTGGTCTGGTACCAGCCGAATTGAACACAGGTCTGGTAGGTCCACAAGCGCACTGGAAACAAAGTTATGATCTTGTTAGTCCGTGTGTCTATTACGATTTCACGGCTAAACCATTGAACCGATTTTAGTAAAATTTTGCACGGAGATACACTAGAGTTTGGGAAAGGACCTTAGTACCTATCTATTATTAAATGTGAAATTTCAAATAGATGAATGGAATAATTGTCCAGTCAATCACGCTAGAGAAGCTTAACGTATCTGAATACAATTTAGCAGAGATATAAATTGACGTCTGGAATAGCAGATAGTCTGCTATCTGGGAAATTGTTCCTTCGGGTTGTACGAATAAGATCATTAATTCAAAAGGTAGATCTGTGAGCTCCATCTCAAAACGAGACGCCTTTAACCTTCAGTAGCGGGGGGAAGTCTCGTGTCTCTCTATTATTAGAATAGCACAAAATTATGTCGTATTACCGAAACAACTCAATTAATTAGAGAGAGAGAGAGAGAGAGTGTGTCGCCAAAGACACTCAGGCTAGAGAAAACCTTTTTTATATAACTTAGGTGGCAGACAAGCACACGGTCCACCTGATGGAAAGTGGTTACCGTGATCTATGAACATCTGCAACACCAGGGCAATTACACCCGTACTACCGATCCTGTAAGAACAGAGTTTCTGTGCCGTCAGTACAGAAGAAACAGTTTTTCCCACTGACAGCACAAAACTCTCCAGTGAGCTCTGGCTGCTCTACTAACCGCCGGGAACACAACACGAGGTTATTATGGCCGTGGATGGAGGTGGTCTATAGGATGGAGGTACTTCCCCAGTTGGGGAATTTGTGATGTCAGCGGGAAGACTAAAGGCTTGTCCTGCTTTGTCCTCTACACTGACGGCACAGAAACTCTGTGCTTACAGAGTCGGCATAGGGTCCATAGGCCACGGTAACCACTTTTCATCAGGTGGACCGTGTGCTTGTCTGCCACCTAAGTGGTATATAACAAAAAAAGTTGGATTGTTCTATTGTGACGGGAATACCGTCGTGTTCTACCTCCTGGTAAAACCTGTTAGAAGAACAGAATCATTAATGATAGGATTGATATGTGTTTTGACGTTTAGGATCGTCGTAAACATATGTCTATCCCATACATTCATTATTGTATTCTATTCTAAAACCTGGGCCTTTAGTGCCTTTAGCCAAATAGTTAAGTAGAACCACAGATCTAATATAAAAAATTCTCGTGTCGCGGTGTTTGTAGTTCAACTCCTCCGAAACGTTCTATTTTTCATCCTCCTAAATGTTAAGGGTAGTCCACACCTATTTTTTTTATTTTAGAATTATTTAGTTTTTTTATGATACATAATACATAAAAAAAATCACGCCTGTTTCCCATAGGGGGTATTGATACATGATACAACATTAGAAAATACATACAAATCTGAATTTACAACCGTCTACGATCAACCCCTATTTTTCCATCGTGATTTTTATTTTCATTGTCTACAACGCTCTCGATTATAAGTAAATCCCTGCACACTTTTAGTTCATGGTTATTTTTATTGAACTAAATAATTATTTCCTAGAAATAATATACATGGCAAAACAACGTTTTCCGGGTCAGCTAGTATTATAATATAAAGAAGAGGTAAGGGAAAAAGTTTCTTCGCATTTTTTAAGAAAATTCAAACCATTTTTTAATACATTTTATTTACATTTAACTAAAGTATGTAGGTACCATTTTGTTCCATAACTATTTGCCATCTTGTAGGTAGGGACATGATCCCACTGCTATAGAAATTTTGGGGCTTCTGATCAAAATACCGCGACAAGTGGTTTTGGCAGTCCTCTCGTGATGTTAACCTGACATTGCCTAAAGAATTCTGAAGAAACCGAAACAGGTGGAAATCTGAAGGTGCAAGGTCAGGACTATACGACGGATGCATTAACACCTCCCAGCCAAACTCTCTTAATTTTGCTGAGTGGCTAAACATGTATGAGGTCTAGCGTTATCATGATGAAAAACCATACCCCTTTGTTTATTAATTCCGGCCGCTTTCTCTCAACTTCTTGCTTTAATCTCATCAGTTGTTCGCAGTAGAGTTCAGAATCGATGGTCCTGCCTGGTAACAGCTCATAATGAATAATGCCCTTCCAATCCCACCACACACACAGCATCATCTTGTTGCGAGTTAACCCGGGTTTCGCCACAGTCTGTGAAGCCTGACCGGCCTTTGACCACGACCTTTATCGCACGTTCTTGTCGTACGTGATCCACTTTTCATCACCAGTTATCAGCTTCCTCAAAAATGGTTCGGTTTCATTACGTCGTAATAAAGAATCACAAATGAGTACACGGTTCATCAGGTTTCTTTCAGTGAGGTCGTGAGGTGCCCAAATATCGAGTTTTTTTGTGCATCCAGTTTTTTTCAAATGCGTCAAATCTGTTTTGTGGTCAATGCCCAGTTCTTCAGCTACGTCGTAACTACCAAAGAGAATACAGTACTACGTAAGATACTAACTACTGATAAGCCGATCTTGCTCTACCTTTTCAAAAATGGCATCCATTTTATCCTTAATAGGGCGACCAGAGCGACGTGCACTTTCACATCAAAATTTCCTGAATGAAAACGCTTAAACCAAATTTGTGCAACTCTCACAGACACTGCTCTAGGACCATAAACATGGCAATTTTTTTTCGCGGCTTGCGTTGCAATTTTACCTTTATTATATAACATTTTAAAATGTATCGAATTTCTTCATTAGATTCACTCATCTTGACAGTACGAAAAACAAATAAAAATCACACATTTTCATAATTTGAATTTGGAATTATGTTCTTTAAAATTTTAACTTTTAATGATACCAAAACCAGCCAGATGCAAATAGTATAACCAAAGAGATTTTAATACAAGTTCATACATGCTATAATGCGAAAAGACTTTTTCCCCAACCTAATATTATAGTAGTACCTATATCAAAATTAGCAGGTATTGAATTTGCAACTGTAGTATTTCCACAGAATATAGTATTACACTTTTCATGAATCACATTATTTCTAAAAATTAAGCAGATGTTCTCGTAATTAGATATTTTCCTGTCCCTAGCGTATAACAGACCGCCAGCTAACCTGTCCTTATACACAACTGTGACCGGTGGCCGTTGCATGAGGGATACAAGTAGGACCTGCATCTCACAAAGAGGAATAGACAGGTACTTAATGCTGCAATGAAAGTCCCACACATCCCTACGTGCGATACCCTCAGTAAGAGTGAGAAACCTCAACATCTGTGGCTGCCTTCATGTCCGAGGATTTACAGATAAAATGCAGGTGTCGCCTTCGCTCGTGCAGCCCCGCTTTTACCCGACAACGGCGAAGAAAAAGGAGGGTTATGATTTTGACAGGCTATGTATGTGTGTATGTAGGTTCATCTGTTCGCACATAGCTCCTCAACCACTTCTTAGGACTGGACATATGAGGTATCATTAGAAGCGTCTTGATCGTCAGCTGGTTATAGGCTGATGTATCTCTGAATTTAATGTAGCGCCCTCTAGCGGTCATAAAGTACTGTGAGAAAAAATAAACTTGAGATAAATATGTCGTGTTTGGTATCACCTGAAAGGGCTTCATTAGCACATTTCAATTATGTATAAAATATGCCTATTTCTTGCCCCAAAATACTTAATATAAATAAAACAACTACAATACGCTTAGAGTAACACAAAATACATTCTAGGGAAAAGTGGCATACGACCACGGCTATCCTAGATATTTTCTTGTTTATTACTTTTTCAGTAGTCGGGTTTTAGTTTTAAACTTATTGTTTTATTCAGAGTTGTTAGCATAGTGCTATTTTTTAAGTAATCAAAATAGTGGGTAGGCGGTAATACGCTCACCTCCTATTAAGTAGACCAAAGAATCTATCTAGCTGGTGGTGGTTAAGTTCGATATCCTTTACCACTTCGTGGATATACGAGTACAGAGGCTTGTTCACAAGGGCATAAAACTTTCCAGAAATGAATATACTAGCTCCATCTATGAATCCTGTGGAGAACTGTTCAGAAGGAAACATTAACATAACAACAAATTAAATACATATTTATTTGAATGTTATACATCTTTAACATTAGACCAACAATGTAATGTAACTAGACAACCGAAACACACATGTTTACCGAATTTTGCTAAAATGGAAGCGGAAAAGTGTTTGCATGATTGCAAAAAGGAGGTTTGTGAAAGTGTAGAACCTATACCAAAGATATTTGAAAGAAATGTAACAAAAGTAACAAGTACATCCTCACAGGAAACAATATTTTCGCAGGCACCAAAATGGATAAACAAAAAAAGCGGTCTCTACAATGCACGCAACAAGGCTTTCAATATGCCGAAAACTAAATTTAACAAATTGTCTGAAGTAAATGTGCCGGCTTTTTTAAGTAACCAATTTATGATATGTAATGATGGTGTGGATGACAAAATTTTAATTTTTTCGACACCTACAGCTATCGAATCAATAAAAAATATAACCAGTTATTTTGGAGATGGGACATTTTCAATAACGCCACAGCCTTTTTATCAATTATACAGTTTACATGCAAATTTTAGCACCACCGTCGATAAAACTCACTTTATACCTATTATCTATGCACTGTTACCGGACAAAAGTGAAGTTACATATAAACGGTGTTTTTTAATATTGAAAGATCGTTTTGGCTTGTCCATGGTATCATACAAATGTGATTTTGAAGTAGCTACAATTAACGCGGTAAGATATGTTTTTCCGAACATTGCCGTCACGGGTTGCTACTATCACTATAAAAAGGCCTTGTGGAAGAAATCAAAGCAACTTGGCACTTTCTCTACCTCGGATGGACGTAAGTTAACGAAATTATGCACAATGTTGCCTTTACTAACGCCACCTTATATACCAGAAGCTTTTCTTGCAATTTGTGATGTAATCCCAGACAATGAAGAAAATATTAATTTCCAAAGTTATTGCATGGATTACTGGATAAAACAAATAACATCAAATATATTAAGTGTTACAGCTGAAGAACATAAAACCACAAGTTCAGTGGAGGGATATCATCGCCGATTAAACAACAAAATACCAAGAAATACTAATTTACTTTATTTTATTAAACTTTTAAGAGATGAAGCTAAGTATCAAGATGTGAGAATAAGACAGGGACAAATTCACTGCAATAATAGAAATCGTAGGTCAAGAGACATTGATGTGTTTATGCAGCAGAGAGAAATTGTAAACGATCTCTTAAATGACAAATGTTCTATTATGCAATGTCTCAACCGGTTATGTGAAGTGTAAGTTTTATTTTTTTTGTCAGTTTTTCCTTTTATTATAAGAAGTGTTATGTTATGTTATTTTTGTTATGTTAGAAATACACTACAGAATTTAAGTTAAATCGAATGGTATTTTATTGTTAAGTGTACTTCCGCCCAATATGGAACCCGTCCAAAATGGAATCCGTCCTATATGGAATCCGTTCAAGATGGAATCCGTCCTAAATGGCCAGAGCGCCATCAGACAGCATGTCATTGATATGCAGCAGAAACAGCGTCGGAGACAACACGGAGCCTTGTGGGACACCAGCGTTTATGTTCATGCGGTCCGATACACAAGAAGGTCACCGGTTGAGCGACGGTGGCGAAAGCCGTACTGTCGGTCGCTCAGTAGATCGTTTCCTTCAAGGTATCTCAGGAGCTGTGTATTAAAGACACGCTCCATAACCTTCGAGAATAGGGAGGTTATAGCGATAGGCCTGTAATTGGTCGGATCTGTCCTGTCACCTTTCTTAGGTACAGGGTGCACGAATGCGGTCTTCCACGAGGCTGGGACCTGTCTCGCGGAGTATGAGAGTGCGAAAGGCGTGTAAGTACAGGGCACAGCTCGGGGGCACAGTGCTTAAGCACCATCGCCGGTATACCGTCCGGCCCACTCGACTTCCGGACATCTAGGGACTTAAACTCGCGCCGGACCACCCGTTGCGTGATTTTAACTTCGGTCATGGAAGCACCACAGCTGGGGATGATGGGTGGTTCGGCGTTCCCGTCGTTCATAGTCGAGTTTGACGCAAAGAGATTACCCAAAAGATCGGCCTTCTCCTTAGCGCCATGGGCCAGACTACCGTCGGATTTTTGCAGCGGCGGAAGGCAAGACTGGCAGAAGCTTCCCTCGGCAGCTTTGGCGAGCGACCAAAATGCGCGACTGCCAGATGGGTAGCGCGCAAGCCGTTCGCCAATTCTGCCGATGAACTCAAACTTTGCCCTAGACGTTGCCTTTTTACTGGACCTAGAAGCAGCATTCAACTTCCGCTTCACTTCAGCGATGTTCGGATCCTTATTGGCAAAAGCCGTGGTCCAAGCCTTGTATGCAGATTGCTTGCGGTCTCTAGCTTCCCTGCAAGGCCTATTAAACCACGGGCGTTTGTTCGCTCCTGTCGCGACCCAGTGGTTAGGGATGTAGCATTCCATACCCACTAGAATCGCGTCAGCGACTGCTGTTGCACAGAAGCTTGGATCATCAGAAGTGAAGCAAAGCTGCCTCCACGGGTACGATGCGAAGAATTCTCGCAGTCCGTCCCAGTCTGCCGACTTGTAGTGCCACACGTGTCGCCACTGAGGTGACCGCGGTGGTTCAGGCTGCGCGAGTGTCACTTGCGCCCGGACGAGGCTGTGGTCCGAATTACCAAGAGGTGCTTCCACCCTTATGGAATATTCATCCGGGCGCGTAGTCAGCAGAAGGTCCAGTATAGAGCTTCTGTGGGTCTCAATTTCTGGTGTTCTAGTGATAGAATGTACCAGTTGAGAGAGCCCATAGGTCAGAGCAAAGTCGTGAGCAGCCCTTCCCGCGAAATCAGTCCCGGGAGACCCCAGCCACTCCACGTGGTGAGCGTTGAAGTCCCCCAAGAATACTAAATCCGCAGTGGGGTACTGCTCAATTACGCTGTCCGCCGACCGTTGCAGATGCTGAAACAGTTGAGCCGTGCCCAGGTCACCGCTATGAGACCTGTATAGGCACGCATAGATACGGGTGTGGCCACCGTGATCTATATGTACCCATATAGTTGACAGGTCTCTTTCCTCAAGACCATGGAGACGGCGGCAGCAAATATCATCCCGGACGTACAAGCATACCCCGGCGCGACTCATAAAGTTGTGCTCGAGTTTGTACCCGGGGTACATTAGGTAGACTGTATCAGCCGGGCATGATATTTGCGTCTCCGTCAGAAAAAGCAAGGTAGGCTGCGCGGTCTCTAAGTGGAGATAGACCGCGTTAAGGTTGGAGTGTAGGCCCCTGATGTTGCAGAAATCCACATTAACTGTGGATGATGGTGCCGGTAACGTTGCTCTTGCCTTTTGTAAATTTCATGTTTGAGTTGGGGGGAGGGGGGGAGAAGGTAAGAAGAGATTCTGTGCCTCCAGTGTAGAAGACAAAGCAAGGCGTCCCACCCCCACAGACAAGTTGGGGTTGTGTGACTGGCTGGCGCGGTGGGCGGAAGGGCCCCCGGTCCCCTCCCAGATACTGAAGCCGAGTCCACTCCGGTTTCCTCCTCCGGCACGGCTACAGCACCGGGAACTTTACACAGGCTGCTGTTTCAGCCTCCTGGGGCGGAGATTAAGTAATCCCCAGGTTCGGGAACCGTACAGCCTGCGGGCGGCCAGCGGATAACCGTTTCACCGGGTCTCCCTGACCACCGCGCCAACATTTCAGGCCTCCACCAGTCAGCGGGGTCAATTTAAGCCTTTGGTCTTCCCACTGACAGCACAAAACCTCTCCAGTGAGCTCTGGCTACCCTACTCACCGCCGGGAACACAACACAAGGTTATTATAGCCGGGGTATTCTGTAGGGCGGAGGTACTTACCCAGACGGATGCTGCGATGAGGTCTCGGGCTCGATCCCAGGTTTACCATGGCACACACCAATGACTTTTCGATGCTTTTCGAAGTTATGTGTGTATTTATCGCAGGTATTTAAGTGCCCAGTTAATGGCAATAAGCTCGCCATCTATTACATATGTTTTTATATGTTTATGTTATGTTATGTTATGTTATGTTATGTTATGTTATGTTATGTTATGTTATGTTATGTTATGTTATGTTATGTTATGCTATGCTATGCTATGCTATGCTATGCTATGCTATGCTATGCTATGCTATGCTATGCTATGCTATGCTATGCTATGCTATGCTATGCTATGCTATGCTATGCTATGCTATGCTATGCTATGCTATGCTATGCTATGCTATGCTATGCTATGCTATGCTATGCTATGCTATGCTATGCTATGCTATGCTATGCTATGCTATGCTATGCTATGCTATGCTATGCTATGCTATGCTATGCTATGCTATGCTATGCTATGCTATGCTATGCTATGCTATGCTATGCTATGCTATGCTATGCTATGCTATGCTATGCTATGCTATGCTATGCTATGCTATGCTATGCTATGCTATGCTATGCTATGCTATGCTATGCTATGTTATGTTATGTTAAAATTGTATGTAACAATTATTTATTTTGAATTTTGGAGATTATTATTACTATTAATACGTTACTTTATTAATGAAATTGTAAATTTGCGTGCCTTTTGGGTGGAATACAGAATGAGGAACTAAACAAATGTAATACCGTAATATACAGGGTGTATTTTTGAAACGGGGCAGTAAGGGCAAGTACCTTAACCGTTGCAGTTACAGCAAAACGTTCTTATAAGACCTTCCCTAACTTTTTGGGACATTTTGAACTGCATTCACAGATTTTGTAAAAAACTTACAGTTAGCAAAAAAAATGCAAAAAGTTCAAAATAGTTTTTTTATGCCAATCGATTCTATTTCATGTGGGGATCAAAAAACTCTATGGGACCATTTTAGCTTTCAGTACTAGAAAAGACAGAAATCGCCAAAAACGTTTCCCATACATTTCGTACGGAAATATGATAAATCAACTCGAAACTCATAGGTCAGGTAAAATTTTGAACTTTTTTAAATAAAAAAAATCATTTAAACATTTAAGAAATTGGTTTATGAAATAAATTGCTCAAAATGATTTCCATTTTCACGAATATATAAGTCTATCCTTTTTTGCACTGAACGAATGGCGGCTAATAATGTTCTGGGATGAATATTACGTAAAATGGTCATTAATGCATCCTTGAGCTCTTGAACACTGGCGTACGTCGTCTTATACTCCTCGTTTTTCACGAAGCCCCATAAAAAAAAATCAAGTGGTGTTAGATCGGGGCTACGAGGTGGCCACTGTGTTGGACCATGTGTACCTATCCACTGTGTACCGAATAGGCGGCTCAAATTGGAACGTGAAAGGTGACTGTTATGTGGCGGAGCACCATCTTGTTGAAAATGAACTTTTCGCAATTCCGACAGGGGCCATTCGTCCATCTCGTTTTCAAGATGGTGTAAAATGACTTCATTATACATGGCAGAAATCAGTTTCCCTTCATAAAATTCCACCATTATGACTCGATTGGACATTATACCACACCCAACAGTTGAATGAGAAGCGAACCTGATTATGACTTGCCGTAACTCTTAGTGGATTTTCTTTGGACCAATAGTGGTGATTTTTTCTGTTGTACATACCGTTATTGGAAAAATTCGTTTCGTCTGACCACAATATGTAATTTAAAAATTCATAATCTCTGCTTATTTTTCCTCTTAGCCATCTGCAAAAAGTAAGCCTTCGAACATCATCACCCGGATGTAACACTTGAACTATGCGCCCATATCGATAGCACTTGTAGCCGTATTTCTTCCATATCTTTATCACAAGGGAGTGGGATACACCTACTTCAAGGGCGACTTGCCTGGACGATACCTCTGGATATGCTTCGACATAAGTCAGAACCGCAATCTCCGTGTCCATGTCCACACGAGGCAGCCGCTTTCTTTTGAAAGAACCCTGCAATTCCAGGTTTTTCAAAAGATTTGTAATAACCTTTCTTGTTGGCACATGCCGCAACGGATACTTATTGCGGTACCACACTAATGCAGCTCCCGCATTTCGATTATTGACAAAATACGCTTCTAATAAGTAATTTTTTTCACGATTAGAAGACATTTTAGCGAAAATCCTTAATTAATAATTCATACGAAGTTTCTCAGCTGAAACTAAGTATAACACACAGATTTTCGAATCAAATTCGAAATTTGAGGGTAAAAATTCTTTTTATTTACTTTACAGTCAATTCTACCCACTTCCTGGCCATAACAAAAAGTTAGACCATCGTAGAAATTTGTTTCTGTTGCCGAAATGTATGGGAAACGTTTTTGGCGATTTCTGTCTTTCCTAGTACTGAAAGCTAAAATGGTCCCATAGAGTTTTTTGATCCCCACATGAAATAGAATCGATTGGCATAAAAAAAAATGTTTGGACTTTTGGAAATTTTTTTTGCCAACTGTAAGTTTTTTACAAAATCTGTGAATGCAGTTCAAAATATGTCAAAAAGTTAGGGAAGGTCTTCTAAGAACGTTTTGCTGTAACTGCAACGGTTAAGGTACTTGCCCTTACTGCCCCGTTTGTATACCTACCCTGTACTCGCAAATAAATATTGATTATGATTATGATTCTGATAGTTTATTGAACAGTCTGTATATTACTAGAAACTAAAAATTGAATTGATTTATATAAATTTATTTATAAAGATAAGAGAATAATAATTACTGAATTTACAGATGTACTGATAACCTGACAACTTTGTCTGTTGTGCCTAAACTATTATGATGCAATCAATTGAAACAATATGGCCTCTCGAGTTAGGCACCGGCTTCTAACAGATTCATTTTTATTTTTTATTAAGTTATTTTAGACTTTTTATGAATAATGTAACGACGAACAATTTTTTTTTCATGCTGAGGTGAACAGAGTCCCAAAAAGCCATTGTCTTCGCACCCCGGTAAATAGGTACCAATAATCTTCTTGATTCGGGCAAAGTGTTCAAAGCTTGCACAACCATTACATAACAGATGGCAATGATGTGGCAATAATATTATACTGATAATATTAAACAATATGTTACTTATTATTACTATATATTATTACTTACTTATATGATAATAATACTATGTAATTTATTTCTATTTTAATTACAATTTCATATTAATTGTAATTCAGTTAAATTTAATTAATTGAAAGGTAAATAAATTTACATTTTATTGAATTTAAATTTTTACATAACATAATCTCACGCCTATATTCCCGAAGGGGTAGACAGAGGTGCTAGCACTTATAAATCTGCGATAAATACACACATAACTTCGAAAAGCATCGAAACGTCATTGGTGTGTGCCATGGTAAAACCTGGGATCGAACCCGAGACCTCGTCTCAGCAGACCATTACCCATACCACTAGGCTCCCGCGGTACTTTATTTTATCGCGGTAATTTTAATGTTTAATTTTTATTTTCTCAAACATTTCAAATGTTTCATACCTACTTCATTATTTGTTGTAAAGGTTAGTTTGCTACCTAAGTAGTGAAACAAAAATGGCGTACTGCATACGTATAAAAAAACAAGACCGCGCACTAAGACCTAAATTTATTTCATCATAGTTGTTAAGTGAACACACAACAAATAAATACAGAAGCTCAACTTGGTATAGAAAATTGAGTGCGAACAAAAAAACTATGCATATCAATCTAGATTCCATAACACAAGCTAGTTAAACTATGCTTACCATGGGTCTAGACAGCGTTGTGTAGAATGTTGAAGAATATTTATTATTATTATTTATTATCTGTTCGGTTGTATAATACGTTTATCGAGGAAGAATATTTTATATACATACAAATCAATACAATTCAATTGAAAATTAAAACTAAAACTATTATTAGATAGCTACTAAAATACACTACAATAAAATAAACACAAAAATTACATACATAATGTGTCATGAAATTCCTCCGCATCATCACCGACCGGTAACGTACCCAGAAGGCTGGCGGCATTGCCACGTTGAATGGCAATGCTTATCCTCTGTGCAAGATAATAACCAGCCTTCTGGTCACGCGTAGCGTCGATCAGCTGCTTTGCCAAGTCTTTATATAGAGACCGAGCGCTTGGACCCCACGTCCCTAACGTTTCAACCCCAAACGGATCAAAAACATAATCACCTGTCAGGTTACAGTATTTGCGCCGTTTGAGGTTTTCCGCAGATGCAGCAGCAGCACCGGCACACCCTGCTGTGCTTGAAAGATGTGAAGGCGCAAGAGTGTCGACGCACGTAGCGTCCCACACCAAAGGTCTACCCATCTTCCAAGGTAGCAACGACATACCATCCGGTCTCTTGCCATCGCTACGCACCAGCCCTTTAGGTTCACGAATGGCTGGCACGCCAGCGGTAGCTAGAGCACGGCGGATAATGTCGTTGATGCAGGCGTGTCGCGGTATACGCCCAGCGCTTCTGCTGCATGAAAGGCCATGGTGCCCAAGACTGTCTACAGCTTCACCGCAGTGGCAATGATGCGGAGAAACGGTGTTCGGTATATATTATTAATTTCATTTTTAAATTTCTATATGTCGATTACTCTTTATTTATTTCTTTATAAATGTAAAATTTTAGAATACTCGCCAATATTTTCGGAGGCCAAGCTAATGCTACAAGCCAGTACATCTACGGATTTTGCATGCCAACGTATGGCAAAATATGATTGATCCTTATTGTATTGTAAAACCTTCTGTACTTTTGTTCTTGCAAATAAATTAAAATTGAATTTGGATTTGATTGATGGACAAAGTTTCGGCGCTGGCTTTCCTATCTAGGTTCAGTTAGGTAAATATATTTTAAGAAGATCAAACAGGATCTTAAGTCCATGTTAATAAAATTATGACAGTGAATGCGATATCCGACCAATTATACATCTAGTCATTTTAGCACATAACTTACATGTTTACTAGGTAGGTATAGAAGGAGTTAAGTTTTAAAAAGTAAAGAAAGTTACATGGATAGGTTACTGACAGCCTTTGACGATCTGTATAAAATGGATCTTTGCTTTTTCGCCAAAAATCGTTTGCCCGATTATCACTTGCCAACTAACGTTTCCCAGAATTATATTTCGCAGAATAATCATTTGCCAACTTGTGATTTCATTTTGTTATTATTACCCAACTTCTCAGTTGCCAATTTTACGTTTGGTCAACCTTTTAGAATGACACTTTTCAAAATGCCAACTTTCAAGTAGCGAATGTTTTAGTTGGCATAATATTCATGTAGTTGTTTATTGTTTGTTATGTAAATGTAAAAAAATGGTTACGGCACTTCGCCGGCCGCTGCCGCGGCACGCTCGCTTCGCTCGCTCGACTCGTGCATTGTTTATCATAATACTAACCTAACCTAACCTAACCGATTCTGTTATTCGTCTAAAAGTTGTCTGGCCTAATAAATAAATTGGCAAAAGATAAATGCCCCAAACGTATTTTGTCATTACAATAATCAGCTTAACAATAATTCTACCAAATGAAACGTTGTCACACAAACATTTGACAATCGTTAGTCGTCAAAGTGAAAAATTGGCGTAACGTTGGTTGGCAAGTGATAATCGGGTAAACGATTTTTGGCGAAAAGGCAGGATCCCGTATAAAATAGACACGATGTTTTGATGAATTTTGTGTAGTACAACCAAAAAAAATCATCCTGAATGTGATGACATTTTAAAACAATTAGTATATTAAATATTCTAACTAATAACTCATTAACTCGTAAGAATATCACACTTCATATAAATCCATGTCAGCACTTTTATCGATTAATCAAATACTAATAATAATTTCAGTTTTAGTATAATCTGGTGTTACACACGTCCATAGGCCACGGTAACCACTTTCCATCAGTTGGGCCGTGTGCTTATCTGCCACCTAAGTAGTATAAAAAAATCACAATTTAAGAAAAACCGCGATAGCCTAGTGGTATGGGTTATGTACTGCTGAGACGAGGTCTCGAGTTCGATCCCAGGTTTTACCATGGCACACAAAGTGCCCGGTTAATGGTAATAGGCTCGCCACCTATTACATTGGGACCTAAACATAAACTGGCGAAATGTGGGTGCTAGCACCTCTGTCTACCCCTTCGGGGATATAGGCGTGAGTTTACGTTATGTTATGTTTATGTTATGTAAAAATGCCAGGTAATGAGTGGAAAGTTCAGATGTCATCATATCATAATAACGTTAATTAATTAAAATGTAGCCTATGTCACAATTTAAAAATGTCAGGTTTTGCGTCAAAAATGAAGAAAAAAAAACTAATTATTAAGCTACCGAACCATACCAGCAACCGACCAGTGTTCAGAGCATTCCTCCTATAAGTGACTGGTCACTTTTTCCAATCTAAATCTAAAGAAACTTCTTTGTTGAACTTCTATGTATTTATCTGTGTTGTGTTGTCAACGATGTTTACGATGCGATAGTAAGTGAGCCATCAGCGCACTGTATGTCGCTAGGCCACGCCGCGCCGGCCACTTTTCAAGAAAACAGAAACCAGTCCCGACGCGTGCTCGGCGTTGAACGCACGCGGGATCTCGCGCGCATTTTTTGTAATATATTCTACCATAATATCCATACATCTGATATTACTTAAACGCATTGTGAACTTCAATCATGGATATTTGTTATTAAAAACTGTGTTTTCGTGGCTGGACTTTGTGAATTAATTACAGACTATGTTAAAATTTGTTTCTCGTATTACCGACATCGTAATGCATCGTGAAAAATAAAACGACATTGAACGATTTTTAAGCCATGTTTATGCTATAGAAATAATGCATTTTCGTTGTTCTACACTGACTGTGATATTTTCTTGAACCTTGACTGATAGTAATAAGTAAAAACATAAAAATGGTGAACTATTTTATATATGCAACCGATGATTCTGGTTCTACGTATGGAGACGAATATTTCAATACGAATGCTATGGTGACAGTGAAAGCTTTCAACGATGAAGTTAAAACCTTACAAGAAGAAGCCAAAGAAAATCCCACCGATGATAGGATAGTGTATCTTCACTGGAGCGACAAGTGCCAGAAAGTAGAAGAAGACGATGTGATAAACCGGTACATTTCTCAAAGTGGAGATGGTTCAGACACTTTACCGCACACAATACTGGACTGGATAGCAGATAATTTAACTAAGGAAGATACAATTCAGTTACTATATGTAATCACCGATGGTGCCGTGTATGACGTCAGGGTATGCGACCCTAGCATGAAGATTGATTACGTAAAGTTTTACGCTTTCAATTCAGATGTTAACTGCATTGATATGTCGGTAGCGTCCATGTTTATTTGCGATAACAAACGTTACACTATTCATTGTAATGAAGAGTTGGTCGATGAAACTGATCTATCAACTCCTTACGATTATGACCAAATCACAATTGAAACATTTGCGGACAAAAAGGAAGAATTGAAATCGTATATCAAGCTGCAGTTTCTAACTAAAAGCCCCACAGATCACAGAGCATTAGATGAAATTAAAAAATTGAAAATCTTACAAACACGTCTATATGAAGAGCAACAAGCTAGTGGGGACGTGGCAGATGATTTACCTGAAAATTTAATAAACTTAAATGTTAAAGATAAGGACAGTTTTATTAAACAATTCAAAATGACCAGATTTTACAAAACAATTATAAATCCTGACCATCACAATAAGAAACAAGAAATAGAAAGTTGCATTAACACATTAATAAACTACATTAATAATGATAAAAAATCTTTTGGATTTCATAATTTGAAGTTCAGCCAAAAGTTTAGCGAACTCACGGAAGAGGAAGAAGTTGGCAATGTTCTTTATAAGAATGCGCAAGAAATCCCATTCCCTGATATAATCACGTCTAACGAGACTGGAGTCCCTGTCATTCTATTAACGCATTATAATTTAATGGATAAAATTTTATTTCAAGTACTTAAACCTGGTCAAGTAAACCAAAAATTGAAACCAAACTACCGTTTAATACGCCTTTATCGCAGACGGCCGCAGCGTGGACGTCGCAGGAAGCCAGAATTACCTGCCATTGCTCATTTCTCTCGGTTCCGAAATATGATTAAGTGTCCATTAATCTTATTGAACGATGAGTCATTTAAGAAGTCCATTGAGTACTATTACAATTTGGAAGCGTTTAAGGGCATGATGGAACATGGAATAAAGACTGGACCACGCACACGACAGGAGTTCACAGGAGCCATCGTACCACTAGAAGAGTTCGATGACTACAATGATTATGTTTTAGCATGCACTTATTTTGGTGGCCGGCAAGTGCCATTCAACAAAGGATTATTATATTACGTGATATACAAGACGTGTGAACAGTTGGAATACATCGAACCCAATGTTGTTGAATATCTGAAGGGTTATGTTGAAAGGCGCGTTAGTAAAACTAAATGCAATTTGGGTCTCAGTGACGTGTCTATGGCTGATCCAAAGATAAGAGTGAAGCTAACCACGGCCTTGTGGTACTGTGTGGAGCTATCGTCTATATTGTTTAAAAACGATGAAAAACATTTTACTAAAGAGAAAATGCGCATGTATTGTCATTATGTAAAATACATGAAGGAGATTCTTGGATGGTTTGAATATAATATCGATACGACCGCGGTCAACTTGAGAATGAATATTTTTAGAAATTTAAACCGATTAAAACGTATACCACGACCAGAAGAAAAGGCTATGTTTATTTTAGACCAGATATTCAAGAAAGAAGATGGATTTTTAGTAGCTGAGATCGTGAACCCGAATAACATTTACAAGCTCAATTATTTGCAAATGGACCATAAAGCGGTGATTGACGAAAGTGTTGTACATGCCGAAGTTGATTTAAATAAGTTCGTGCACTTTATGTATCACGTTGTAGACACAGATGTACCGGTGTGCAAACAAACCATGAGACCTTACTTCGTGACAAACAATAACAAATCTTTTTATGAACAACTAATGGCAAAAGCCCAAAAAGTTGAGATAAAAAATGGTAAACTAACTTTAGAACCTGTGCGGAAATTGAATATATCTAGAGTTTTATCTGTTTACAAATTGTATATCGAATACGTGAAGGAAAATTCAGAATTCCCTAAAATGGATCAATATAAAACATTTGTATTGAAGAAGAAGCAATTTTATAAAGGCAAACCAGTGGTTTTCGCTACAAATACAATAGATACAATAAGCAAAGTATGTAGAAGATACAACGCGGCCATCAGAAATCGTAAGCAAGTGAAAAAATTCTTAGAAACAACAAAACAGTCTGCGCATAGAGAAGAACGCATAAAGCAAGAGAATCCTTTTGACTTTGATATGAATGATATATCGAATTATATTAAAAAAGCAGAAAGTAATGTTGTATTTGATAGCGATTTGAAGGAGAACTTAAATACTTCCTCTGCAGTCCTGGATTCTTCGACATAGACATTGAACTTCAGTAATAATTTATTTCAATGGGGACATATGCTTTTTTTTTCTTTATCATCTTAGGTGGCAGACAAGCACACGGCCCACCTGGTGGAAAGTGGTTACCACGACCAATGAACGTGTGCAAAACCAGGGGAGTCACACCCGTGCTGCCAACCCTGTAAGAAAATATAGTTTCTGTGCCGTCAGTATAGAAGACACAATCAGGACAAGCTTTCTCACTGATATCATATGCTAATTATTGATCTACAAGCATGAAAAATTAAATGAGATGCATAATGCACAAGGTTGAAAATTTTTCTATTTCATTCCTATATAGGCTAAAAAGCATGTTAATGACAAAATGCCTTATCTCTATTAATATTTGCAAACAAAATTGAGTTATTATTTAAGTTATAGTTTTGTCTAAAGTTTACATGAATATCACTCATTAAAATAAAACTGCTTTTTAACGGACCATGTGACAACTATGTACTTGTCACCACACGACCATGTCTGCTGAAAAGTAGTCGAAACGTCGGACTAAACGTAAATAATACGAAATAAATCGCGATAGAATCAGTAAAAAAATGGTTTTATTTCAATAATAAGTAATATTTAAGTAATCTTAATCTGTTGCAATATCATTGTATGTTTGTGTAAATTTTTAAAGGTGTACGTTTCTAGTCCTATATTAAACCAAAATAATTAACAAATTACTGTGTGTATATTTTATGTTTCCGCTTTATTGGTCCTGTTGTTCCCGAGGGAAGAGGCCAGCTTTGCAAATCTCTAAGCACACAGCGTTCGACCACAGCGCTGCGATATCCTTGATAAAGATTGTCATTGGCCGATTTCCTGTGACGTCACCAGGTCCGACCAATGACAAAATATCTATGTAGGCTGTAGCAGCGCTGTGGTCGACGCTGTGTGTTTACAGAATTGCACAGCTGGACCCCGATTATGTTAGCTGTTAACCATTGTCATACCACTGAAACTACAGAAAAAAGCCATTAAATTTTAGACCTTAACAGCAATTAAAGTAAAGTGTAAAATTAAATAGCATTTTTTTAAATTGTCTTTAGTGTGCTAACGGTTGACAAATAGCAGAAAAGTCTTATCATCAGGGTTGACGGAGATCCCGGGCTACAAAGTAGACACTTTGAATAGGTAGGTATCTATAACCCAAATCTAATGCTGGGATGGCAACGAGTGTTTTGGCATAAGTTTCATATAACTATGAGGTCCTGGGTTCGAGTCCTGCCCTACCACTACGAAACATGCGACTACTCAAACGACACAATGTTATTTCAGAGGAGTTTTGTTTCAAGTTTAAAATAATATTACTCCATGAGCATTATCACATTACTATCGTTTTCTATTTTTATTAAATATGTCAGCTTTTCAGGAGCTACTGCTACCTGACCTCTCAACCCTGAGCTGGTAAAATAAAATGAAGTCATATAATAGACAACACTAGACAGATCGTCTAGTGTTGTCCTCGTGACTCACCGAACGTTGCAGTGTCACTATGCTATGTCAATTTAGCTGTGTTTTACAATCTATCTTCAAAACCACAGAAATTGAAAAATATGCCATTATGATTTGGAATTTTTTTATACAACTTAGGTGGCAGACAAGTCCACGGCCCAACTGATGGAAAGTGTTTACCGTGACCTATGAACGTGTGTAATACCAGGGGAGTCATACCCGTGCTGCCAACACTGTAAAAACAGAGATTTTCTGTGCCTTCAGTGCAGAACACAAAATCAGAACAAGCCTTTGGTCTTCCCTCTGACAGTTACCTAGTATAGCCGTGGTATTCTGTAGGGTGAAGGTACTTCCCCAGTCGAACTACTCAATTGGGACGGCAATATTGTCGTGTCCTACCTCCTTCTGACTTTATTAATTTAGCAGTTAACCATATAGGTAAATAAAATTGTAAAGTCGAAAATTAAATATTAATATATTTTTTACAATGTCAGTGCAATGACAATAGCTTTACTATGATACTTTCACTCTCGTACCTCTATAAGACCATACCCTGGGCATGCTCGAATGCTTCTCACATGTCCCCCTGACTACTAGACTGGCACAGTGGAGGACAGGCAAGAGGCGGGCTGGTCGCCGAGTGCAGACGTGGGTATTTCCCCCTTTAAGAGGTTCGCTCGGGACACGGGTTTCCCACACCTGAAAGGCCATCTTAAAGCCATTGATGGCCCAGGGCCAGCCGGGAGCACGGGATAAAAGCTTTAGGCAGTTTTATACTCCGGTATCGTTAGCGGTTTTAGTGGGTGGGTTTTAGGGTCCAGGTGCGACATAGCCACCACCGAAGGCCGACGGGGTTGGCATTCGAGGGAATTCACGCACGAAAAAAATGTCCGTGAGTGGAGCCGCGGGCATCAGCTAGTTTGTAGTAAAATATAGATAAATAATTTTGAAGTAACAAAATATATATTATTAACAGTTTTCAATATATAAGCAAAAAACTGAAAGCAGAACTTTCTTCCCCTCCCCCACCGCCGCGCGCCGGCTCGGGTCCTAACCCGGGGACTTTTTTTTTTTTTACGTGCGCAAAATCCCCACGGATACCTCCCCACCAGAGCCGGTGGAGGAGGTTATGTCGGACTCGAACCGACTAAAACGCACGCCGCCTGTGGGTCGTTTTGGTTGCCGAAGGTGAGGTTGACAGGCATATCCCTCGCACCCCGGCCGACCCAGGGCCATCTCTCACGATCTGGCCCTCTCCTCGGATAACCCGGGGACTTGTTTTGGTACTAGGTACATAATTGTACTAACTTTCAAAATTATACTGTGTTTAGCCTGATTTCTGTAATCTTAACGTGCTATGTTAATTACAAACTTATAATAATTATGTAGGTAACTTTGTTATTGTACATTGGCACTCATCACACTCGTCGCCATGTGCACAGCTACATAATAAGGGTTAATTCATACTAGCGCAGAGCCGACACACATCTATGCAAAAATATAAAAGTTTGAATGGCAGATTCATGTTTAGCTCAACAACC
Organism: Eilema griseolum; assembly: GCA_963662185.1. Lineage (NCBI taxonomy): Eukaryota > Metazoa > Arthropoda > Insecta > Lepidoptera > Erebidae > Eilema > Eilema griseolum. The sequence continues at coordinate 17,871,698 of OY759255.1, forward strand.
TGATAGGAGGCAACAACGACAGTTAAACTTACGTTATTTTATAAAAAACCCTCGTCACAATAAACAACTTTTTTAACAATCCCCTCATTATGGGTATCAAATCGAAGAGCTTGACTAGTAGATCAATTTTAAAAGTGTAAAATAAAAATTAAATTTAAAAGTTACAAAATCCCCGTCGCGAAAAACAACTTCCAACTTTGATAAATCTAGTAATATTTTTATTCAAGCGTTACCATGTCGGGGGGACCTGGTAATCGGGAACAGGTTAAGCAGTCCGTCATATTATCGGAAAGGTCCAAGCAACGTGCATTATCTTCTGAGAAAAAAATATAACGCGACTTCGCGTGCATTCTATTGCGAGCGTGTTGAACGAAACGCCGCGCCGGCGCCGCTTATTACTTATACTACGATTCGCAACGACACTTGAGTCTGCGCCAGTGTGTATTGTGCCTAATATATGACGAGTACAATGACTCCAGCGAGCAGTAATGGCGTGCCCTTGGCCTCCGCCGCACGTTGACGCTTGCAAATAATATAATCGTTTTGTTCCCTGTCCAACTATTGTGATATTAGCATTAGTCCCGACTGTGCTTTTGTATATACTTTGTCAGTTCATTCTTGTAACATACTTTCATTTATATTTACGATCGTGGCATGACCTTGAAACAACTAATAAGCGACGAATAGAGAAATTTTTATTATAACCGCAGTTCGCTATCGGTCAACTCACCTTGACCGATAAGCAAAATGGCAAACTATTATGTATATGCGACAGACGATTCAGCATCCACAAAAGGAGTTGATTATTTTAATACACAAGGATTAAAAACACTCCAAACGTTTAAAGATGAAGTCAAAGCTTTACAAAAAGATAATCAAGAAAACAGCAAAGACGTAATAGTGTACCTTCATTGGAGCAAACAGTGTATCAAAGTTGAAGAAGACGAAGTGATACTTCGTTATACTGAGAAGAACGGCAGTGGTGAGGATACTTTACCTAAGACAGTTACAGATTGGTTAGCTAAAAATTTAACTAAAGAGGATAAAGTTCAGTTACTATATATAATCACGGATGGTGCTGTGCGTCGCTCCAGAATCAAACCTTGCGACCCTAATATGAAGATTGATAAAGTAACATTCTACGCTTTTAACTCGAATACCGAAAACATAGATATGTCAGTGGCATCCATGTTTATTTGTAATAACAAGCGTTATATTACACACTGTAATGGCGAATTGATAGATAAAACTGATCTGTCAACTCCTTTCAATTATGACGAACTAAATATTGAAAAGTTCTTGGATAAGAAAAATGATTTGAAGTCGTATATTAATTTGAAATTTCTTCATAAAAACTCTTCAGAACAAATGGCATTGGATGAAATTAAAAAGTTGAAATGTTTACAAGCACGCTTAAATGAAGAGTTACAGGCTTCAGATAATAAACCTGAGAAGCCAATAGATCTGAATGTTAAAGATAAAAACATATTTATGAAGGAATTTAAGAGAACTAAGTACTATAAAACTTTATTAAATCTCGACCGCTACAATGATAAGCTTCATATAGAAAAACACATCAGCACTTTAATGAACTATATTAATAATGATAAAAAATCGTTCGAATTCGACAACTTAAAGTTTACTCAAAAATTTACTCCACTCATGGGAGAAAAGGAAGTATTCAATGTTAAATACGGGAATGTAGAAGAAATACCATTCCCTGATATAATCATGTCCAACGACACAGGAGTTCCTGTCATATTATTGACACATTGCAGTTTGATTGATAAAATTTTATTTAATAATGTGAAAAAAGTGCGCAATCGTAAGGCATACTTTTCTCGATTCAGAAATATTGTAACGTGCCCATTAATTTTATTGCAAAGTGGATTAGTTACCAAATCTATTGAGTACTATTATAATTTGGAAGCGTTCAAGGGTATGATAGAACATGGAATGAAAACTGGACCACGCACACGACAGGAGTTCACAGGAGCCATCGTACCACTAGAGGAGTTCGACGACTATAACGATTATGTACTATCCTGTACTTATTTTGATAAAAGACGAGTACCTTATAACAAAGGATTATTATATTACGTGCTCTACAAAACTTGTGAAAAGCTGGAATACATCGAACCTAATGTTGTTGAGTATCTGAAAGGTTATGTTGTGAAACGTATTGCTAAAACTAAGTGTAATTTGAGTCTCAGTGACGTGTCTATAGATGATCCAAAGATACGAGTCAGTCTAACCACAGCTCTGTGGTACTGTGTGGAGCTATCGTCTATTTTATTCAAAAACGATCCAGTACATTTTACAAAAGAGAAGATGCGTATGTATAGTCATTCTGCCGAGTATATGAAAGAGATCCTTAAGTGGTTTGAATACAGTGTCAATATACGTTCAGTGAATCTGCGAGTAGAGATTTTTAAACATTTGAACACATTAAAAAGAATATCACGACCACAAGACAAAGCAATGTTTATATTAGAACAGATATTCAAAAAACAATATATCTGTGATCGCGAAGGTGATTTTTTAGTAGCTGAAATTGTGAATCCGAATAACCTTTACAAGCTGAATTATTTAGAAATGGATCATAAAGAGGTTATTGACGAGAGTCTTGTATCTGCCAAATCTGATTGTATCGCCGATGTTTGGCAACACGCACATTTCATGAACTACGTAGAAACTACAGATGTACCAATATGCAAACAGACCTTGAGACCTTATTTCGTTATGGAGGATCAAAAATCTTTTTATGAACAATTAATTTTGAAAACAAAAACATATTTCTTACCCGAACCGAAAAGTATTAAGATACCAGTGTGCCGGTTGAACATAACCAAAGTTTTGTCAGCGCATAATTTATATATATCATACGTAAAACGATATTTACAGTTCCCTGCTATTGAAGAGTATAAATTATACGTGATAAAAAAGAAAAAATATTTTAGAGGAAAGCCAGTTATTTTCGCAAAGAATACTTTGGATACGTTAGAACAAGTACACGATACCTATAATAAGATCATTTACGATACTGAAAACCCCATTGACGTGAATAAATTCATCAAAATAACCAAGAAATCTGCGAATACAGAGAACCGCATAAAATTAGAGAACCCCACTGGCTTCAATATGGATGAAATGTCAAATTATATAAAAAAATCAAAGAGTTATTTAACACGTCAAAGTATTCAATTTAATTATAAGAGTCTCATAATTCCAATAGTCGTAGGTTTGCTCAGTGCACCGCGAGTCCAGGTATTTTTATTTTTATTAATTTCTTTTCTATACATATTTTTTAAACATTACTAGTAATGTGAGTTGTGAATTAATTTATATTAACGCCACCTGTAGTGCCATATGTTACCTACTTATTGTGTTCTATAGTAGTTAACAATCACGGAATTTAATATAAAAATAAGTAGCTATAAAGCTCGTTAGGCTACTTCACACAAAACAAAACTGAACAACCTAAGGTGGGATCTTAGACTATTGGTAGGACATAGAATAAACCCATCTATATATGTATATCTTATGTTGGATACGGAAGGTGGAGGATCAGAGAAAATGGCACACATTGGGAGAGGCCTATGTCCAGCAGTGGACTGCAGTGGGCTAATTGATTGATTGATATATATATCTTATAAATAAAATTGGAGTTTGTTTGTAACGTTAAATTTACACGACGCCAGACAACAAAAATGCAATTAGTAAATGGTTGTTTGCTGTAACGGATAATCTCCGACGTGGTTAGCCGATTTTGATGGAATTTTTATTGTCGATAGCTGATGATATAAGGCATAAAATAGGCTAATTTTTTGTACGAAAAACTGTTGGGGTTCCGAGCATTAAAATCAAAACCCAGATCTAGGTCCACGCCCACGTCCACGTCTGACCTAAATACCTACTTCGTAGAAAATTTCATATAATCCCGGAAATTATCAATATCAAAAACCCAGATAAACAATACCGGAATTCCCCTGGGCGCACAATACCGATAATAGCCAGGAATGTCCCGTGACCGTTACAGTATAATATCGCGGACTGATTGTGGTACCACAGATAATATAATTCTGTGGTACCGATATTGTATGTAGTTGTTTGGCAGTGGCCTTTGATACCCTCTGTTATCTGCGAGCAAAGGTCGGCTATTAAAAACTTCAGAATGAATTTTTGTTATAGATATAAACTGCAGAAGAAAATAAGTAATACCTACACAGCGACATCTAGACTATTTCTATACAACTTAGGTGGCAGACAAGCACACGGCCCACCCAATGGAAAGTGGTTACCGTGACCCATGAACGTGTGCAGCACAAGAGAAGTCACACCCGCGCTGCTGACCCTGTAAGAACAGAGTTTCTGTGCCGTTAGTGCAGAAGACACAATCAGGACAAGCCTTTGGTCTTCCCACTGACAGCACAAAAACTCTCCAGAGAGCTCTGGCTACTCTACTCATCGCCGGGAACACAACACCAGGTTATTATAGCCATGGTATTCTGTAGTGCGGAGGTACTTCCTCGGTTGTTCTGCTCAATTGTCACGGGAATACTGTCGTGTCCTACCTCCTTCTAATATATTGTAGGTATTGTTTATATAATTCATAATTTAAACGTTTTTCTTTACTCTATTTTTAAGTGATGTGGTCAGAAGTTGCTGTGAATATCACTGCCTGAAATAGAACCAGGTTATATATAACTTTTTATAGAATCTGTTAAAGTACTTCTAAATAAATTTTATGGCTTCCAGATTTATTTCTAGAAAATATGTTTAAGATTGAATGTACAAAGAAAATTATTGAATTATATTTTGTACTAAAGAGTTGTGCTTTTTATTTCCCATCTCAGTCCCAGCGATTATCTAGATCAGTAGTGGGCAAATTTTATTAATGGAGGGCCAGAAAGTTTAAGAAATTTCAGAAGAGGGCCAGGTGTGGTTAAGTGGTTATGTTTGACTCGAACCGACTAAAACGCACACTGCCTGTTGGTTGTAGCATGCTGCTGGCATATTTCATAACAGACTCAAACCTGCGATCTTTCCCTTACAAGGGGAACGACCACTAGCCACTGGACCTTCGCCTGAAACCATCCAAATTCTTCCACACATATATATCCGTCTTATGGCGACGGTTGAGAGCTATCTACCAATATTCGTACAAACTATAGGAATCAATTAATGATGTTGCAATCATTTTTAACATTGATTTTTGATAACTCCGCTCAAACTACTGAATTAAATTTCAAAGCATTTAGTATGATAACTACTCAAGTCGATTAAGATAGAAACATTGAATCAGTCAGCGACTGAATTGAGGCTCTTTCCCTTACAGGAGGAATGTTCTCTTAAACCTTTGCCTGAAAGCATGCAAATTATTTCATACACTAGCTGTTGCCCGCGACTTCGCCCGCGTGGATGTCGGTTATCGCTTAGTGTTGAGTCAACACTATTGAGCATAAAAAATTCTACAATAAAAGTAGTCTACGTTACTCTTTATTACATCAGCTACCTGCCAATAAAGACTGTCTGTCTGTCTGTTTGTTCCGGCTAATCTCTGAAATGGCTGGACCGATTTTGACGGGACTTATTGGCAGGTAGCTGATGTAATAAGGAGTAACGTAGGCTACTTTTATTTTAGAAAAGCGTTGACTCAACATAAAGCGATAACCAACATCCACGCTGGTCGAGTCGCGGGCAACGGGCGGAAGACAAGCGGGTCTTATATAACTTGCATCTCAAAATCCTTTCTTACAGGATGCCTGCGTCATAGTAGCTTTATGTGTGCAAAGTCTCACCCCGATCGGTTTAAAATTGACCAAGTTTCATACAAACTTTCATCTCCTATTTTATCCCCTTGGGGGTAGAATTAATCAAAATCCTTTCTTAACGGATGCCTACGTCATAACATCTACCTGCATGCCAAATTTCAGCATGATCCGTCCAGTGGTTTAGGCTGTGCGTTGATAGATCACTATGTCAGTCCGTCAGTCAGTCACCTTTGAGTTATATACACACATCAACAAAGTCTAAGGAACAAAGACATTTCTAGTTTTTATTTAAAAACCCTTTCTTGTAATAGTGAGTGTTTTATATCAATAGAAGGGTATTTTTATACCGTTTTTAATTTTAATTTTAATAAAAACATTATCATACCAATTTTTTTTTTTTAAGAATGAATTGAATAGTGCCAATATTGAGTATTACAACCTTCTATGATTAGGCACAAAAATAACGAGGTAGTAAGAAATACAGTAATTAACCGTACTTTAAACGTTTTTAATAATCTGTAGGACCTCCTAAAGCATTAGCAACAGCTCGACAACGGCGTGGCATACTTAGTATGAGATTGTCAATCATCGTCTGTGGAATATGGCTCCTTACACTGCGAAGGTGTAAACAAAGTTGTTCTTCAGTGTTCAGATTTTCCAAAGAATCACTGAAAGCTCTTCTCCCAAGCAAATCCCAGGCATGCTCTATGGGATTGAGGTCGGCAGACTGAGCAGACCATTCCAACGTCGTCATATTGTGCTCGCTTAACGCATTGACCACTACCCTCGCGGTGTGTGACCGTGCATTATCTTGCATGAACATAAAATCTTGACCGAACTGCTGTCGATGAGGGATTACCATGGGGTGTATAACCTCCTGAATGTATTGGTTTGCATTCAAATTGCCCCGTATCCAAACGAGGTCGGTCCTTCCACCAAGGCGAATTCCAGCCCATACCATGATTGTTCCACCTTGGTAAGGATGAACTTCTTGCGGATTCTGGAGACGACTCCGACGTCCAGGAACTCGCAATATACGCACTCTTCTCGAATCAGGATGAAAACCGAAGCAAGATTCGTCGGAAAACAGAACCCGTGTCCATTGATGGTCGGTCCACTGTAAATGTGCGTTAGCCCACAATAAGCGACGACCTCGATTTCCACGTCGAAGAGCTGGAACCCTAAGCGGTCTGCGAGCATAAAGATTGGCTTCGTGTAGTCTTCTTCTGACAGTTTGATCGCTAATAACCACTTGATGCTGAGACTGGAGGCCTGCGACCAACTGACGAGCAGTAATCGTGGGTTGCCGCCTTGCGGAATTTTGCAAGAAACGATCTTGTCGCGGGGTAGTAACCCTATTTCGTCCCCTGTGACGTTCGTCAACATCCCCTGTAGACCTGTAGCGTGCCCATAATCTGCAAATTACGCTTGGTTGGGTGTTGACAGCATCCGCTACGTCGCGTTGAGTTCGTCCAGCTTGCAGCATACCAACAGCCCTTAACATCTCTTCGCGACTTAAATGACGACGTGACATGATGACTACAGTTACAAAAATGCACAAACCATACGTAAAAGACGTATTATTGATAATAAACGTTATTTACAATCAAAAAAAATGATTTTTATTTTGCCTCAGAGAAACTGCACAATCAAACACTTTTAAAAGTTTTCCCTCCATATTCGAAAATCATTACTTATTTAAATTTATTTTTAAATTTCGAACAACTCTGTAATCTACTTTATTCTATTTTTATTTATTTGCTGCCAGTTATTTGCAAAACAAGATTTACACGAAAAAAAATAATTGGGGTCATCTTGTTCCCTAGACTTTGTTGAGGTGTTTATATTTAGATATATCCGTCTTACGGCGATGGTTGAGAGCCATCTACCGGTATTCGTACGCATTATCAAAGAATCAAAGAAGAATCAATTTCATTTATTCAGTTTAGGCACACAAAGAGCACATATGAACGTGAAAATTTTACAATTGGGTATGTCAAGAAATAATATAAAAATATTAAATAATGTACAAATAAACCATTGGAAAATGATTCTTTCGCTGGTTCGGTAGGTTAGTTCTACTGAGAAGATACCAGCAAGAAACTCAGCGAACTATATTAGAACTAGATTATTTTTCTTTTTTTAAATTTGCTTTAGTTTACAATTTATTTTGTGCGAGCAAGCAAGAGACTTAGGTATGTTGACCACGCATTAACATCATTAAGGTACTCATCCACTTTATAGTAACCTTTATTCATTAAAGTTTTTTTCACTTTTAATTTAAATTTATTTATTGGCATATTAATCAAATCCAGAGGAATTTTATTAAATATTTGTATTCAGCTTCCTACAAATGAATCACCAACCTTGTGAAGCGTAAATTTTGGTACTAGTTTATTTTTGTTTCTCGTATTAAAATTGTGTACATAGTTTTTCGAAAATTTTATGTTATGTCATAAATGTATTGAGAAGCAACTGTTAAAATATTAATTTCTTTGAAAACTTCTTTTAGCGAGTCACGGGGTCTGAGGCTATAGATCGCTCGTATCGCTCGTTTCTGTAGTACAAATATAGTCTCAATATCGGAAGCCGAGCCCCACAGCAGCAGACCGTATGACATAACGCTATGAAAGTAACTAAAATAAACTAATCGTGCAGTTTCCTCATCAGTCAGTGACCTTATCTTTTTAACCGCATAGACAGCTGAGCTAAGTCTTCCTGCCAATTCTGTGAATGCAAGGCGTACGAACGAATAAAACAAATGCGCCTTTTTAACAAGTTACCCTCGGATATCAAATGTATTAACTCGTTGGATGTTTTTAAAAAACAATTAGCCAGACACATCATCTCGGTGTACTGAACGTATTTGTGTAGATACCTACCTGATTTATCTGTTTAAGTGTGACAACAAACATTATATTCTATAACTGTATTTTATGTTCTCATGTAAGTGATGTAAAATACCTGTCCTTATGAGAATAAAATTCTTTAAACCTAAACCTAATATCTATAGAATCTTGTTCGCTTATTAAATGCTTTTAAATTTCATTCAAGAGATATATTTCTCCAGGCCTCGTGTCCGAGCATTAAACACTTGCGCAATTAAGTATGTAAAAAATTGCGTGTAGTGACGAAATAACTTCAAGCTCAGTTTTAAATTAATTTAGACAACCCCTAAATTCATTTAAAACCGAGCTTAAAGTTAAAGCTTATCGTTATTTACCCGAGGTCGTATCTCCAATGCTTTGTGCATCGGATGTAAGTCCATCTTGACTTTAAAAAAGCGACTGCCATTTGAACCCCGAAGTAAAGAGGCAAACCAGAGCAAGCATAGTTCGTTAATCAGTAGGGGTACCGGTTTGCATTTTATGATGACTTGGGCCTCGAAGAACCTTCTTGAAGATCTCTGGCGTGACGGTAGTGAACTGGGCTGCTACGCAAGAGTCGTGGGTTTGATCCCCGCTCCGTGCAAATATTTGTATGAACGACAATGGGTATTTGAATTGGTATCATTATGCCTCGGAAATCATGTTAAGCCATCGGTCCCAATTGCCATTTGAACATAGGTTACGGGTGGTTGGAGGTCAGATGGCAGTCCCTTCACTGAAAACATCAACTTTGGGGCGGACCCCAGACTCCGAGCTGAAAGCTTCAGATTGACTGGGGTTAACACTAAGACAAAGAAGAAGATTAATGATCTTGATAGGTACGTTCGTAATCTGCCGCTTGGGTCAAAACTAGATTATTTATAATATGGTATGCTAAAATGGCTTCAGTCTTTAATTAAAAATTTATCCTCATAAATCACACAATGGAAGGTATTTCCACAGAATAACAAAAGAGTGGGTAATCTCAGCACGTGACTAGAGAACCCCCCCCCCCCCCCTTTTACATTTTCCTTCTGGTATTTTAAATATTTGGTAAAATATAAGAAAAAGAAAAAAGATACGAGGTAGGTAGGTACCTATTTAGATAGGATGCAATCAAAAGTATTCTACTGAACTTTTGTATTTCCTCAATTCAATTTATCTATGGACCTATGCTGGCAATAGTTACTAAATTCCGTTTTTTAAAATGTGTAATTCATATGCAATCGACGATCTCAATACCATAAGTAGATGCTATTTCACTGTATTACACCATATTTCACCATAACAGTCATTCTATTTAAAGAAGTATAATTAATAATTAATTACTGCATAATAATTTTATTATTGAGAACCCCACTGACTTCAAAATGAATGCCATTATACCTAACATTCGATTAAAATTCAAATATTGTGTTGTGTTTGTTTCGCTTATGATTTTCGCCTGGAAGTGCCTGGTTGAAGATGGAAGAAATCGCTTTCAGCGATAAGACCGCCCATTGTACATTAAACTGGATGTACATGCTACCTACTTGTCTCAGCTATAAATGTGTTGGTGTGCAACAAAGTATTATCTATCTATCTACTTTAGACGCCATAGAAAAAGTTTATGGAAGGTATGAAAATATGATGAAGGTGTAAAAGATACAAACAAACCCCATAGATGCGAATAAATTCCTCTATATAAAATAACGAAACTGTCAGTGAACTGAGTAACATGCATCAAGCAAGGGAACCCCATTGGCTTCAATATGGATGACGTATTGAATTAAATAAAAATATCAGAAAGAAATGTTTAATTTGATAGCGATTGAGGCGTATTATAATGTTGTAATTAATTTTGGTTATAATAAATATTAGGTATGAAATTGTCGAAATTTTCTTACAGATTCATGAGTTCGTTATTCCTGTAATTTAATAGCTATTTCGATTATTTATATTTTGTTTGAAAGTTGATTTCAAGATTTGACAACTCTGTATTAAATTTTGTTTTTATTGGTCGCTTGATAAATTAAATTCGATCTTCAAAAACAGTACCTACTTCCTAAATGGTATCCATTTTGATAATAAATTTCGTATTACTTTTTTACAGCTGTCACTTTTCAAAAATGTAATAAAAGTATTTGTTAGCTTAATGTTGTTTCATTCATACACAAAAAAAATGGTTTTGTCTTTCCAAAAAATATGGAAAAATTTTTAGTACTTACTTAAAATTGGGTTTCCTCCAATTTCTACAAAAAAACCGGTAATTTCATATGTACGACCTATTATAACATAACATAAACTTACGCCTATATCCCCGAAGAGGTAGGCAGAGGTGTGAGCATCCACATTTCGCCAGTTTATGTTTAGGTCCCAATGTAATAGGTGGCGAGCCTATTGCCATTAACCGGGCACTTATAAACCTGCGATAAATACACACATAATTTCGAAAAGCATCGAAAAGTCACTGGTGTGTTCCATGGTAAACCATGGGATCGAACCCGAGACCTCGTCTCAGCAGTCCATTACCCATACCACTAGGCTACCGCGGTAAATTCACAAACAAAATTATATACTTTCAATGCAAACGTCAACGACAAGATTGACAAGATTGAGCACCTCTGACGTAAGAAACATAGGATTATAGACTCTAAGACAAGCACCCCGGCGGAGGTTAGATAGGGAGGTACTCCCCATTAACAGTGTTGTCAAAAATGATTACAAAAATAGGCTACAGTCAAATGCTCGCTTTTTGTTTTTTAAATTCCTATCTAAATACGTTTATATTTAATGTTATCTATTGTTGACTAAAACTATTTTTTAATCCTATTATTCTTTTTTCTATTTATACTCTAACCATTAATTCGTTTATGCGCCAAAAAAAATCAAACCTGATGCAGCTTGAAGTTCATTATAACAACAATTTTGTGAATAAGTTTGGATGCTTGGTATTCAACCACGCTCTAACTAACGGATGCCTGCCTGGGTAAGTACAGGTATAGATTATAATCATAATTTTAAGCTACTTACAATCCCGTAAATAGGTTTACATGAAAAGCGGAAATACATAACAGATGGCAATAACAACTGGGGAATTCCCTCCAACTCCCAAACAAATGATACAAGGAAAATCGCGTGCCGTGTTGTTCAATATGACGCAATCACAAAAACTTTCTAATTTGTAATTGCATCATATTACACAAATATTCATTTTATTTGATTCAATGTTTATAATTGAGGTGTTAATGCAAGGTAATTATCATCTATTAAGTGTCAATACTGATAAGCATCCACGTATATAGAAAAACTGAACAATATTTCATCATTCTTGTAGCGATCACTGCACAAGTAATCACAGAAGAATAACTCGACAAACGACTGCGTACATGCTAGTTATAATCACTTGAAACTTAATGATTTGACAAAAAATCAGTAACTTAAAATGTTTCGAATTTTTTTTCGAAACAAGAATATTCCAAGAATTACGAACATTGAAAACTTCCATAATAGAAAGAAGAAGTCAATTAGTTCTAAGAATTACTTTTGTGTAAAGTTATTCAATATTCAAAGTACTTTTGGCTACTACTTTAGGTACTATTTCAAACATTTTCCGAATGATCTAACTTGAAACTAAACACATATTGAAAACACACTTGTACTTTTTCTACGGTATTTTTTATTAGATCTGACAGGTTTTACCTTACAGCATCCTCATGAGGCGAAACTGGTCAGGTCTAATAAAATACAGCAGAAAAAGTACTAGTGTGTTCTCATATGTGTAACAACAAATTCCACCAAGTGCCATCAATCAACAGTATAAATAGACTAATACATATATGCACTAGTTAAACTATTGTATTAAACACCATTAACACAGTTTCTGATGGAGTATTTTTTGAGATATCTGACTCATTGACACGGCATACATTGCCTGCTGTTGCACATTATAACAAAATGACGTTCGGCCAATATAATGGAGAGATCTTGAAGACTTCACGATCAGTCCAGCGTGTGTTTTATGAGAGCTATAATTTGTTAAACCCATACAGTTTTCATAAATTTCAATCTGTGTCAGAAGTGATTGCGTCTGGTGAAGTTACGTATACAGAACATCAATTTGATTGTGCCATATTATTTTGACTATTAAATATTAATTAACCTGCGAAGTGCGTTGTATTTCTAAGGAATAGTGACTGTACAAGTGAAGGAGTGGACAATGGCAAACTATTTTATATATGCGACTGATGATTCCGGTTCCACACATAGCGACCACTATTTTAATACCAAAGGTTTGGAAACATTGAATACTTTTCACGATGAAGTCAAAGTTTTACAAGATGGTGCCCGAGATAGTGAAAAGGCAGACAGAATTGTGTACCTTCATTGGAGTAACAAGTGCGTTAGAGTTAAAGAAGATGAGGTAGTATCTCGGTATATTAATAAAAACGGATCAGGTTGTGATACATTGCCACATAAAATTTTGAGCTGGTTGGCAGAAAACTTAACAGAAAATGACACCATTCAGTTACTATACGTAATTACGGACGGTGCTGTTCGAGCAAGCAGTATCAAACCTTGCGATCGTAACATGAAGATTGATAATGTTTCATTTTACGCTTTTAATACACATGTTGAAAATATTGATATGTCAGTGGCGTCCATGTTTATTTGTAATAATAAACGTTACATTATCCATTGCAATGAAGAGATGGTGGATGAAACTGATCTGTCGACTGATTTCGATTATGATCAAATTAACACAGAAACATTTGTTGAAAAAATTAAACAGTTAAAATCTTATATCAAATTACAATTTCTCACTAAAGAGCCATCGGATCAAATGGCATTAGACGAAATTAAAAAGCTGAAACTTTTACGAAAACGTTTATTCGACGAGCTACTGGCTGCAGAAAAAGCGCCTAAAAAAATTATTAACTTGAATGTCAAAGACAAAGACCTTTTTATAGAACAGTTTAAGAAAACCACATTTTTCAAAACTTTGATTAATCCCGAACATCTCAATGCAAAACAGAATATAGAAAGTGGCATCAGTGCTTTAATTAACTATATTAACAACGATAAGAAATCTTTCAAATTTGACAATAAATTAGTAGGCTAGGCATTATTAGGCTGTAGTAAATTTTTGGGATAATTTTATATCCCAAAAATTTACTACAGCGACAGAGAAAGAGGAAGTTTTCAATGTTGATTACGAGAACGTGGAAGAGATCTCATTCCCTGATATAATTATGACTAATGAGACCGGAGTCCCAGTCATTCTGTTAACACATTACAATTTAATCGAAAAGATTTTATTTAAGAGTGAGACCGAGTCAACGGCACACTTCTCTCGCTTCAGAAGCACAATAGACTGTCCATTAATTTTGTTACACGATGATCATTTTAAGAATTCCATTGAGTATTATTACAATTTGGAAGCTTTCAAAAGCATGATGGAACATGGAATGAAGACTGGACCACGCACTCGACAGGAGTTCACAGGAGCCATCGTACCACTAGAGGAGTTCGACGACTACAATGATTATGTACTATCCTGCACTTATTTTGATAAAAGACGAGTACCTTATAACAAAGGATTATTATATTATGTGCTCTACAAAACTTGCGAAAAGCTGGAATACATCGAACCTAATGTTGTTGAGTATCTGAAAGGTTATGTTGTGAAGCGTATTGCTAAAACTGAATGCTATTTGGGTCTCAGCGGAGTGTCTATACACGATCCGCTAATAAGAGTGAATCTAACTACTGCTTTGTGGTACTGTGTGGAACTATCGTCAGTTGTGTTCAAAAACGATCCAAAACATTTTACACAAGAGATGCGCATGTATTCCAATTTTGCAGTATATATGAAAGAGATCCTTGCGTGGTTCAATTACAGTATCGATACAGACTCAGTCGATTTGCGTGCAGATATATTCAAACATCTAAACCGATTAAAACGCATTTCACGGCCCGAAGAAAAAGCTATGTTTATTTTGGAGCAGATATTCCAGAAAAAGGATGAATTTTTAGTAGCTGAGATCACAAACCCGGAAAACATCTACAAGTTAAACTATGTACAGATGGACCACAGAAAACTCGTGGATGAGAGTGCAGTGTCTGCCGAAGTTGATGTTCACACGTTTGCACATTTCATGGACTACGTTGAAATTACAGATGTGCCGATATGTAGCCAAACTATGAGACCTTACTTCGTAACAGAAGATAAAACATCTTTTTATGAACAAGTACTGAAAAACACCCGAAGAGTTTTAATGAAAAATGAAAATCTTTTATTAGAACCTGTGTCCCAGTTGAAGATTTCGAGAATTTTATCACTTTACAAATTATTTATATCTTATGTTGAGCAATATTCTAAATTCCCTACACTGGAGGACTATAAATCATATGTCTTAAAGAAAAAACAATACTATCGAGAAAAACCAGTGATTTTTGCTACAAATACTTTAGACGCTTTACAAAAAATATATGATAGGTATGAAAAGATCATCAAAGATACAAACAGCCCCATGGATGTAAATGAATTCCTCGAAATAACTAGGCAGTCCGTGCATAGAGAGAATCGCATCAAACAAGAGAACCCCATTGGTTTCAATATGGATGACGTATTGAATTATATAAGAATGTGTGAAAGAAATGTCGAATTTGACAACGATTGAAGCAATTGCTGATTTAATTATTTTTTTAATTATTAAACGCTGCCAGCGTCATGGGCACCTTTGCGCCGGGAACGATACGGGGCTGGTTATTTGATTTGACATAACAATTTATGTATATTGTATAAACAAAAAACATTTTTTTTTATTAAAAATGAATAATAAATCAAATCAATTCAACTAGTTCATTATTAGACATATGCCTCTCCCAAGGCTGGGTGACTTATTAATTATTTTATTTATATAATTAAAAATTTAGGATTATTTTTCCTTATTTTAATAACAATAAATGAAATACACTTTGTTCTTTTTCCACAGTACTTTTTAATTTTCATCTATAAATAAGTTTTCCAAGTTTGAGGATGGTATAAGGCGAAACCGGTCAGGTGTAATAATATAAAATACTGTGGAAAAAGTACAAAGTGTATTTCAATTTATGTCACAACAAATTCCACCAAGTGCCATCAATCAACAGTAGTATAAATAGTTTAATAAATACCCCACTTAGACCTTCCTCATGTCCTAATACAACATCATGCGTCTGCTAGTACACCTGCCGAATATTATTGAAGAGGCAGCATAAGAAGGAGAAGCATATGCGTTACCTTTATTTTTTTTACGTGCGAAAAATCCCCACCACCGGAGCCGGTGGGAGAGGTTATGTCGGACTTGAACCGACCTAAACGCACGACGCCTGTGAGATGTTTTTGATTGCCGAGGGTGAGGTTAACAGGCAAATCCCTCGCACCCCGGTCGACCCAGGGCCATCTCTCTCGATCAGCGTAGGAGTTCCTTTAGCAATAAAAACTTTTCGTTGTTGAACTTCTGTTTATAACTATATATGTGTAGTAAACAATATCTTTTGGCGTCCAAATGAGTCATAAGCCAGCGCACTGTCGCCATGCCATGCCAAACCGGCTGCGTTTTAAGACCACTGAACGCAACAATAAAAACAGTCCAGACAGAAACCAGTCCCGACGCGTGCTCGGCGTTGAACGCACGCGGGATCTCGCGCGCATTTTTTGCAATATATTCTGGCATAATCCATACATCTGATATTACTTAAACGCATTGTGAACTTCAATCATGGATATTTGTTATTCAAAACTGTGTTTTCGTGGCTGGACTTTGTGAATTAATTACAGACTATGTTAAAATTTGTTTCTCGTATTACCGACATCGTAATGCTTCGTGACAATAAAACGACATCGAACGATTTTTAAGCCATGTTTATGCTATATAAATAATGCGTTTTCAGTGTGCTTCACTGACTGTGATATTTTCTTGAACCTTGACTGATAGCAATAAGTAAAAACATAAAAATGGTGAACTATTTTATATATGCAACCGATGATTCTGTTTCTACGTATGGAGACGAATATTTCAATACGAATGCTATGGTGACAGTGAAAGCTTTCAACGATGAAGTTAAAACCTTACAAGAAGAAGCCAAAGAAAATCCCACCGATGATAGGATAGTGTATCTTCACTGGAGCAACAGGTGCCAGAAAGTAGAAGAAGACGATGTGATAAACCGGTACATTTCTCAAAGTGGAGATGGTTCAGGCACTTTACCGCACACAATACTGGACTGGATAGCAGATAATTTAACTAAGGAAGATACAATTCAGTTACTATATGTAATCACCGATGGTGCCGTGTATGACGTCAGGGTATGCGACCCTAGCATGAAGATTGATTACGTAAAGTTTTACGCTTTCAATTCAAATGTTAACTGCATTGATATGTCGGTAGCGTCCATGTTTATTTGCGATAACAAACGTTACACTATACATTGTAATGAAGAGTTGGTCGATGAAACTGATCTATCAACTCCTTACGATTATGACCAAATCACAATTGAAACATTTGCGGACAAAAAGGAAGAATTGAAATCGTATATCAAGCTGCAGTTTCTAACTAAAAGCCCCACAGATCACAGAGCATTAGATGAAATTAAAAAATTGAAAATCTTACAAACACGTCTATATGAAGAGCAACAAGCTAGTGGGGACGTGGCAGATGATTTACCTGAAAATTTAATAAACTTAAATGTTAAAGATAAGGACAGTTTTATTAAACAATTCAAAATGACCAGATTTTACAAAACAATTATAAATCCTGACCATCACAATAAGAAACAAGAAATAGAAAGTTGCATTAACACATTAATAAACTACATTAATAATGATAAAAAATCTTTTGGATTTCATAATTTGAAGTTCAGCCAAAAGTTTAGCGAACTCACGGAAGAGGAAGAAGTTGGCAATGTTCTTTATAAGAATGCGCAAGAAATCCCATTCCCTGATATAATCACGTCAAACGAGACTGGAGTCCCTGTCATTCTATTAACGCATTATAATTTAATGGATAAAATTTTATTTCAAGTACTTAAACCTGGTCAAGTAAACCAAAAATTGAAACCAAACTACCGTTTAATACGCCTTTATCGCAGACGGCCGCAGCGTGGACGTCGCAGGAAGCCAGAATTACCTGCCATTGCTCATTTCTCTCGGTTCCGAAATATGATTAAGTGTCCATTAATCTTATTGAACGATGAGTCATTTAAGAAGTCCATTGAGTACTATTACAATTTGGAAGCGTTTAAGGGCATGATGGAACATGGAATAAAGACTGGACCACGCACACGACAGGAGTTCACAGGAGCCATCGTACCACTAGAAGAGTTCGATGACTACAATGATTATGTTTTAGCATGCACTTATTTTGGTGGCCGGCAAGTGCCATTCAACAAAGGATTATTATATTACGTAATATACAAGACGTGTGAACAGTTGGAATACATCGAACCCAATGTTGTTGAATATCTGAAGGGTTATGTTGAAAGGCGCGTTAGTAAAACTAAATGCAATTTGGGTCTCAGTGACGTGTCTATGGCTGATGCAAAGATAAGAGTGAAGCTAACCACGGCCTTGTGGTACTGTGTGGAGCTATCGTCTATATTGTTTAAAAACGATGAAAAACATTTTACTAAAGAGAAAATGCGCATGTATTGTCATTATGTAAAATACATGAAGGAGATTCTTGGATGGTTTGAATATAATATCGATACGACCGCGGTCAACTTGAGAATGAATATTTTTAAAAATATAAACCGATTAAAACGTATACCAAGACCAGAAGAAAAAGCTATGTTTATTTTAGAACAGATATTCAAGAAAGAAGATGGATTTTTAGTAGCTGATATTGTGAACCCGAATAACATTTACAAGCTCAATTATTTGCAAATGGACCATAAAGCGGTGATTGACGAAAGTGTTGTACATGCCGAAGTTGATTTAAATAAGTTCGTGCACTTTATGTATCACGTTGTAGACACAGATGTACCGGTGTGCAAACAAACCATGAGACCTTACTTCGTGACAGACAATAACAAATCTTTTTATGAACAACTAATGGCAAAAGCCCAAAAAGTTGAGATAAAAAATGGTAAACTAACTTTAAAACCTGTGCGGAAATTGAATATATCTAGAGTTTTATCTGTTTACAAATTGTATATCGAATACGTGAAGGAAAATTCAGAATTCCCTAAAATGGATCAATATAAAACATTTGTATTGAAGAAGAAGCAATTTTATAAAGGCAAACCAGTGGTTTTCGCTACAAATACAATAGATACAATAAGCAAAGTATGCAGAAGATACAACGCGGCCATCAGAAATCGAAAGCAAGTGAAAAAATTCTTAGAGACAACAAAACAGTCTGCGAATAGAGAAGAACGTATAAAACAAGAGAATCCTTTTGACTTTGATATGAATGATATATCGAATTATATTAAAAAAGCAGAAAGTAATGTTGTATTTGACAGTGATTTAAAGGAGAACTTAAATACTTCCTCTGCAGTCCCGCATTCTTCGACCTAGACATTGCACTTCGGTAACAATTTATTTCAATGGACATCTGCTTTTTTTCTTTATACATCTTAGGTGGCAGACAAGCACACGGCCCACCTGATGGAAAGTGGTTACCACAGCCTATGAACGTGTGCAAAACCAAGGGAGTCACACCCGTGCTGCCAACCCTGCAAGAAGAGATAGTTTCTGTGCCGTCAACACAGAAGACGCAATCAGGACAAGCGTTCTCACCGACAACACGTGCTAATTGATCTACAAGTTCAAACTATGAAATGAAACAGGAAAAAAGCATGAAAAAACAATGAGATGCATTATGCACAGGATTGTTTTTCTATTTCATCCCTATAAAGGCTGAAAAGCATGTTAATAAAAAAGTGTCTTATCTCTATTGTTATTTGCAAACAAAATTTAGTTATTTAAGTTATGGTTTTTTCTAAAGTTTACATGAATATTATTAAAATAAAACCGCTTTTTAACGGGCCATGTGACAGCTAGGTATTAGTCACCCCGCGACCATGGCTGCTGAAAAGTAGCCGAAACGTCGGACTAAACGTAAATAATACGAAAGAAATCGCGATAGAATCAGTTAAAGCCTAGTGGTATGGGTAATGGACTACTGAGACGAGCTCTGGTTCGATCCCAGGTTCACCATGGCACACACCAACGACATTTCGATGCTTTTCGAAGTTATGTGTGTATTTATCGCACGTTTATAAGGGCCCGGTTAATGCTAATAGGCTCGCCACCTATTACATTGGGACCTATACATAAACTGGCGAAATGTGGGTGCTAGTTTATGTTATGCTAGGGCGTGAGTTTATGTTATGTATAGAATCAGATAAAAAGTGGTTTTATTTCAATAATAAGTAATGTTTAAGTAATCTTAATCTGTTGCAACTTCATTGTACGCTAGTGTAAATTATTAAAGGTGTACGTTTCTAGTCCTATATTAAACCAAAATAATTAACAAATTACTGTGTGTATATTTTATGTTTCCGCTTTATTGGTCCTGTTGTTCCCGCGGGAAGAGGCCAGCTTTGCAAATCTCTAAGCACACAGTGTTCGACCACAGCGCTGCGATATCCTTGATAAAGATTGTCATTGGCCGATTTCCTGTGACGTCACCAGGTTCGACCAATGACAAAATATCTATGTAGGCTGTAGCAGCGCTGTGGTCGACGCTGTGTGCTTACAGAATTGCACAGCTGGACCCCGATTATGCTAGCTGTTAACCATTGTCATACCACTGAAACTACAGAAAAAAGCCATTAAATTTTAAACCTTAACAGCAATTACAGTAAAGTGTAAAATTAAATAGCATTTTTTTAAATTGTCTTTAGTGTGCTAACGGTTGACAAATAGCAGAAAAGTCTTATCATCAGGGTTGACGGAGATCCCGGGCTTCAAAGTAGACACTTTGAATAGGTAGGTATCTATAACCCAAATCTAATGTTGTGATGGCAACGAGAGTCTTGGTTTAAGTTTCGTATAACTATGAGGTCCTGGGTTCGAGTCCTGCACTACCATTACGAAACATGCAACTACTCATACGACACAATGTTATTGCAGAGGAGTTTACTACCTATTTATTTATTTCAACAAAACAATTTAATTGATTACATTAAATAAAATCTTAAATCATCCCATCTTATCTTTTTTGTTTCAAGTTTAAAATAATATTGCATCATCCTTATCACATTATTATCGTTTTCTATTTTTGATAGGTATGTCAGCTTTTCCGGGAGCTACTGCCGTCTGACTTCTCAACCCTGAGCTGGTAAAATAAAATGAAGTCATATAATAGACAACACTAGACAGATCGTCTAGTGTTGTCCTCGTGACTCACCGAACGTTGCAGTGTCGCTGTGCTATGTCAATTTAGCTGTGTTTTACAATCTATCTTCAAAACCACAGAAATTGAAAAATTTGCCATTATGATTTGGAAGGTGGCAGACAAGTACACGGCCCAACTGATGGAAAGTGTTTACCGTGACCTATGAACGTGTGTTACACCAGGGGAGTCATACCCGTGCTGCCGACCCTGTAAAAACGGAGATTTTCTGTGCCTTCAGTGCAGAACACAAAATCAGAACAAGCCTTTGGTCTTCCCACTGACAGTACAAAAACTACAGTGAGCTCTGGCTACCCTACTCACCGCCGGCAACACAACACGAGGTTAGTATAGCCGTGGTATTCTGTAGGGTGGAGGTACTTCCCCAGTCGGACTGCTCAATTGGGACGGCAATATTGTCGTGTCCTACCTCCTTCTGACTTTATTAACTTAGCAGTAAATTCCAAACTTTAACCATATAGGCTAATAAAATTGTAAAGTCGAAAATTAAATATTAATATATTTTTTACAATGTCACTGCAATGACAATAGCTTTACTATGATACTTTCACTCTCGTACCTCCATAGGACCATACCCTGGGCATGCTCGAATGCTTCCCACATGTCCCCCTGACTAATAGACTGGCACAGTGGAGATCAGGCAAGGGGCGGGCTGGTCGCCGAGCGCAGACGTGGGGGTTTCCCACTTTCCGGGGTTCGCTGGGGACATGGGTTTCCCACACCTGAAAGGCCATCTTAAAGCCATTGATGGCCCAGGGCCAGCCGGGAGCACGGGATAAAAGCTTTAGGCAGTTTTATACTCCGGTATCGTTAGCGGTTTTAGTGGGTCCAGGTGCGACATAGCCACCACCGAAGGCCGACGGGGTTGGCATCCGAGGGAATTTCCGCACGGAAAAAAAATGTCCGCGGATGGAGCCGCGGGCATCAGCTAGTTTGTAGTAAAATATAGATAAATAATTTTGAAGTTACAAAAGATATATTATTAACAGTTTTCAATATATAAGCAAAAAACTGAAAGCAGAACTTTCCTCCCCTCACCCACCGCCGCGCGCCGGCTCGGGTCCTAACCCGGGGACTTGTTTTGGTACTGGGTACATAATAATTGTACTAACTTTCAAAATTATACTGTGTTTAGCCTGATTTCTGTAATCTTAACGTGCTATATTTATTACAATCTTATATTATAATAATTATGTAGGTAACTTTGTTATTGTACATTTGGCACTCATCACACTCGTTGCCATGTGCACAGCTACATAATAAGGGTTAATTCATACTAGCGCAGAGCCGACGCACATCTATGCAAAAATATAAAAGTTTGAATGACAGATTCATGTTTAGCTCAACAACCTGATAGGAGGCAACAACGACAGTCAAACTTACGTAATTTTATAAAAAACCCTTGTCACAATAAACAACTTTTTTCACAATCCCCTCATTATGGGTATCAAATCAAAGAGCTTGACTAGTAGATCAATTTTAAAAGTGTAAAATAAAAATTAAATTTAATAGTTACAAAATCCCCGTCGCGAAAAACAACTTCCAACTTTGATAAATCTAGTAATATTTTTATTCAAGCGTTACCATGTCGGGGGGACCTGGTAATCGGGAACAGGTTAAGCAGTCCGTCATATTATCGGAAAGGTCCAAGCAACGCGCATTATCTTCTGAGAAAAAAAAAAACGCAACTTCGCGTGCATTCTATTGCGAGCGTGTTGAGCGAAACGCCGCCGCGCCGGCGCCGCTTATTACTTATACTACGATTCGCAACGACACTTGAGTCTGCGCCAGTGTGTATTGTGCCTAATATATGACGAGTACAATGACTCCAGCGAGCAGTAATGGCGTGCCCTTGGCCTCCGCCGCACGTTGACGCTTGCAAATAATATAATCGTTTTGTTCCCTGTCCAACTATTGTGATATTAGCATTAGTCCCGACTGTGCTTTTGTATATACTTTGTCAGTTCATTCTTGTAACATACTTTCATTTATATTTTTATATCGTGCCATGACTTTGAAACAACTAATAAGCGACGAATAGAGAAATTGTTATTATACCCGCAGTTCGCTATCGGTCAACTCACCTTGAAAATGGCAAACTATTATGTATATGCGACAGACGATTCAGCATCCACAAAAGGAGTTGATTATTTTAATACACAAGGATTAAAAACACTCAACACGTTTAAAGATGAAGTCAAAGCTTTACAAAAAGATAACCAAGAAAACAGTAAAGACGTAATAGTGTACCTTCATTGGAGCAAACAGTGTATCAAAGTTGAAGAAGACGAAGTGATACTTCGTTATACTGAGAAGAACGGCAGTGGTGAGGATACTTTACCTAAGACAGTTACAGATTGGTTAGCTAAAAATTTAACTAAAGAGGATAAAGTTCAGTTACTATATATAATCACGGATGGTGCTGTGCATCGCTCCAGAATCAAACCTTGCGACCCTAATATGAAGATTGATAAAGTAACATTCTACGCTTTTAACTCGAATACCGAAGACATAGATATGTCAGTGGCATCCATGTTTATTTGTAATAACAAGCGTTATATAACACATTGTAATGGCGAATTGATTGATAAAACTGATTTGTCAACTCCTTTCAATTATGACGAACTGAACATTGAAAAGTTCTTGGATAAGAAAAATGAATTGAAGTCGTATATTAAGTTGAAATTTCTTCATAAAAACTCTTCAGAACAAATGGCATTAGCCGAAATTAAAAAGCTGAAATGTTTACAAGCACGCTTAAATGAAGAGTTACAGGCTTCAGAGAATAAACCTGAGAAGCCAATAGATCTGAATGTTAAAGATAAAAACATATTTATGAAGGAATTCAAGAGAACTAAGTACTATAAAACTTTATTAAATCTAGACCGCTACAATGATAAGCTTCATATAGAAAAACATATCAGCACTTTAATAAACTATATCAATAATGATAAAAAATCGTTCGAATTCGACAACTTAAAGTTTACTCAAAAATTTACTCCACTCATGGGAGAAAAGGAAGTATTCAATGTTAAATATGGGAATGTAGAAGAAATACCATTCCCTGATATAATCATGTCCAACGACACAGGAGTTCCTGTCATATTATTGACACATTGCAGTTTGATTGATAAAATTTTATTTAATAATGTGAAAAAAGTGCGCAATCGTAAGGCATACTTTTCTCGATTCAGAAATATTGTAACGTGCCCATTAATTTTATTGCAAAGTGGATTAGTTACCAAATCTATTGAGTACTATTATAATTTGGAAGCGTTCAAGGGTATGATAGAACATGGAATGAAAACTGGACCACGCACACGACAGGAGTTCACAGGAGCCATCGTACCACTAGAGGAGTTCGACGACTATAACGATTATGTACTATCCTGTACTTATTTTGATAAAAGACGAGTACCTTATAACAAAGGATTATTATATTACGTGCTCTACAAAACTTGTGAAAAGCTGGAATACATCGAACCTAATGTTGTTGAGTATCTGAAAGGTTATGTAGTGAAACGTATTGCTAAAACTAAGTGCAATTTGAGTCTCAGCGATGTGTCTATTGACGACCCAAAGATACGAGTCAGTCTAACCACTGCTCTGTGGTACTGTGTGGAGCTATCGTCTATGCTATTCAAAAACGATCCAGTACATTTTACAAAAGAGAAAATGCGTATGTATAGTCATTCTGCCGAGTATATGAAAGAGATCCTTAAGTGGTTTGAATACACTGTCAATATACGTTCAGTGAATCTGCGAGTAGAGATTTTTAAACATTTGAACACATTAAAAAGAATATCACGACCACAAGACAAAGCAATGTTAATATTAGAACAGATATTCAAGAAACAATATATCTGTGATCGCGAAGGTGATTTTTTAGTAGCTGAAATTGTAAATCCGAATAACCTTTACAAGCTGAATTATTTAGAAATGGATCATAAAGAGGTTATTGACGAGAGTCTTGTATCTGCCAAATCTGATTGTATCGCCGATGTTTGGCAACACGCACATTTCATGAACTACGTAGAAACTACAGATGTACCAATATGCAAACAGACCTTGAGACCTTATTTCGTTATGGAGGATCAAAAATCTTTTTATGAACAATTAATTTTGAAAACAAAAACATATTTCTTACCCGAACCGAAAAGTATTAAGATACCAGTGTGCCGGTTGAACATAACCAAAGTTTTGTCAGCGCATAATTTATATATATCATACGTAAAACGATATTTACAGTTCCCTGCTATTGAAGAGTATAAATTATACGTGATAAAAAAGAAAAAATATTTTAGAGGAAAGCCAGTTATTTTCGCAAAGAATACTTTGGATACGTTAGAACAAGTACACGATACCTATAATAAGATCATTTACGATACTGAAAACCCCATTGACGTGAATAAATTCATCAAAATAACCAAGAAATCTGCGAATACAGAGAACCGCATAAAATTAGAGAACCCCACTGGCTTCAATATGGATGAAATGTCAAATTATATAAAAAAATCAAAGAGTTATTTAACACGTCAAAGTATTCAATTTAATTATAAGAGTCTCATAATTCCAATAGTCGTAGGTTTGCTCAGTGCACCGCGAGTCCAGGTATTTTTATTTTTATTAATTTTATTAATTTCTTTTCTATACATATTTTTTAAACATTACTAGTAATGTGAGTTGTGAATTAATTTATAGTAACGCCACCTGTAGTGCCATATGTTACTTACTTATTGTGTTCTATAGTAGTTAACAATCACGGAATTTAATATAAAAATAAGTAGCTATAAAGCTCGTTAGGCTACTTCACACAAAACAAAACTGAACAACCTAAGGTGGGATCTTAGACTATTGGTAGGACATAGAATAAACCCATCTATATATGTATATCTTATGTTGGATACGGAAGGCGGAGGATCAGAGAAAATGGCACACATTGGGAGAGGCCTATGTCCAGCAGTGGACTGCAGTGGGCTAATTGATTGATTGATATATATATCTTATAAATAAAATTGGAGTTTGTTTGTAACGTTAAATTTACACGACGCCAGACAACAAAAATGCAATTAGTAAATGGTTGTTTGCTGTAACGGATAATCTCCGACGTGGTTAGCCGATTTTGATGGAATTTTTATTGTCGATAGCTGATGATATAAGGCATAAAATAGGCTAATTTTTTGTACGAAAAACTGTTGGGGTTCCGAGCATTAAAATCAAAACCCAGATCTAGGTCCACGCCCACGTCCACGTCTGACCTAAATACCTACTTCGTAGAAAATTTCATATAATCCCGGAAATTATCAATATCAAAAACCCAGATAAACAATACCGGAATTCCCCTGGGCGCACAATACCGATAATAGCCAGGAATGTCCCGTGACCGTTACAGTATAATATCGCGGACTGATTGTGGTACCACAGATAATATAATTCTGTGGTACTGATATTGTATGTAGTTGTTTGGCAGTGGCCTTTGATACCCTCTGTTATCTGCGAGCAAAGGTCGGCTATTAAAAACTTCAGAATGAATTTTTGTTATAGATATAAACTGCAGAAGAAAATAAGTAATACCTACACAGCGACATCTAGACTATTTCTATACAACTTAGGTGGCAGACAAGCACACGGCCCACCCAATGGAAAGTGGTTACCGTGACCCATGAACGTGTGCAGCACAAGAGAAGTCACACCCGCGCTGCTGACCGTGTAAGAACAGAGTTTCTGTGCCGTTAGTGCAGAAGACACAATCAGGACAAGCCTTTGGTCTTCCCACTGACAGCACAAAAACTCTCCAGAGAGCTCAGGCTACTCTACTCATCGCCGGGAACACAACACCAGGTTATTATAGCCGTGGTATTCTGTGGTGCGGAGGTACTTCCTCGGTTGTTCTGCTCAATTGTCACGGGAATACTGTCGTGTCCTACCTCCTTCTAATATATTGTAGGTATTGTTTATATAATTCATAATTGTGTGATGTGCTCAGAAGTTGCTGTGAATATCACTGCTTGAAATAGAACCAGGTTATATATAACTTTTTATAGAATCTGTTAAAGTAGTTCTAATTAAATTTTATGGCTTCCAGATTTATTTCTAGAAAATATGTTTAAGATTGAATGTACAAAGAAAAGTTATTGAATTATATTTTGTACTAAAGAGTTGTGCTTTTTATTTCCTATCTCAGTCCCAGCGATTATCTAGATCAGTAGTGGGCAAATTTTATTAATGGAGGGCCAGAAAGTTTAAGAAATTTCAGAAGAGGGCCAGGGGTGGTTAAGTGGTTATGTTTGACTCAAACCGACTAAAACGCACACTGCCTGTTGGTTGTAGCATACTGCTGGCATATTTCATAACAGACTCAAACCTGCGATCTTTCCCTTACAAGGGGAACGACCTCTAGCCACTGGACCTTCGCCTGAAACCATCCAAATTCTTCCACACATATATATCCGTCTTACGGCGACGGTTGAGAGCTATCTACCAATATTCGTACAAACTATAGGAATCAATTAATGATGTTGCAATCATTTTTAACATTGATTTTTGA
Organism: Eilema griseolum; assembly: GCA_963662185.1. Lineage (NCBI taxonomy): Eukaryota > Metazoa > Arthropoda > Insecta > Lepidoptera > Erebidae > Eilema > Eilema griseolum. Next base: position 17,899,272 of record OY759255.1, read on the forward strand.
TAACTCCGCTCAAACTACTGAATTAAATTTCAAAGCATTTAGTATGATAACTACTCAAGTCGATTAAGATAGAAACATTGAATCAGTCAGCGACTGAATTGAGGCTCTTTCCCTTACAGGAGGAATGTTCTCTTAAACCTTTGCCTGAAACCATGCAAATTATTTCATACACTAGCTGTTGCCCGCGACTCCGCCCGCGTGGATGTCGGTTATCGCTTAGTGTTGAGTCAACACTATTGAGCATAAAAAAATTCTAAAATAAAAGTAGCCTACGTTACTCTTTATTACATCAGCTACCTGCCAATAAAGACTGTCTGTCTGTCTGTTTGTTCCGGTTAATCTCTGAAATGGCTGGACCTATTTTGACGGGACTTATTGGCAGGTAGCTGATGTAATAAGGAGTAACGTAGGCTACTTTTATTTTAGAAAAGCGTTGACTCAACATAAAGCGATAACCAACATCCAAGCGGGTCGAGTCGCGGGCAACGGGCGGAAGACAAGCGGGTCTTATATAACTTGCATCTCAAAATCCTTTCCTAGGGGATGCCTACGTCATAGTAGCATTATGTGTGCGAAGTCTCTCCCCGATCGGTTTAAAATTGACCAAGTTTCATACAAACTTTCATCTCCTATTTTATCCCCTTGGGGGTAGAATTAATCAAAATCCTTTCTTAATGGATGCCTACGTCATAACATCTACCTGCATGCCAAATTTCAGCATGATCCGTCCAGTGGTTTGGGTTGTGCGTTGATAGATCACTATGTCAGTCAGTCAGTCAGTCAGTTGAGTTATATATATTTAGATATATCCGTCTTACGACGATGGTTGAGAGCCATCTACCGGTATTCGTACGCATGATCAAATAATCAATTTCATTTATTCAGTTTAGGCACACAAAGAGCACATATGAACGTCAAAATTTTACAATTGGGTATGTCAAGAAATAATATAAAAATATTAAATAATGTACAAATAAACCATTGGAAAATGATTCTTTCGCTGGTTCGGTAGGTTAGTTCTACTGAGAAGATACCAGCAAGAAACTCAGCGAACTACATTAGAACTAGATTATTTTCCTTTTTTTAAATTTGCTTTAGTTTACAATTTATTTTGTGCGAGCAAGCAAGAGACTTATGTTGACCACGCATTAACATCATTAAGATACTCATCCACTTTATATTAACCTTTACTCATTAAAGTTTTTTTCACTTCTAATTTAAATTTATTTATTGGCATATTAATCAAATCCAGAGGAATTTTATTAAATATTTGTATTCAGCTGCCTACAAATGAATCACCAACCTTGTGAAGCCTAAGTTTTGGAACAACTAGTTTATTTTTGTTTCTCGTATTAAAATTGTGTACATCAGATAGTTTTTCGAAAATTTTATGTTATGTCATAAATGTATTGAGAAGCAACTGTTAAAATATTAATTTCTTTGAAAACTTCTTTTAGCGAGTCACGGGGTCTGAGGCTATAGATCGCTCGTATCGCTCGTTTCTGTAGTACAAATATAGTTTCAATATCGGCAGCTGAGCCCCACAGCAGCAGACCGTATGACATAACGCTATGGAAGTAACTAAAATAAACTAATCGTGCAGTTTCCTCATCAGTCAGTGACCTTATCTTTCTAACCGCATAGGCAGCTGAGCTAAGTCTTCCTGCCAAGGCTGTGATATCTTAATCGATATTCAAATCTATTAAGAAAATGCGTACGAATGAATAAAAAAATGCGCCTTTTTAACAAGTTACCCTCGGACATCAAACGTATTAACTCGTTGGATGTTTTTAAAAAACAATTAGCCAGATACATCATCTCGGTGTACTGAACGTATTTGTGTACCTACCTGATTTATCTGTTTAAATGTGACAACGAACATTATATTCTATAACTGTATTTTATGTTCTCATGTAAGTGATGTAAATACCTATGTCTTTATGAGAATAAAATTCTTTAAACCTAAACCTAATATCTATAGAATCTTGTTCGCTTATTAAATGCTTTTAAATTTCATTCATGAGATATATTTCTCCAGGCCCCGTGTCCGAGCATTAAACACTTGCGCAAATAAGTATGTGATAAATTGCGTGTAGTGACGAAATAACTTCAAGTTCAGTTTTAAATTAATTTAGACAACCCCTAAATTCATTTAAAATCGAGCTTAAAGTTAAAGCTTATCGTTATTTACCCAAGATCGTATCTCCAATGCTTTGTGTACCAGATGTAAGTCCATATTGACTTTTAAAAAAGCGACTGTCATCTGAACTCCAAAGTAAAGAGGCAAACCAGAGCAAGCATAGTTCGTTAATCAGTAGGGGTACCGGTTTGCATTTTATGATGACTTGGGCCTCGAAGAACCTTCTTGAAGATCTCTGGCGTGACGGTAGTGAACTGGGCTGCTACGCAAGAGTCGTGGGTTTGATCCCCGCTCCGTGCAAATATTTGTATGAACGACAATGGGTATTTGAATTGGTATCGTTATGCCTCGGAAATCATGTTAAGCCATCGGTCCCAATTGCCATTTGAACATAGGTTACGGGTGGTTGGAGGTCAGATGGCAGTCCCTTCACTGAAAACATCAACTTTGGGGCGGACCCCAGACTCCGAGCTGAAAGCTTCAGATTGACTGGGGTTAACACTAAGACAAAGAAGAAGATTAATGATCTTGATAGGTATGTTCGTAATCTGCCGCTTGGGTCAAAACTATATTATTTATATTATGGTATGCTAAAATGGCTTCAGTCTTTAATTAAAAATTTATCCTCATAAATCACACAATGGAAGGTATTTCCACAGAATAACAAAAGAGTGGGGAATCTCAGCACGTGATTAGAGTACCCCCCCTTTTTCATTTTCCTTCTGGTATTAAATATATTTGGTGAAATATAAGGAGAAGAAAAAAAGATACAAGGTAGGTATGTAGGTACCTATTCAGATTTCAGAGCCCTTAATAGGATGCAATCAAGAGTATTCTGCTGCACTTTTGTATTTCTTCAATTCAATTTATCTATGGACCTATGCTGGCAATAGTTACTAAATTCCGTTTATTAAAATGTGTAATTCATATGCAATCGACGATCTCAATACCATAAGTAGTTGCTATTTCACTGTATTACACCATATTTCACCATAACAGTCATTCTATTTAAAGAAGTATAATTAATAATTAATTACTGCATAATAATTTTATTATTGAGAACCCCGCTGACATCAAAATGAATGCCATTATACCTAACATACGATTAAAATTCAAATATTGTGTTGTGTGTGTTTCGCTTATGATTTTCGCCTGGAAGTGCCTGGTTGAAGATGGAAGAAATAGCTTTCAGCGATAAGACCGCCCATTGTACATTAAACTGGATGTACATGCTACCTACTTGTCTCTGTTGTAAATGTGTTGGTGTACAATATAGGATTATCTATATCATAGAAAAAGTTTATAAAAGGTACAAAAATATTATAAAAGATACAAACAACCCCATAAATGCTAATAAATTCTTCAAAATAAAATAACAAAATTGCCGGTGAACATACATCAAACAAGAGAAACCCATTGGTTTCAATTGGGATGACGTATTTAATTATATAAAAATAACAGAAAGAAATGTTGAATTAGATAGCAATGCAAGGTTATAATACATTTTCTTACAGATTCATGAGTTCATTATTCCTGTAATTTAATAGCTATTTCCATTAGGTAGGTACCTATTTATATTTTGTTTGAGAGTTGATTTCAGGATTTTACAACTCTGTATTAAATTTTGTTTTTATTGGCCGCTTGATAAATTAAATTCGATCTTTAAAAACAGTAGTTACTTCCTAAATGCTATCCATTTTGATGATAAATTTCGTATTACTTTTTTACAGCTGTCACTTTTCAAAAATGTAATAAAAGTGTTTCTCATTCATACACAAATAATATACAACATTTGGATATGTTATTCCTAAAAAAATGCAAAAGTACTTAAAATTGGGTCTCGTTCAATTTCTTAAAATAAAACGGCGATTTCATATGTACGACCTATAACAAAATTTTTAAAATTAAATTGAATTGTTTTTCCTCTTTTTTTATATAGGTCTCCACCAAACCATCTCTCCTGCCGACAGATACATCCACTAATTAACAGACGAGGTTTTTGCGCAGTCTTTTTTCTTTTATGTCCTGCGACAGTCACATCCGTATAAGTCAAGTTATATATATAAGTAGAGAATAGGAGTACGGATCCTAAGTTCTAAACTGCAAGCTTTATATTAACCAAGACTAGTGCTGTGACGAAGATGATGATGATCTACGATAAATACAATATCACAGTCAACTAGCTTAATCAGCCTTACTATTAATAGCCTAGATTCTTTAAGAGGATTCGCTGTTAATTATGTGTTGTTGTGACATGGAGTTTGAATCGTATTTCATTTTTGTTTTAAATGGACGGAATAAGGAGACACTATTTATTTAATCCGATAAGCTGCGCATTATCGCTGGTATAGTTAGTATCGCTGTCAAATTTAATATAAATTGTTAGTAGGTAAATAAAGGAAAAGTCTTCTGTGGGATAAGCAAAGACGTTTTGTAATGCGTTTCAGTGTAAAAATAAAGGTCCTCAAGATTAAAGCCCTGCGTATCAGAAACTGGATACAAAATTCGACTGTAAGAATATGTAGGGACCATTTAAAATCTGATGCTTTTATGTAGGGAAGCATTTCTCTTCTTCAACTCTTTTTTTAAATTCGCCACTGTCATGCAGGAGCACATTTTAGTGATAAATTCACAAACAAAATTATATGCTTTTGATTTTGGTTGCCAAGCACCTCTGCTGACGTAAGAAACATAAGATTATAGACTCTTACACAAGCACCAGCGGAGGTGACGCCATCTGAGATTAGTTTTGCCTGTACCTCCCCATTATTATTATTACTATTTTATATACCACAGGTGGCAGACAAGCACACGGCCCACCTGACAGAAAGTGGTTACCGTGGCCTATAGACGTGTGCAAAATCAAGGGAGTCACACTCGCGCTGCCAACCCTGGCCCTGTTAGCACAGAGAGTTGTGTTGTCAAAAATGATTAAAAAAGTAGACTAAAACCGTGCAAGTGGGTACAGCTACAGCCAAATGCTCACTTTTTGTTTTGGTATTATTATTCCTATCCTATGCGTTTATATTAAATTTTATCCATTGTTGACTAAAAACTTTAATTTCATAACTTTAAATTTATATTTTTAAACTATAATACTATTCTTCTTTTTACTATTTCTACTCTAATCTTTAATACGCTTCTGCGCAAAAAAATGAAACCTGATGCAGCTTGAAGTTCATTATAACAATAATTTTGTGAATAAGTTTGGATGCTTGTTATTCAACCACGCTCTAACGGACGCCTGCCTGGGTAGGTACAGGTATAGATTATAATCATAATTTTAAGCTTCTTACAATCCCGAAATAGGTTTCCCTGAAAAGCGGAAATAGTATACGTAACAGATGGCAATAACAACTGGGGAATTCCCTCCATCTCCCAAACAAGTGAAACAAGGAAAATCGCGCGCCGTGTTGTTCAATATGACGCAATCACAAAAACTTTCTAATTTGTAATTGCATCATATTACACAAATTTTCATGTTATTTGATTCAATGTGTATTAATTGAGGTGTTAATGCATAGTAATTATCATCTATTTTGATAATAATAGTAGATAGGTACCTATTAAGTGTCAATACTGATAAGCGTCCTCGTATATAGAAAAACTGAACAATATTTCGTCATTCTTGCAGCGACCACTGCACAAGTAATTACAGAAGGATAGCTCACTTGAAACTTAATGATTAGACAAAAAAATCAGTAATTTAAAATGTCGATATTTTGAACTTTTTAGGAATATTCCAACAATTAGGAACGTTGAAAACTTCCATAATAGAATTAAACAAGAAGTCAATTAATTCAAACAATGACTTTTGTGTAAAGTTATTCAATATTTAAAGTACTTTTGATTTACCACTTACTATTTCAAACATTCTCCGAATGATCAAACTTAAAACTAATACTTATACATATATTGAAAACACACTGGTATTATATCCACAATATTTTTTTAAGACCTGACAGGTTTCGCTTTACGGCATCCTCATGAGGCGAAACTGGTCAGGACTAATAAAAAACGCAATGGAAAAAGTACAATTGTGTTCACATATGTGTAACAACAAATTCCACCAAGTGCCATCAATCTACAGTATAAATAGACTAATACATATATGCACTAAACTTGTATTAAACACCATTAACACAGTTTCTGATGGAGTATTTTTTGAGATGTCTGACTCATTGAGACGGCATACATTGCCTGCTGTTGCACATTATAACAAAATGACGTTCGGCCAATATAATGGAGAGATCTTGAAGACTTCACGATCAGTCCAGCGTGTGTTTTATCTGAGCACACATCGGACCTCATAATTTATGAGAGCTATAATTTGTTAAACCCATACAGTTTTCATAAATTTCGATCTGTGTCAGAAGTTATTGCGTCTGGTGAAGTTACGTATACAGAACATCAATTTGATTGTGCCATATTATTTTGACTATTAAATATTAATTGACCTGCGAAGTGTTGTATTTCTAAGGAATAGTGACTGTATAAGTGAAGGAGCGGACAATGGCAAACTATTTTATATATGCGACTGATGATTCGGGTTCCACACATAGCGACCACTATTTTAATACCAAAGGTTTGGAAACATTGGAAACTTTTCACAATGAAGTCAAAGTTTTACAAGATAGTGCTCGAGATAGTGAAAAGGCAGACAGAATTGTGTACCTTCATTGGAGTAACAAGTGCGTTAGAGTTAAAGAAGATGAGGTAGTATCTCGGTATAATAATAAAAACGGATCAGGTTGTGATACATTGCCACATAAAATTTTGAGCTGGTTGGCAGAAAACTTAACAGAAAATGACACCATTCAGTTACTATATGTAATTACGGATGGTGCTGTTCGAGCAAGCAGTATCAAACCTTGCGATCCTAACATGAAGATTGATAATGTATCATTTTACGCTTTTAATACACATGTTGAAAATATTGACATGTCAGTGGCGTCCATGTTTATTTGTAATAATAAACGTTACATTATCCATTGCAATGAAGAGATGGTAGATGAAACAGATCTGTCGACTGATTTCGATTATGATCAAATTAACACAGAAACATTTGTTGAAAAAATTAAACAATTAAAATCTTATATCAAATTACAATTTCTTACTAAAGAGCCATCGGATCAAATGGCATTAGACGAAATTAAAAAGCTGAAACTTTTACGAACACGTTTATTTGACGAGCTACTGGCTGCAGAAAAAGCGCCTAAAAAAATTATTAACTTGAATGTCAAAGACAAAGACCTTTTTATAGAACAGTTTAAGAAAACCACATTTTTCAAAACTTTGATTAATCCCGAACATCTCAATGCAAAACAAAATATACAAAGTGGCATCAGTGCGTCAGCGTCAGAGAAAGAGGAAGTTTTCAATGTTGATTACGAGAACGTGGAAGAGATCTCATTCCCTGATATAATTATGACTAATGAGACCGGAGTTCCAGTCATTCTGTTAACACATTACAATTTAATCGAAAAGATTTTATTTAAGAGTGAGACCGAGTCAACGGCACACTTCTCTCGCTTCAGAAGCACAATAGACTGTCCATTAATTTTGTTACACGATGATCATTTAAAGAATTCCATTGAGTATTATTACAATTTAGAAGCTTTCAAAAGCATGATGGAACACGGAATGAAGACTGGACCACGCACTCGACAGGAGTTCACAGGAGCCATCGTACCACTAGAGGAGTTCGACGACTACAATGATTATGTACTATCCTGCACTTATTTTGATAAAAGACGAGTACCTTATAACAAAGGATTATTATATTATGTGCTCTACAAAACTTGCGAAAAGCTGGAATACATCGAAGCTAATGTTGTTGAGTATCTGAAAGGTTATGTTGTGAAGCGTATTGCTAAAACTGAATGCTATTTGGGTCTCAGCGGAGTGTCTATAGACGATCCGCTAATAAGAGTGAATCTAACTACTGCTTTGTGGTACTGTGTGGAACTGTCGTCAGTTGTGTTCAAAAACGATCCGAAACATTTTACAAAAGAGAAGATGCGCATGTATTCCAATTTTGCGGTATATATGAAAGAGATCCTTGCGTGGTTCCATTACAGTATTGATACAGACTCAGTCGATTTGCGTGCGGATATATTCAAACATCTGAACCGATTAAAACGCATTTCACGGCCCGAAGAAAAAGCTATGTTTATTTTGGAGCAGATATTCCAGAAAAAAGATGGGTTTTTAATAGCTAAGATCACAATCCCGGAAAACACCTATAAGTTAAACTATGTACAGATGGACCATAGAAAACTCGTGGATGAGAGTGCAGTGTCTGCCGAAGTTGATGTTCACACGTTTGCACATTTCATGGACTACGTTGAAATTACCGATGTGCCGATATGTAAGCAAACTATGAGACCTTACTTCGTAACAGAAGATAAAACATCTTTTTATGAACAAGTACTCAAAAACACCCGAAGAGTTTTAATGAAAAATGAAAATCTGGTATTAGAACCTGTGTCCCAGTTGAAGATTTCGAGAATTTTGTCACTTTACAAATTATTTATATCTTATGTCGAACAATATTCAAAATTCCCTACACTGGAGGACTATAAATCATATGTCTTAAAGAAAAAACAATACAATCGAGAAAAACCAGTGATTTTTGCTACAAATACTTTAGACGCTTTACAAAAAATTTATGATAGGTATGAAAAGATCATCAAAGATACAAACAGCCCCATGGATGTAAATAAATTCCTCGAATTAACTAGGCAGTCCGTGCATAGAGAGAATCGCATCAAGCAAGAGAACCCGATTGGTTTCAATATGGATGACGTATTGAATTATATAAGAATGTGTGAAAGAAATGTCGAATTTGACAACGATTGAAGCAATTGCTGTTTAAAAAATTTTATGATTTATTAAATTATTAAAAAATTAATAATATATCAAATCAATTAAACTATCGCCGTTCATTATTACACATAGGCCTCTCCCAAGGCTGTGTGGATTATTAACTATTTTATATACTTTAAAATAATATATAATGAAAAATTTTGTATTATTTTTTCTTATTTTAATAACAATAATTGAAATACACTTTGTACTTTTTCCACAGTATTTTTTTATTTACAACTATAAATAAGGTTTCCAACTGCAATTGTAAACCTTTGAGGATGCCATAAGACGAAACCGGTCAAGTGTAATAATAACAAACACTGTGGAAAAAGTTCAATTTGTGTAACAACAAATTCCACCAAGTGCCATCAATCAACAGTATAAATAGTCTAATAATTACCCCACTTAGACATTTCCCATGTCCCAATACAAAATCATGCGTCTGTTAGTACACCTGCCGAATATTATTGAAGAGGTTCAAGCGTAGGCGTTACCGTAGCAATAAAAACTTTTCCTTGTTGAACTTCTGTATACGACTATATCTGTGTAATCTATAGGCGTACATATGAGTCATAAGACTCATAAGCCAGCGCACTGTCGCCATGCCATGCCAAACCGGCTGCGTTTTAAGACCACTGAACGCAACAATAAAAACAGTCCAGCCGTGTACTTGGAGTCGAACGCACGTCGCGAATTGTTTTCCATCTATTCATCCACTGATATTAGTTGTACAGAATATACTTATATGTAGAGTGTGGACAATGAACTTGAAAAACTGTGTGCATCATAATGTGCCGTGTTCTGTGATATAATTGCGGATTATATTAGTTCTGTGTCTGTGTTTATACCTACCATCTACGCGCTGTGTTTTCGGTTATATTGACTGATAGTGATATGAAAACACAACAAAATGGTTAACTATTTTATATACGCAACAGATGATTCGTATTCTACATATCAAGATAACTATTTCAATACAAATGCATTGAAGACAGTGAAAATTTTTCACGATGAAGTCAAAGCTTTACAAGATAAAGAAAAGGGGAACACAAAAGATGACAGAATAGTATATCTTCACTGGAGCGGTAGATGCGTAAGAGTTGAAAAAGACATAGTGATAGATCGATACGTACAGCAAAGTGGATACAGTTCAGATACTGTTCCATACACCATTTTGGAATGGATAGCAGCCAATTTGACTAAAGAAGATACGATTCAGCTGCTGTACGTAATCACGGACGGTTCTGTAGTACCACGTAACATCAGGCCATGCGACCCTAACATGAAGATTGATTATGTAAAGTTTTACGCTTTTAATGCAAATGTGAACTGTATAGATATGTCGGTAGCGTCCATGTTTATATGCAACAATAAACATTACGTTACACATTGTAATGGAGAGGTAATAGATGAAACTGATCTGTCTACCGAATTCGATTATGACCAAATTAACATTGAAACGTTTAACGAGAAGATAAAACAACTAAAATCATATATCAAGTTACAATTTCTTACAAAAAAGTCTTCCCATCAAATGGCTCTGAATGAAATTAAAAAGCTGAAACATTTACGAACACGTTTATTCAATGAGTTACAGGCTGCGGAAAAGGAGCCTAAAAATGTAGTAAATCTGAATGTTAAAGACAAAAACCTCTTTATTACACAATTTCGTAACACCACATTTTACAAAACTTTAATCAACCCTGAACATCTAGATGCAAAACAAAATATAGAAAGTAGCATCAGTGCTTTAATAAATTATATCAACAACGATAAGAAATCTTTCCATTTTGACAATTTAAAATTATCCCAAAAATTTACTCCAGCCACACAGGAAGAGGAAGTTTTCAATGTTGATTACGATAATGTGGAAGAGATCGCATTCCCTGATATAATTATGACTAATGAGACTGGGGTCCCAGTCATTCTGTTAACACATTACAATTTAATCGAAAAGATTTTATTTAAGAGTGGGGCGGAGTCAGCAGCTCACTTCTCTCGCTTCAGAAACACAATAGACTGTCCATTAATTTTGTTACACGATGATCATTTTAAGAATTCAATTGAGTATTATTACAATTTGGAAGCGTTCAAAAGCATGATGGAACATGGAATGAAGACTGGACCACGCACACGACAGGAGTTCACTGGAGCCATTGTACCACTAGAAGAGTTCGATGACTATAACGATTATGTACTATCCTGCACTTATTTTGACAAAAGACGAGTACCTTATAACAAAGGATTATTTTATTATGTGCTCTACAAAACTTGCGAGAAGCTGGAATACATCGAACCTAATGTTGTTGAGTATCTGAAAGGTTATGTTGTGAAGCGTATTGCTAAAACTGAATGCTATTTGGGTCTCAGCGGAGTGTCTATAGACGATCCGCTAATAAGAGTGAATCTAACTACTGCTTTGTGGTACTGTGTGGAACTGTCGTCAGTTGTGTTTAAAAACGATCCGAAACATTTTACGAAAGAGAAGATGCGCATGTATTCCAATTTTGTAGAATATATGAAGGAAATCCTATCGTGGTTCAATTACAGTATCGATACAGACTCAGTCGATTTGCGTGCGGATATATTTAAACATCTAAACCGATTAAAACGCATTTCACGGCCCGAAGAAAAAGCTATGTTTATTTTGGAGCAGATATTCCAGAAAAAAGATGGGTTTTTAATAGCTAAGATCACAATCCCGGAAAACATCTATAAGTTAAACTATGTACAGATGGACCATAGAAAACTCGTGGATGAGAGTGCAGTGTCTGCCGAAGTTGATGTTCACACGTTTGCACATTTCATGGACTACGTTGAAATTACAGATGTGCCGATATGTAGCCAAACTATGAGACCTTACTTCGTAACAGAAGATAAAACATCTTTTTATGAACAATTAGTCAAGCTAACCCAAAAAGTTGCTGTGAAATACGGAAAACTGGAATTTGAAACTGTGTCCCAGGTGCATATTTCACGAATTTTATCTCTGTACAAATTATTCATATTATATGTCGAACAACATTTAAAATTCCCTGCACTGGACGATTATAAATTATTTGTGTTAAAGAAAAAACAATATTACAGAGAAAAACCAGTGGTTTTCGCGACAAATACTTTAGACGCTATAGAAAGAATTTATGTCAGGTACGAAAAGATCATTAAAGATACAGATAATCCCATAAATGTGAATAAATTCCTCGAAATAACTAGGCAGTCCGTGAATAGAGAGACTCGCATTAAGCAAGAGAACCCCATTGGCTTCAATATGGATGACATACCAAATTACATAAAAACATCGGAACGTAATATTAAATTTGACAGTGATTAATTGTTTTTAATGTTAAGTACAAGACTTTGTAAATAGTTGTTTTTGTCAGTCAATAAGTTAATCAAAACAGACCTAATTTTAAACTAAAATAAACAAATAGTTCTCATGTGAATTGTATTGTGTTATTTTTCCTCGCTTCACAAAACAAGTCGAACTTGTTTAAATTCGGTGGACTCGGCTCCAGGCTTTTTACTTTTATCCTTGACTTAACATTGTGTTTGTTTTGCTCTTTGAGATTTTTGCAGACTACAGATTGAGTTTTGGTCTTAGTTTTAATCAATGATATAGTTTTGATCAAATGTTTTCGTTTAATTGTATAAAAAGTTGACTAGAAAAAATATAACTATAACTAAAGCTTAGAAATATAAAGTAAAAATATCAAGGAATTCTATAGGAAATTTAAATTATAAGTAAACTAATGTAATAAGATATAAACTAATATTTACAAGAATATAAAATATATATATATATAAATATATATTCTTGTAAATATTAGGAATTCTATTGAATGAAATAAACGGAAACGAAAAAGTGAAGCGCAAATCAACAGTCGGTTCTCATTGTCAGACAGAATTTTATTAAGCCTGCATTGTGTGTGGGAGATGCCGAGGTGGGTCCTTGTGAGAGTGGGGGTTATTTTATTGGTCACAGTTATGCTGAAGAATGCGAGTGCGTGGGCTGCCGCCGCCGCCGCCTTCTGTGAGGAAGTGATGCTTGAGAAGGAGGCAGGGGAGCGCGGCCGGTGGACTTAGGTCCCTCCCGTTCCACATTGCCCGCAATGCGCGAGGGCGATTCGGGCGTTGAACGACCTACGTCCTCCATCAGCGCAGGCCAGTAGGGATGCGCGAGGGATATGCGAAACCTCAAACCTCACCTCCGGTAACTGATGATCTGAGGCAACCGTGCGGTTTTAGTCGGTCCGAGTCCAACATAACCACCCCCATCGGGTCCGGCGGGGTGGGACCCGAGGGGATTTCCCCACGTTAAAAATAAAAGCCTACATTGTGTAGCTATAATGTTCATAGTCCTGAGTACTCTGAAGCTCCCGTCTGCTACTTTCACCTCGCCTGATGTTAAGCTAATGACGATGTAAGATTTTAATGGCTATGGTTATTTATTTGAGTTAGTCATATTTTGAGTTTTTTTCATAGTCATAGTTTGAGTAGTGCCAAGAACTACCGTGATCATGGCGCTTGCAACAGCACCGAAATATCGAACGTGGCAAATATCCCACTTACTTTTATAACGGTAGCTAATGGTGAAGTCTGGGTTTTAGTTTATCCTTTTTTACATTCGAAAGACCCGTGTTAGATCTCTTTGTCACCTGTTGTTGGTAAGTGGTAAATAAATATTCCACACAACGTAACATTCTACACAACGTTCTACACAATGCTATCTATAACCCATGGTAGGCATAGCTTAACTAGCTTGTGTTATGGAATCTAGAATCTAAACATACTTAGATACTATTTTTTTTTAAATACATATACATCATACATAGAAACACCCAGACCAATGCAAATATACATATTCATGCAAACAAATATTATTAGCACAGAGCGGGAATCGAACCCGCATCTCCTGCGTAGCAGTCGGACGTTCTACCGCTACGCCACACAGAGGTCCACAGAGGTCGTCAAATAGGTATACACACTGTTAAATATACACACAGGCCTAGAAGCAACCTATTTGATGTAGTCACCCAGCTTCCCGGGAATGCAGATTCAGGCATTTCATTTTGAGTATCCTACAACAGGAGGAAGTGACTTACTGGAAGCGACCGCTGACTCGGAGCTGACGTTCCTATGGGCAGCCACAACATCACTATAGCTGGTCTGAATGCAGGGCTGCGAAGACGGCTGGGCGGTCACCCAGTTGGCGAGGCGCTGGACGGGGTCAGCTGTAAACACATATCGTCCATATTTGTTACTTATACCTCAATACCCCTACCTCCTCCGAAACTTTTTACAATTTAATTACGGTCTGCTTACAGTGATGACGCGATTATTTGATATTTTGACTACCATCTGACCTCCTGTACCCACTCGTAATATCGATTGTTAATTATTAAAGATTACGTCCACCAAGGACCAAGGTAGGTAGGTAATTATAAGAGCCCAGTATCAGATTACTCTTCTCCTCTTTTTGGTTTGTTTTACCGACTTTTACGGGAGCGACTGCAATCTGATCATTCAACTTCGAGAAGAAAGCCTGCGACAGTCTCCTCTATCAAAAGCGGGCGTAGTTATAAGTGAAGTCGGCTTGGACCCCAAAGATCTTGGTTGGACCCCAAAACCATCGATATTGTCAAATGGCCTATTTGCAGTGGCAGGAATTGAGTTATACGTACCCCCCTATAACTCGATTCTAGCCGGCTTGCCAACTAAATCAACGTAAATTTATTTTCCATTGGTTTTCTTATCAAAATATTTCACCATATTTGCCTATAAAAACTTAACAGAGGTGTAGGTACTTCAAGGAGCTATCGCGAAGGAGTGTACCTACTCTAAATCGTGAGTACTCACAGACGTCGGTGTTGGTGAGCACTCCGCAGGCTCTGGGGATGTCTCCGGGCCTGGCGTTCTGCACCAGGTGCGCGAACGCCTCCGTGATGCCGTACCAGTAGAACGTGGTTAGGTCTGAGGTGGAGTTGGAGTTGATGGGCGAGCAGGTCCTGTAACAAAAGGAGACAGATAAAAATATATTTACTAAAACATTCTACTATGTCTACTGTACTATGTGAGACTGTCAATCTATGTTAAGGTATTTTTGAATGAGGATAAAGAATTATTGTAAATAAAGTACTTATTAATAAAAATAAGTCGGCAGGCTAATGTAAATATTCATATTACATATTATATTGTTAAATTAAAGTTCAGACAGAATCGCTTAGGTACTGTGAAATTTGAATACTGAGTGGTGACTATGCGCCTACTGAACTTGTTAGAGCAACTAGTCACATTTCGTTGTGTTGTCTTATTTTTTTTACAGTTTATTGATGGTATGAAAATAGTATCTTGGTGGGATCACATACAGTACGAGTGAAGCCAGGTTTTAGTTTCTATAGATTTAAGAGAACAAAATAACTAAAATGAGCATCATAATACGACCGTAATAAGTGAAAAATAGAAATAAAACGTTTACATTTCAGCATTTCGGAGTGCAGAAGAATATTGTTTTATTTTCATTTAGAAGCATCAAAATATGCAATATTTTATTATTATTATGAAAACATGAGTTAATATTTATCATAACTTGATGTAATAGTAAATATTACAGTTGCATGTCGTAATTCAAATGAACCGTGCGCCTGTTGCTTTTTTTAGATCAACTAAACACATATCGGCGCATTGTACCTACTTCTGTTTTTATTTTTGTCAATCATTCGATCCAATTATCTATGTTATTAATCATTTTAAATATAGCTAGTTTATTTAGGTATCTACCAACGTAATCGTTTAAAAATCTGTAAAATAGACATCCAAGTCTATTCAAGAAGTCCTCTTTTATTTCGCATTATTATAAAAAAATATTAATAAGAAAAAAGGCGTCAACGTGCTAAAATAATTTCTTTAATCAGCAATAGAATTAAGCGAAGGAGACTCGTAAACCACTCAGCCCGCGAGCGGAAGCGGCTCGGGCGTCGGAGGTTGTAAATTGACCTCCGTCAAGAAGCGCGGGCCTAGGGGTGCCGGGTGAAGCCACCTGTCACCCTAGCAGAAGCAGGCCGCGGCGGTGCGCGATACACGCCTCCCTATACCCGGGGATGACATGGGGACTCCGTGGTCCCCACACCCGAAGAGGGCCGTCTCATAAGAGACGGTCCTGGACCGGCCGGGGTACGAGGGATATGTCTCAAATCATCTCACCTTCGTCAACCTGCGGCCCACACAGCCGGCGTGCGTTTTAGTCGGTTATAAAGTCCGACATAACCACCCCACCGACCGATATTGCCAGCTGTCAAATGCGCGGGGAGCCGTGGTGTCGCGTCGCCTCTACGGAGCTCTTGTTATAGAAAACACGCGGGGTTCCACACACTGAAAACGCAATCAAGCGCGATGTGGCAAAACACGCGCGTACAAGCAGAAAACACGCGTCCGCGCGCGTAGGTATGGCACACTGAAATCTGCCAACACGCGCCTGATTTTGGCGGTATTTTAGTCCGAGCGCAGTTAGACTTTTCTGTGTAGATGTTTGAGACTAACTGAAAATCAATAATACTTAATGCAATACGTGTATAAGCATTTGTTTGGAAAATGTGTCATTCAAGAATGCCGATGCGTCTAGTCACTTACCTAGCACTGTCCGTTAAAGTGATAAAGATATAGTTTAGCAAGCCAGGAGCAAAGTGTAATGATCCCTCGCAAATAGTATGACTTTTTATTGAAAAGTAATAATTTTGAGCAGCTCTGGTTCTACGATATTCCATAGAGCGGCAAACACCACGCATCCCCGCATCCCGCCGCGTGACGCGGAGCAGAATCAAAATCGTCTGATATAATAAGCGTAGGTATAGTGCCATCTTTTGCATTATATAAGCACCTATTCCAAAAAGGTTCATCACGTATCTACTTATTACGCAAGTATTTATATAGTGCACTAGATGGCGCTGTAAAAACTTTAACAATAACGTTTTACAGAATGATAATAAAATTAAATACTTCCATATCTTTGGAAATGTCTGTCCATGGATAATTCCTTGATTTAAAAAATCCATCCCTATATCAATTCAAATGGAACTCGAGCAGAGCAGTTCCACTTACTACCACTACAACGCCGCGACAGTTTTTGTTTAGATATACCAACCGCAATGCCTGAACTTTAGGGCGTTTACCGGGCCCCATTAAGAAGTCCGGGGCCCAAACCAACTTCGCAAGCTGCCGATAGACGGATAATGCTATGGCGCAGTTTTCCCCAAGAGACTGGGAGGTCAGGCGTAAGTTGCTTTCACAAAAACAAAATTACGAGGTATGGAGCAGGTTTTCATCTTGGGGTTGGAATGTCAGACTGTCGTCGCTCTCTATTACTAGTGAAATAAAAATTTGAATCATACTAACTGGAACAGCTCCGATGCCCTCGTGGCTCCTCCCTCTGTGGCGAGGAGTGCCACCACCCTCTCCATGCTCTGTTGGATGCCGGTAAGACAGTCCTGGCCGCCTTGCGACCTGATGGCGTTGGCGACAACCTCCAGATACTCTGTAAAATGGATGCATGATTATAACCTAGAATTCACACTGCTCACCAATCTATCTAGTCCATTTATTTATTTAATTCTTTATTGCACACACACAGTACAGATATCATAAACAAAACACATCAAAGAAGATGTACAAAGGCGAGCTTGACTCAAGATGAGTTCTCTCCCAGCAAACCTTTGAGTAGCAGAGAAGCATATAGAAATGAAGGGGGATGTGAAGTGTACGTTACAAAAAAAAAAAAAAGATAAACGTCCATAGGCCACGGTAACCACATTCCAACAGGTAGACAGTGTACTTGTTTGACACCTAAGTAGTAAAAATATGACACAAGGACCTACTGATGCTTTTACCATAAGAAATTACCGGCAGCTCCTCCCGCTAGAAATGCAGATCCTAGTCCAGTGGCCCATTTCAGGTTATTCTGCTGTTTAGTAGTTAACTAGGGATGTATGTACATACATCCTGGTCAAAGACATCCTTTATATCGCAGTCGGTTAAGGATACGTCCTTCATAACATCTTACCGCGGAAGTTCTCCTGCGCTATGAGGGGCCCACTGTCTGAGAAGGCCGCGTTGACCAAGTGAGGGTACGCCAGCCTCATCCACGTCGCCATGGAGCCTGCGTACGAGCACCCGACCAGAGCCACTCTTGCACCTCTGAAACAATTAACGGACGCTGAAGGAAACCGGATTTACAGTGTCCTACCAACATGTTATGGCCTCAATCGACCTCATTCATGATAGTTGATGCAAACATATATAAACGATACGCAGGCTTTTCTCTCGAGTTTGAGAGGTCAAGCGACAGTCGCTGACATAAAAGCTAATAAACCAATCAAAAATATTAATAAAAGTTTGGTTTGGACGCAACAGGGAAATCACTAGGAAGATAAAGATGATTATGTGGCGTATGCCATGTACATAGGGAGGTAGGACACGAGTCTTATTAACGGAACTGTCCAAGCCCCCTCCCCCCTCCCTGCGACATGACAACGCTTGAATAAAATATTACTATTAGGTCTATCAAAGTTATAACCCTATAGGGCACAATTAAATGTCAACTTTTTGAAGGTTGTTTTTGTGACGAGGTTTTAAAATCTTTAATTTAATTTTTATTATACACTTTTTGGTGGTTTTTGGTCACCACTGGTGAAGTCTTTGACTAGATATTGATATGACGACATGATATTGAGACCCATATTAAGGGAGTTGTGAAAAATAAAGGTAATTTGCCATTCTGTAGTGGCGGCCATTTTGTATTTGAAATTTATCATAGTGAATTTTACTAGTCAAGCCCATTCATTTGATACTTATATTGAGTTGTGAACAATATGCTCTCCGTTATTTTGTAGCGGCGGCTATCTTGGACCGATGTATTTCAAACATAGCTAAGAACACACACCAAACTTATAACGCCCCATCTTTTTTGCGTCGGGGGTTAAAAATAAGGATAGTCTTGTTTGTGGTTGTGCTTGGTGTTGATGGTTTGTAGTGAGCAGTTTTCTATTATCAAATAATAAGAATTTGTTTTTACCTTTAAGCTTCACCAGGAGGAGAATTCCAGCTCATAAGTTGTTGACCGCTGGACTATTATAGTGTAGGCATTGCTCAACCGCAAGACTAACTGCTAAGACAACCGCAGTCTTGCACGTTAGCGACTCGTGCACAGATTCCATCATGAATAAGAGTAACGATATGACAAATTCATTGACTGCAAGACTGTAGTGGAGGATATTCACAAATTGCAACCGCAGTCGGATTCCAGGTATTATGAGTCTTGTATGAGTGGTTATGAGTGCAAAGTTAGTGCTTTTCATTGATACATACGTACATACATATAATCACGCCTTTATCCCCGGAGGGTTAGGTAGAGGTGAATTAACACCCACATTTCACCAATAATTGTATTCGGTCCCACGTAATAGGGGGTGAGCCTATTGCTGTATTTCGGGCACTATTGTTGACTCGAGCCATGCATCTGAGGCTGAGTCTGGGCTGTCTATATCTGTCCGATGTTAAACAGCCCTATCCCTTAGTCGCCTTGTACGACACCGCATGGGAAGAGATGGGGTGGTCCAAATTTTACTCTGCCGGGAACCACGCGGCATGCTTCTTCATTGATAACTAGAATTTATGCCCTAGGGTTCGTGTGGAATATTGATTCCTTTTCCGTGACTCAATGGATTAAAAAGAGAAAAATTAATAAAAAGAAGCCATTTTTTTATACCACTTAGGTGGCAGACAAGCACACAGCCCACCTGATGGGAACTGGTTACCGTGGCCTATGAACGTGTGCAACACCAGAGGCGTCACACTTGCGCTACCGACCCTGAAGAAACCTCCCAATGCCCCTTTTGAAGAACCCCATATTGTAGGCGCATGGAAAAACCGTGGCAGGGAGTTCATTCCACAGTTTGAGTGTACGTAGGATGAAGTTTCTTTCATACCGCACAGTGCGTACTATATATAATCATCTATCATACAGTCCGTCCATCACATCTTAGGTCCTCCTCTCCCCGTGTAACTATTATACCTACCTACCTACATTCAATGATCAGACCCGATTTAACCATATGGTATACCCAAACGAAGATTGACATTAGATCGAGATTTAATTTTGAACATCTTTTATCAACGAGATATTTGGCTTCCAGGTCAAGCATCTGGTTAAGCTTATTACTTAAACTACGGCTGACCATTTTTAAATTGTTGCTCTTATATTCGCAGAAATTAAAAGAAATAAACAAAAGTATACATTAAGTTCCTAAAAAGGTCAAGTAATTACAATTAATTAGGCTTAATTGTTAAAAGGCAGTCTAATTATACCAAGTACACTTTTAATGCTGCTAATATAAATTTATTTGACTAAGAAAATGGGTCCGAACTGTACAGCGCTACTAACTTTGTATTGCGGCTTTCCTTCAATGTGCTTCAGGATTTTAGTACAGTTATTTTGGAGGCTTAAACTGGCTTAGGAAAGGTTAGGGTACGGTGGAGACCCGACTTGCTACTTTTGCTATAAGTACGGCAAACATGTTTATTTTTTCTTATTGTGAAAAGTCTACCTATGGATAGAGTGATTTTTAGAGCAAACCAGTATACCTGTTGATTAATGTATAAGTTTCCAGCTCAAACTTTATTCACATTCTTTATTGTACACAAAACACATTTTTATAACAAAAAAGTAGAATGATATTGTAGTACAAAAGCGAGCTTAACTCAATGTTGAGTTTTCTTCTAACAAACCTTAAAGTAATAGAGGGAAAATAAAAGTTATTGAAAGAGGGCAGAGCCAGGTGTACAGCAAAGTGGATATGACAGACTAGGAAAGAAAAACTTTCCTTTCAGGGTTGAAGGCAGTCAGCAGTCGCCACCCGTAAAAATGAGAGGAGTGGACTCTGAAGTCAAAAATTAAGTTTATCGATGCAGAGTGGCGAAAAGAAGGCGATAGAAGAAGTTCTTACCTCGATCTAATTTGTCACATAATATCTCAAAGCCGTTGGGAATCGGGATATATTGTCTCCTCACCACTGGTGGGGTCCTGTATACCCACATGACTTGTCAATGAATCCTTTTTGCTGATAACAACCTATATTATGACGTAAGTGCCATCTGCCAGGTTTGAAATCTTAACGAATATTGACGTAAATTCATTGTTGACTATAAAATTCTCAAAATGACTAAAATTACTCTACTTAGAACTTTATACCAGTAAGCCTATGGTTAGATAATAATAATGTTATTGGTAATTGTTAGTTAAGTAAACAATTAATTAATAGTAAGGATTTGTTTATAACTACATTGTAATGAATGAGTGAGTAACGAATTCTCTGAATTGTGAAGTGATTCTGTATATCTATGTACTGGAAAATATTGTATAAGGATTTTTTTAAAAAGGCCATGAATGGTTGTTTTCATTGATGTTTTAATATAGGAACGCTTTTTTAATGGTCTGGTATTATATTCAATAAAGTACTTATTTACTCCTGAGGGAGTGTTCATATTGATATGTGCTAGCTGGTCGCTCAATGGTATCTAAGCGAGCAGTGTTCAAAATTATCTTTACATAACACATTTATACGGATACAAATGCAATTTATAGAATACCGCGGCCATAATAAGTGTGACTCCCCTGGTGTTGCACACGTTCATAGGCCACGGTAAACTCTTTCCATAAGGTGGACCGTGTTCTTGTCTGCCATCTAAGTTGTATAAAAAAATTTGAGAACAGTCTTGACATATACCTCGACAGACAGACGACGGTCTACCAAATGATACTATAGGTAAAAGTTCCATTTTTTCATTATGAGGGACGAAATACCCACCATCCCTTCATCCGGTGCAAGTTGGGGTGAACCATAGTGTCCTCAAATTAACCCGGAAAGCCCCCTGGTTCAAGGTTACATGGGGTGCGAGAGAAAATTTTCTTGGCCTACGTTACTTACGCTTACGTATTAGTCTCATTAAAAAGACAAATAACTTACTTGAATTGTCCTTCTTCGAAGTCATCACTTCTAATGTACTCGATAAACTGCGCGAGATCAGCCAGCGCCTGGTCCACAGTCAGGAACATGAGGCCTTCCGTACTCGTGTCACTGTAATGAAAATAAAACATGGTCAATGATCAAAAAAAAATGCTAATTTGGATTTATAGTACGAGGAGGGCACACCGTAATATCGGTGGTATGACCCATCATGGAGGAGGAAGGACTGGCTAGAGAGGCCACACGGTAGCCTCTCGTAACGGCTGACATAGGTGATCAGCAGGCACAGGGATACTTTCGGAGACAAAAAGCAAGTAAGTACAGAGACGAGAAAAGTTGAAATATGTGTTCCCATCTTCGCCACGACGATGTAAGAGCTCCCCACCAAAATTTAGGATCTCATTTGCTAATAAGTTCGGCAATCGAATGTGACTTTCGAACCGCACAACCTTCGACGAGTGGAGGCATCTCGGGCTACGGAAGTCGCTTAAAGACCTTCGTCCTGCACGAGTTCGGGCCTGGGGAAGTACCTTTATCGCCTTTATTACTTTTATCGCCTCCCCATATCCGGGGATATGGACACCGTAGTTCCGAATTATTCCCAGTAGTCCCCTCTAGCCCTGTCCCCCGGGGTGACAGCTGGGACTTTTCTTCCCAGTTGTTACCGGGGTGATAATTCGTAAAATGTCAACAAAAACTATAGTGTGGATTTTTGGTGCTAAAATGCATGTTGTAGAATTTGATTTTTAAGATAGATAGATAGATAATTATTTATTATACACCAATAGATTACAGTACAACTTGTAGGTAGCATGCATACAGTTTAATGTGCAATGGGCGGCCTTATTGCTGAAAGCGATTTCTTCCAGGCAACCTTGATTTTTAATTAAAATTTATCGAGTAGGGCATGTAGAGTATCCAAATAGGGAAGGAAGGAAATATACATAAACGAGGGGTCCATCTCCAAATCAGAGATGGCTCTGGGTCGGCCGGGGTGCGAGAGTTATGTTTCTGGCTCTCAGCTTAGCCCAGGCAAATGAAAAACCATAGATCGCGTGGGTGATTTTATCGGACTCGAACCGACTAAAATCGAATCGAGTCCACATAACCACCTCCGTATCCGTGGGGATCAGTTACCGATTGGTGGTGCAAGCAAATTTGATAATTTCAATAAAAAAGGGGCCCAAATTCAGACAAATACGATATGAATACATGAATACATTAGTATCAGCTCGTATCACATCTTGCGACAAATCTCTCACATGTGACGTCACGGGCCAGCTCATATCTGACCTAGGGTCACAGGGACAACGATCAATTGACCCCATAATTCGTCATGTCCTGGGCGTTAACTTCGGATTTACAGTAATGTGCTCAATTGAGTTATAGTGGCCATATGTGCAATGTGTTGATGCTCTAATTGATATAATATAGGCGCCATATACTATGTTTGCATTTGCATGACTTAGAACATAATATTATGTTATAGCAGAACAAGCAAACGTTGTTCTATCATATAAATTCATCATCATTTTCTTGTCCCCATCTGGCAATAGGTTCACCCTCTGGGACTGAATACAATGATGAAAAGTGGGTGTTAATTCGCCACAGTCTAACCCTCCGGGGATAAAGGTGTGATTATATGTATGTTTGTTTCTTGTCTCAATTATTTGGGTTGACGCACAATGTTTGAGGAGGACACGGCGGTATTTCCGCCCAATTGAGCAGTCCGACTGGGGAAGTATCTCCGCTCTACAGAATACCGCGGTTATAATAACTTCGTGTTGTGTTCCCGGCGGTGAGTAGGGTAGCCAGAGCTCACTGGAGAGTTTTTGTGCTGTCAGTGGGATGACCAAAGCCTTGTCCTGCTTTGTCTTCTACACTGACGGCACAAAATCTCTGTTCTTACAGGGTCTCCACATAAAAACGGCATCTTGGATTTGCATAAAAGAGCCCCCCACCCCTGGTAAGTTGTCACCGTAACACTTATCTAAAACTATGCACCAATCAAACCTGATCCCATAACTGAAAACTGCATCAAAATCGGACAAGTAATTTTAAAGAAAAATGGAAACAAACATCCAACCTCTCACCCCACAGGCATATACCGTCTCCGTTACGTTGTAGATAAAAAAAACAACAGTAGGTATCGTGATTTAAATCTCCTATTATCCCTAATATTAGGTAGGTAGGTAAGTACATAATACATAAGGCAATTTTAAACGGGCACAGCTTCCCGACCCTTCCCAGGGGAGACACAAACCGTTTTCTTCTTTCACACAAAACTGACTTTAATTCGACAAAAATATTGCTTCGAGTGCCACTTCATGCATACTGAATGTTGTATTACAAACTTAATATTACTAGAGGAGGAGACCCTGAGGATATGAGGATAAGGGTGACTTTAGAGTGTACTGCCTTCAGGATATGTTTGTTAGAAATTAAAGAGGTAATTAGTACGGATTACAGTTCAGGTTAAGGCGCTTCACCAACCTTCCTTGAGCATATATATTTCCTATTTGCTGCAAGTATAGTAACAGTCATATTTTTTGGATTGGTGATTAAAAACCAATTTTGGAGAAATTAAAATCATTATCAAATTAACTATCTATTAGTGCTAGTTGCAAATTACAATTACGCATAATTTAAGCCGGAGATCATGCGTGAAATCATCATTTACAATTTCTCTTTTTTGTGATTTTTGTTTATCGAATTTAATTACATGATTTTTTTTATACCACTTAGGTGGCACCTAATGGAAAGTGATTACCGTGGCCTATGGACGTGTGTAACACCAGAGAAGCTACACTCCCGCTGCCGACCCTGTAAGCACAGAGAATCTGTGCCGTCAGTGTTGAGAACAAAGCAGGACAAGCCTTTAGTCATCCCACTGACAGCACAATTTCTCCAGTGAGCTCTGGCTACCCTACTCACCGCTGGGAACACACCACGAAGTTATTATAACCGCGGTATTCTGTAGGGCGGAGGACTTCCCCAGTCTGAATGATTTTTGAGTTATAAAAATAAAGATAGAATTTGATGTTTCGATAGATTTCAAAGTCAGTTTCAAATAGATACATAGATAAATTCAAGCGTCTTTCTCCTCTGGACAGGCGATAATATGCCTTTAGTTTTTCAAAATAATTAAGAAAGTTCATAAAAGTTCCTCCTTAAACCATTCTCGATTAACTTACGCTTATATTGGCCTTTCACCCTCATCTCTTAAATCTGTTTATATCCATCTTAATCACTACATCTTTAACTATACCACATTGTACCCTTTCCATGCAGTTCCTCACTTAGTCTGTCAATAAAATTCACGACAAAATAGCTACAAAAAAATGTGTCGCGTAATATTTTGCTCGAAGAGGCGCCTTAAATCTCCAAGATAGATATTGGGGTCGCCGGAAGTGATGATTCTGGGTATATTTCCTCGGGACTTTTTGCAATCATTGTATTAACAAGGCCAGTGATTACCATGTTAATTAAATGTGAGTGGACCTTTTTGGGGATGGGTGGCTTATTCGCGAATTAGTAACCCGACAAAGGAATTAAGTGCTTAACTTTGGTTTTTTTTCGGCTCAAGTTAAAAGGGGATTAACCGTATTGTTCGTTGTTTGTTTAATTTTTTTGTTTTTATTTAGGCCACTTGGAATGAATGAGTACTGAGTGAATGATACACAGCATATGGGTTAAGGTCCAAATGTAATAGGTGGCGAGCTTATTGCCTTTAACTGGGCACTTATAAACCTGCGATAAATACACATAACTTCGAAAAGCATCGAAAGGTCATTGGTGTGTGCCATGGTAAAACCTGGGATCGAACCCGAGACCTCGTCTCAGCAGTCCATTACCCATACCATTTTTTTTTGTACGTGCGCAAATTCCCCACGGATACCTCACCACGGGAGCCGGTGGGAGAGGTTATGTCGGACTCGAACCTGCATGTGGGTCGCACGCTGCATGTGGGTCGTTTTGGTTGCCGAAGGTGAGGTTGACAGGCATATTCCTCGCACCCCGGCCGACCCAGGGCCATCTCTCACGATCTGGCCCTCTAACCCACACCACTAGGCTACCGCAGTTAAAATCCTAAATTATGGTTGAATACGCCCTACTTATTGTTTTTGTTAAATTAAACATGTATAATTTAATTTCTTGAAATTTCAGTTGAACAAATGATACATTATTTCTATCTAATGTACAACTAATACATTTACATAATTTACAATTGTACAAATGACACTCAATTAGTTGAATTTGTTCAATTCATTGAACAAAGTGGATTTTTTTTTTTTTTTTTTTTTTTATAAGAATATTAGCAACCGCGATTACTAATATTCCCTTTAACCCCTCCAACTAAGCTAAATTGCTTGTGCTAGGAGTGGGTTCACGTCGGTAGTGTAATGGTCAGGATTCGAACCCGGAACCTCTCGATCGTAAGGCCGACTCCTTAACCACTAAGCTACCGACGCTTCTATAGTCATCTTTTCCCAAGGGTGTCGTAAGAAGCGACTAACGGAGAGTCGCTTCTTACGACACCCTTCGGAAAAGACGGGGTAACGGAGAAATACGTAGACGACGCTCGTATGACTGCGAGAGAATGAAACATCAATATAAAGATCTGTACCAACACTTCTGGCCAGCGCGGAAACAGTAGGACAAAGCGTCCCAATATTGAGAGAGCAGTCCAGCAGTGGGCTGTGATATACTAATTTATTAATACCGGCTCGGAGGTAAGGAGGTGAGGATAGTTTGGGCTCCATACACTCATGTATAACCTATACTGATACCTAAACGATTATTTATCATCTAGTCCCTTTGCTATCAAGGCGGCGATTGTTTTTATCTATGTTAAGAACATGATGCTTCAAATTCTTATCTTATCTCAACTAAATCGGAATTTATCTAATTTTAATTAGAATCTTAATTTTAATCAGAAATAAATAGGTTATATTATAGAATGCCGCGTGGTTCCCGGCAGAGTAGATTTTGGTCCACCCCATCTCTTCCTGTGCGGTGTCGTACAAGGCGACTAAGGGATAGTGCTGTTTGACATCAGACAGATATATACAACCCAGACTCAGCCTCAGATGCATGGCTCGAGTCAACAATAGTACCCGAAATACGGCAATATGCTCACCCCCAATCACGTGTGACCGAATACAATTATTGGTGAAATGTGGGTGTTAATTCACCTCTGCCTAACCCTCCGGGGATAAAGGCGTGATTATATATATGTTTGTATGTATATTATAGAATAGTAGTTTTCTATATCAATTATATTACTGTATTTCATTTCTAGCTTCGGTTATGCTCAGTGGTTATCCCTTCTGTACTTGATTCTTTGTAGATAACTGCCTACCATGTCACATCATATCGCCCGCTTGCCGGCAGGACGACTTGTGACTATTTATATATTTATTTATTTATTAAGGTACATCAACAGTATTCATATTATACATTTTCTATAATAGTTGCGCATCCGTGTAATATTCCAATATGCGTAGGTACCTATTAGAGACGTACACAACGTTCGCATGCATTAAAATAATAATTGGACGAATTTATTTAGACAAAAGAGTTAAACCAGCATACATTAATTTCATAATAATTTGATTATTAATAATACATCGATGTGATTCGATTTTATGATTATTAAAATTAAATAATGGTATGAATAAAGTGTGAAATTTGCATAGGTACATTGAAATCATAAGCAATTTGATTATTAAAATAATTACTGTATAATATGTATAATATAATGACTAAATGAACGATTAAACTTGAAAAATGACTATGTGGCGTCGTGGGAGAACGTTCGAATGCTATGCAGGAGGCGCGGGTTCGTATCCCGCTCAGTGCAAATATTTGTATGCAGGAATATGTATATTTGTATTGGTCTGGGCCTATTTATCCGCATTCTAGATGCCATAAATCAGGCTAGTTAAGCTTAATATGGGTCTAGATATCGTTATGTGGAATGTGTTGTAGAATATTTATTATTGTAGAATATTAAATACAAAAATTATTACCTAAATAACAAAGTAGGTTCTTGAGATTATTGCACTCAAACAAACTCTGTAACTTCACTATGCAAACTTTTGTGTTATAAACTATAGCTTATTCTCTGCCTATACCTCTCAAATATAAAACACACTGATAAATAAGAGACGTAATTCAGTGGGGGTTGGCAGAGAGCCAGGGCACGTGCCGCCGTCGGCTGTATATCACCGCGCTATTGTTCGTTTTATGGGACGTACAGAACAGTACTGTCGAACCATATGTAGTGTAAAAGATAGTTAGGTCAGGGATTGTTATTGTATAGCTAATACCTGCCCAAAACTGGGTAGTTACCTATATGACATACATACATAATATTATACTAGAGGGTATAATATAGAGCCCAAGTAAGGAGCTTTGGGTTCAAGCTAACCTCAATAGCTCACAGAACGATTTTAGGAGTTGGACACGACGGTATTCCCGTCCGAATTGAGCAGTCCGACTGGGGAAGTACCTCCACCCAACAGAATACCACGGCTATAATAACCTCGTGTTGTGTTCCCGGCGGTGAGTAGGGTAGCCTGAGCTCACTGGAGAGTTTTTGTGCTGTCAGTGGGAAGACCAAAGGCGTGTCCTGATTTTATGTTCTGCACTGAAGGCACAGAAAATCTCTGTTCTTACAGGGTCGGCAGCACATATGTGATTTCACTGGTGTCACACACTTTCATAGGTCACGGTAACCACTTTCCATCAGGTGGGCCGTGTGCTTGTTCGCCACCTAGGTTCTGGCGTAATCTTTTCTCTCAGATTTAGGAGATCAGATGGCAGTCGTTCCCATAAAAACTATATAAGCCAAACCAAAAGGGGCAGACTAGTAAGTAGACCCCGGTGTCTGAGATGAAAGCCATGGATGCAAGCGTCAAACTGCCTGTGGTTTTTCTAACTATACTTAATATGGGGTTCTTTAAGACGGGTATTAGACGGTTTCTACAGGATCGGCAGTACACGTGCGACTCTGGTATTGCACAGGTCCAAAGGCCAACCACTTCCTATCAGGTGGTCTGGGTGCTTGTTTGCCACTTAAGTGGTATAAAAAAGATTAGAAATACCCAAAGAAAGAAGCTCTTATAGAAAAAGTAAATACTTAGATTCGATAACGTTTAACGAATTCACCAAAACATTTAAACATTTTACTTTTTAGGATTATCGATAGCCGGTATATCTCTTATCGCTTGAGTATGTTAAACCGATAACACTACAAGACTCGCGTATTAATTACATATATATGAATACCGACACTACGTATTCCAGTTTACGGCACAGTGTACATTATCCCTTTGTGTTATAAGCACAGTGTTGTGCTGAAACTAGACCGAGAAGCAAACTTCGTATTTGTGTAACAGTTCGAAAAGGTGTGAGCTGAGCTTCGATAGGGACGGATAGGTTAATTTCATATAAGAGGCTTGATATAATTTATGATATTATTCACTGAGAGATATTCCTGGGAATCTTTAAGTCACTAGTAAATTATGTTGCTTCTAGGTAAGGAGTAGGTAAGGTACGTAAGCTGGTATTGAATTCCAGGCCTTAGTGGTGGTTTTGCATTGTCAGTGGTATAACAGTGATATGGTATGACAGTTTTCAATATTATGAAAACTCGGCGTCGCTTTTATCAAAATTGGTTCAACTGTACGTCTGTACTTATAAGTGTTCGAAGACAACAGGTACAGTCAGAATCAGATCGATCTTGACTAGTAAAAGTACTCAAAATGATATTAATATTAACTTAATTAACTATACATTAATATTTGCACGCTCTATGGAGCAGATGCAGAGTACCTACTAGTTCTAAGAAACTCTCTGTAACCGTATTCGAAGCAAATAAACCATTTATTTGATTAAATAATGATATTAAGAGCAAACTGTTTTATTGATTTAAATAGTATTATCGTCCGAACTAGTTGTATGTGTGTACGTACCATATATCAGAACAATTAGTCAACAGGAAGGAAGGAATTTCAAGCTATAAAGATCGCTTTTAATACTTTGTTTGACAATTTTTGTTTTTTTATACCACTTAGGTGGCAAACAAGCACACGGCCCATAGTGGTTACCGTGGCCTATGGACGTTTGTAACACCAGAGGAGTAACAGTCGTGCTGCCAACCCTGTAAGTACAGAGTTTCTGTGCCGTCAGTAGAAGACAAAGCAGGACAGGCCTTTAGTCTTCCACTGACAGCACAAATTCGCCAGTGAGCTCTGGCTACCCTACTCACTGCTGGGAACACAACACGAAGTTATTATACCACGCCGCAGTTATTAGCCACGGTATTTTGTAGGGCGGAGGTACTTCCCCAGTCGGACTGCTCAATTGGGTGGACATACCGCCGTGTCCTACCTCCTTAAAACAGTTATGACCTTTTTTCATAATTATAGAAAAGACACATAACCTTTCTTTTTCGGTTTAGCCACAGTCGGGTAAAAAGGTTTAAAATCGTTTGTGAATTAGCAATCATGAACAATTTCCAAGTCTCGTCTTTGTAACGAGTCAAAAGGCTCTAATTGCAGGATGCTGCGGTGAAAAGGTGACCATATAAGCCTCTTTAAGGGTTTCAAATTCGAGACTTCCTTTTTAGGTGTGAACTTTTGCTCATTTTCGTAATTGCAGTACAATTAAAATTTCTATATAAAGGGTCTAAATGCTTTCAAGATGGTGAGTGCTATCCGGTATAAATTAGTGTTTCAGTATTTAATTGATTTTTCTTTAACCATTGAAGTAAAACGCTGTATAATTATTTGTGTATCAGTTTAACATCCTAACTCCCAAACAGAAACATCGATTTTAATGCAGTTTTTTTATTTGAAAGGTGATTTTTTATTTTTCTTTATTTCGAAAACCAATAGCGATACAGAAAATATATATATATATTATGTACTAAAAGTAAGGTAAAAACAGGTTTTCCTTTACTATAGCTCAAAGTTTAATCCCAAATTGTGAACGGATAGATTTTTATAAATTCATACATTTATAAATATATGTGTAAATATACATTTATATAAGCTATATACATAAACTTTAAGTAGATATGTCTGCCGCGGCGGTGGCGCGCGTGGCGCGCCTCCCCGTTTCCGGGGACGAGTTGGGGACTCTGTAGTCCCCACACCCGAGAAGAGGGCCATATCGTGAGAGATGGCCCTGGGTCGGCCGGGGTGCGAGGGATATGCCTGTCAACCTCACCTTCGGCAACCAAAACGACCCACAGGCGGCGTGCGTTTTAGTCGGTTCGAGTCCGACATAACCTCCTCCACCGGCTCCGGTGGGGAGGTATCCGTGGGGATTTTGCGCACGTAAAAAAAAAAAAAATAGTAGATATGTCTAAATTTTCAGTCAGCGAACAGTGGAATGCCACAACGATCAAGAAGTTGATAGTGAATATGAATTTGAATAGTCAGTTATTAGTCGCGGTATTCTGTAGGGCGGAGGTACTTCCCCAGTCGGACTGCTCAATTAGGTGGACATACCGCCGTGTCCTACCTCCTTAAAACAGTTATGACCGATGATGCGTACTGTACAGAAGACGAATTTTCATAATTATAGAAAAGACACATAACCTTTCTTTTTTACATTAGTAGGTGATGCAACTGTAACAGTGCACTTTGAAATGCACTGGCGCAGATGCACACATGCCTATGTTCCATCTTGAGCAACTTGCGTAGCACCCCACCGTCCGCCTCACAGAAGTGAAGTACAGTTTTATAAAAGTTGATTAGTTTATACATCCTTCGTTTAATTTACATTATCTTTCAGAAGTACATATTATTTGTTGCTTGTGTGTCCCCTTAGAACATGAAAATAGGTGCATATCATTAAAAGTATTGTTAAGTAGTGATGTACGTATTTGAAGACTATTTTCTAATTGATGAAAAGATCTACTAACTTCTATAGATCCGGATTAGCCGATGTAATTGTTTTAAAATACTTAGTACAACAGAAAACCATATAACTTTGAATTATGCTGTTATACTGTAGCCTATCAGCCTATATTTTAAAGCCTATAGTATAATATGTAATTTTATTAATGTAAACTTAAGGTACGATGGAGTTGACATGCCTATCTTGGTGCACACAGTGCTAACAAAAGATGGCTGGACGTGCACGCTATGTGTGAGTACACTAATGACAATATTGTTATTATAACTGTCAATGAGTGCATCTTATGGAATAATAGTAGCTATATGTCAAACTCGTAAGTACTAGCCGCGTGGTTTCCGGCAGAGTAGAATTTGCTGGGTGGTTTCCGGCAGAGTAGAATTAGGGCTGCCCCATCTCTTCCCATGCGGTGTCGTACAAGGCGACTAAGGGATAGGGCTGTTTAACATCGGACAGATATATACAGTTCAGACAGCCTCAGGTGTATGGCTCGAGTCAACAATAGTACCCGAAATACGGCAATATGCTCACCCCCAATCACGTGGGATCGAATACAATTATTGGTGAAATGTGGGTGTTAATTCACCTCTGACTAACCTTCCAGGGATAAATGCGTGATTATATGTATGTATGTATGTAAGTAGTAGCTATTTATTACGCCGCGTTGTAGTAGCCAATAATGTGTCTATAGTCTACAAAGCTTTCTGTAAGTGTCGGCCGGGGTGCGAGGGACATATCGCAGATATTCTCACCTCGGACAACCTTCGGCCGACACAGTCGGCGTGCGTTTTAGTCGGTTCAAGTGCGACATAACCTCCCTCTTTTGCTCCGGTGGTGATAGTATCTGACAAGGAGATGTTACCGTACAGTGTGACAGACAGCCAAGTGGGATTGTCACAGAATATATAATAGTACAAGTCACAGCTAGCGACTAAATAACGTTCCATTTTACGATCGGGTTCGTTACAGTGTCGCTCCGATGTACGGTGCTATCACATTCATTAGGCTTAAGTCGCTTTATGCGCCTCATTTAAATAAAGGTTGCTTCGAATTGCGCGATTAGATTGGGGAGAGGGAGGTAAACGCCAGAGGTAATAATGATTTGCAAATAGTTACTTACAATTATTTTGTTTAGGAATATTATTAAAAAGGGTGTCAAAGTACTTAGGCTGAAAGTCAGGGGTAATTACATCTATTATCTCTGTAACTGTGCCTGAGTATGTACCTACTCAAATAATTAATCTATCTATACTTAATATTATAAAGAGGAGAGATTAGTATTTTTGTATGTTGTAACGAATAAACTCAAAAGTACTGGACCGACTTTAATAATTCTTTTTTCATTAGAAAGCTACATTCTTCGTGAGTAACATAGGCTACTTTTTATCCCGATATTCCCATGGGATCAGGATTTACGCGGGTGAAACCGCGGCGCGGTGCTAGTATTTTATACTATTATACATAGAATTGAAATTATTTTTGTCGGTATATTGAAGATATGTAAAAAATCCTTAGATTATGTTACTGAAAGATAATCCAAGGATATTTTTCATACATACATACATATAATCACGCCTTTATCCCTGGAGAGTTAGGCAGAGGTGAATTAACACTTCGAGTCAACAATAGTGCTCGTAAGACGGCAATAGGCTCACCCTCTGTTACGTGGGACCGAATTTAATGATTGGTAAAATATGGGTGTTATTTCACCTCTGCCCAACCCGCCTGCGATAAAGGTGTGATTTAAATCACAGATATTCGTGTAGCAAATCCATTTAGATAGGAACAAGTGAACGCCTCACCAACCCAATCGTTGGTTGTACTTAAAGGAGAATTTCAAATAGGTACTCAAGGCGTTGCCCAGTAGCTCAGTAGTCGTAGCGTTCTCCCTGTAAGTGACTGGTCACGTGTTCAAGTCTCGTCTGAACATTCAACTTTTTGCAATCTGAATTGAAAATAATGAAAATGAATAGTACTCACTCGAAAGGATTACTCTTGCCATAGAACCTATGCTCCACGTAGAACAGCCCCGCCTTCAGCCGCTCCGCCAGGTCATACCCAAAGCCACCGCTTGCGAAGCCTGGGCTAATGGCCCACTCTCCGCCTACCACTATCACAATGTTCTGGTAGTTTTCAGTCTCGTTGTTATAGTAATATCGCTGGAAAAAGTCATTTAATTAGACATCATATAACAACGTCATCTAGTGTTATCAAACAGAACTAAAAGTAATGTTAACAGAATACTGAGAGAATATTGACAGAATATTAACAGAATTTTTACATTAAATTGACGGAATATTGACAGAATATTGACAGAATATAGACAGAATATTGACAGAATATTGACAGAATATTGACAGAATATTGACAGAATATTGACAGAATATTGACAGAATATTGACAGAATATTGACAGAATATTGACAGAATATTGACAGAATATTGACAGGATATTGACAGAATATTGACAAAGTATCCATATAAACTGACAAAGTATTAAAATAGTACAGATTGAATTCACACAATCTATCCATCTTTTTTCGGGACCAAATAATTGTGAAATAATTAACAAGTGCCACGTGCGAATGACATGCGTCGCTAGCTGTAGCTATGGAGAGGTCGCGAGTTTAAATCCTGGCTATTACACCATCGATGTGAACCTTACCTAATACGAGGAGTTTAGCTTAACTGTGGGTACTATTTGGCGTAATGACTCAGAAAGAAAGAGCATGATCCCTGCCAGCGACACTCACAATGGCCCAAAAGATAGGCTAAGTGCTGACAAAGGAGTCCCGTTCCATCCCTGCCAGCGTACAGCGCTCAAGATGGTTAGTTCTCAGCTAATGCTCTTTCTTTCACTTTACTTAACTTTCTTTAACATAGGAGAGGAACAGCGTTAGCAGTCGCTCTATAGTACATAACTTAAAAAAAAAAACTTACTAGTTTGAAGGTCTGTGTATCATAAGCCATGAAGTGGTTCAGTCTGACGTCCACGAACCCTTCGACGGGGTTATTCCGGGCCTGTCGCGTCGGGGCTGGGGGCTCCCGCATTTGGATGGCCAGCCCCGGTGATAGGAAAAACAGGAGTAACCCTGCAGCTGTTTTGAGCCCTATAACACAAAATATTGTGAAACGTACGTGGATAACATTTTCAATTATCTTATATTGGATCCAGGTAGTTCAATTGGAAGGATATCCCTATTAGATCTTCAGTTGGTTTTAACCCCAATTTTGGGTATAGCCCATACCCAAAATTGGGGTTAAAACCAACTTTCCAGAACACACCGCAACTAAACTAATTCGACGTAATAAGATACATTTCTATAGTAATTAAACTATCATGGTCACTCACATTAGTATCAAAATAATCGGGATATTTACCATGTTGCATTGTTTCGAGTTGCCGATATTTCGGCGCTGTTGCAAGCGCCATGTTCACAGAGAAACTGGAGTATTAGCGGTGAACAGAGAAAAAGGTTTAAATATGTCTATCTACCCTCTTTCGAGTTCTATTACTACGCGTATCTGCACTACCACTAGTAAGAGTGAAACCAATGCAACATGGTAAATATCTCGATTATTTTGATACTGATATCTATAGTATCTTCTATATTTAGCTATCTGCTATTTATTCTCTAAAATATTATGAAACCTATTACAAGTTCTGTATCCGTATGACCGTAATATCCAACTGGTTTACTTTTTTAAACGTTGTTATCAACCATTTATGAGCACCTTACTTTCACTTTCAAGCAATACTCTAATGCAATTTCCTCATGTACACACAACCAAACAAATAAGTATACACACCTTTACTAAATTTATGTAAAGTTGTAGTTGTACTTTTGGAAGTTTATGCAAATATCACTGGTTCTATTTATATATTTTATCGCGATTCCAATCAATTAGTCCTCCGCAGTCTACTGCTGACTAGCTAAAGTGGCAATGGGCTGGCCAAGTCTGTCGAAGGACCGATGACCGTTGGAGCAAACGAGTCCTAGAGTGGAGACTGCGAGAAGGTAAACGGAAGGTAGGAAACCCCCTACCCAGATGGACAGACGACCTGAAAAAGGTGGCTGGGACAGACTGGATGCGGAAGGCAGAGGATCGAATAAAATGCCGCACATTGGGAGATGTCTATGTCCAGCAGTGAACTGCGGTGGGCTAATTGACTGAGTCCACTGCTGGACATAGGCCTCTCTCAATGTGCGCCCTTTTGTCCGATCCTCTGCCTTCCGCATCCAGTCTGTCCCAGCCATCTTTGGTTTCAACAGCCATCGGTCCTTCGACAGACGTGGCCAGCCCACTGCCACTTCAGCTTGCTTATTCTGCGAGCTATGTCGGTAACTCGATTTATTTGGGATTATTTATCACACTAACCCGACCTTTCAGCTACTTTTCAGCTGCCATTATTAGAGTGTCACCCAAGGTGGTTTAATGAGGTGGAAAGCATATATATATAGTTATCTATTATAAACACCTCAACAAAGTCTAGGGAACAAGATGACCCCAATTATTTTTTTTCGTGTAAATCTTGTTTCGCAAATAACTGGCAGCAAATAAATAAAAATAGAATAAAGTAGATTACAGAGTTGTTCGAAACTTAAAAATAATTTAAATAAGCAATGATTTTCGAATATGGAGGGAAAACTTTTAAAAGTGTTTGATTGTGCAGTTTCTCTGAGGCAAAATAAAAAATTTTTTTTTTTATTGTAAATAACGTTTATTATCAATAATACGTCTTTTACGTATGGTTTGTGCATTTTTGTGACTGTAGTCATCATGTCACGTCGTCATTTAAGTCGCGAAGAGATGTTAAGGGCTGTTGGTATGCTGCAAGCTGGACGAACTCAACGCGACGTAGCGGATGCTGTCAACACCCAACCAAGCGTAATTTGCAGATTATGGGCACGCTACAGGTCTACAGGGGATGTTGCCGAACGTCACAGGGGACGAAATAGGGTTACTACCCCGCGACAAGATCGTTTCTTGCAAAATTCCGCAAGGCGGCAACCCACGATTACTGCTCGTCGGTTAGTCGCAGGCCTCCAGTCTCAGCATCAAGTGGTTATTAGCGATCAAACTGTCAGGAGAAGACTACACGAAGCCAATCTTCATGCTCGCAGACCGCTTACGGTTCCAGCTCTTCGACGTGGAAATCGAGGTCGTCGCTTATTGTGGGCTAACGCACATTTACAGTGGACCAACCATCGATGGGCACGGATTCTGTTTTCCGACGAATCTCGCTTCGGTTTTCATCCTGATTCGAGAAGA
This sequence comes from Eilema griseolum, assembly GCA_963662185.1. Classification (NCBI taxonomy): domain Eukaryota; kingdom Metazoa; phylum Arthropoda; class Insecta; order Lepidoptera; family Erebidae; genus Eilema; species Eilema griseolum. The sequence goes on from OY759255.1 coordinate 17,936,498, forward strand.
GTGCGTGTATGGCGAGTTCCTGGACGTCGGAGTCGTCTCCAGAATCCGCAAGAAGTTCATCCTTACCAAGGTGGAACAATCATGGTATGGGCTGGAATTCGCCTTGGTGGAAGGACCGACCTCGTTTGGATACGGGGCAATTTGAATGCAAACCAATACATTCAGGAGGTTAAACACCCCATGGTAATCCCTCATCGACAGCAGTTCGGTCAAGATTTTATGTTCATGCAAGATAATGCACGGTCACACACCGCGAGGGTAGTGGTCAATGCGTTAAGCGAGCACAATATGACGACGTTGGAATGGCCTGCTCAGTCTGCCGACCTCAATCCCATAGAGCATGCCTGGGATTTGCTTGGGAGAAGAGCTTTCAGTGATTCTTTGGAAAATCTGAACACTGAAGAACAACTTTTTTTACACCTTCGCAGTGTATGGAGCCATATTCCACAGACGATGATTGACAATCTCATACTAAGTATGCCACGCCGTTGTCGAGCTGTTGCTAATGATTTAGGAGGTCCTACAGATTATTAAAAACGTTTAAAGTACGGTTAATTACTGTATTTCTTAATACCTCGTTATTTTTGTGCCTTATCATAGAAGGTTGTAATACTCAATATTGGCACTATTCAATAATTTCTTAAAAAAAAAAAATTTAGGTATGAAAATGTTTTTATTAAAATTAAAATTAAAAACGGTATAAAAATACCCTTCTATTGATATAAAACACTCACTATTACAAGAAAGGGTTTTTAAATAAAAACTAGAAATGTCCTTGTTCCCTAGACTTTGTTGATGTGTGTATATAACTCTTATTTCTGCTTCCGCGCATTTATGTGTCATAACATTTATTTCTACGCGATTCGATTTTATCTACGACCATTGATAGAAATAATTCATTTGAGCATTTCTCAACTCAAACTAGGAGAGAACAAGAAATTTACCAAGCCATCGTCAACCAAAGCCTCCCAACATTAGGAGAGGTCTACGTCCAGCAGTGAAAGCAATAGGCTAATTGAATTGAACAAGAAATTCACCAACCCGACTGGCCATCGTCGAAACAGTAGGTCAAAGCCTCCCAACATTAGGAGAGGTCTACTTCCAGCAGTGGATGCAATAGGCTAAATGAATTGACCAAGAAATTTTAAATTTCCACGCAATGCGAGAAGTACGGGGGTACATAGCGCTACCAACATATTTGAGCTCCAGGCCACCTTATCCTCAAGTCAATGTACCTCCTAAACAATGAGCGAGGTTCTGGTTCAGACTTTCCTCTCAGGGTTGGTGGGTTAGGTGGCAATTACTCCCACACAACCTACATACCCCTCAAAAACAAAAAGCGAACTTTGGATTCCAAAGTGCAAATTTTGGATGCAACTTGGAAATTGCTATGACGATGATGATGATTGCGAGAAATACGAGAAGAGCTCGTAAAAGCTAACATTACAATATATACTTACACATATTTATGTATCACTATCACTATTTAATTAAATAAATAAAAAAAACTAACTATATCGGCGCTTGCGCACGCGATAACTAATTCTTTAATATATGTATATCTATTAGTATCACGCAAGATTATGTTAAAATCTAATCTATTGTATGTTGATAATAAAAGATATATGTAATTAAATATCTTGTGAACATTTTTTGTTTAATATGTGGCAATGGTGTTAGCGAGTACAAGGTTGCTGTTCCACATATATGTCGGCCTTTTCCCCTCTGGAATAGCAGAGACAACAGCCCGATAACAGTCGTAGCTCTGGTGCAGAATACCCTGTAGGAGGTTTGGATGTCAGATGGCAGTTGCTCTCATAAGTAAAGGTGAAATTCTATCACTGTTCTGAACTGTGCGGCACTGCAATGCACAGTGTGCGACACAAATGTTTATTCTGGTCGACTCAAGCAAATAATAACAGATTGTGAGCGATCATTCTAGAAATGTTCGCGCACATCTGAATGCCTTTGTGCGCGCACACGTTCAGGCAGTCTAATAGTTTAAAGAGATAGACATTTTAACCGTAGTGTCACAATATATTTTCGAGAACCTCATGTATGTACGAAAAAATGTTTCAAAATTCTCCATAGTTTGTGACCGGCACAACATAAATACCAGACACAATAACAATCTTGTAGTCTGAGGCAGTCGACTTGAAAAAAATTGACATTCATTCCAGGGCAACTGTATACGCTTTTTTAACAAGCTCCCTAATGAAATTAGGGACCTGTGGATAAATTTAAAAATATAGTTAAACGTCAATTGTGCCAGAAAGGCTATAATGAAATCCAAGAATATTTGGATGATAAACAAGCTTGGGAATGAGCTGTTCGCTCAACTATGCTACTCAAGTAAAATTTTGTATTTAGATTAAGTAGACTAAGTGTATGTTTGTAAATAGACCAAAAAAAATACCCGCTGAGTTTCTTGCCGGAGTCTTCTCAGGTCGGGGCCGCGTTTCGAACCGGTGGTCCACTGCTGCACACTATTTTGGTGGAAGTTACACTACAAGCCAATCAAAAATAATAAACGAACTCCATCCTATAAAGTGGAAACTTGAATGTAATCGGGAAATCAGCTATATTTCCCATGTGGAGCCTGTCTTTTTAAATTCATACATACATACATTCATGCCTGTAAACCCACGAAGGAGAAGGCAAAGGTGTTTTATCACCCACTTTTATTTATGCCACTTAAGGTAGCAGATAAACTTACGGCCAAAAAATTATTAAAAAAATTATTGAAAAATTATACAGTGCTTTCACAACAAGACGCATAAAGATAAATTATAGATAATAATTCTTTTGTGTTCATCTAATCTTTTAAGTACAATTAAATAATCAGATCAGTGTCAGTACATGGATTTGCTACTGTCTATTATCAAGACTTAGACTAGCTGTGCACGCGACTTCGCACAAAAGTGACCGCTCCCGGATAAGCGTAGACAAATCAATACTTAGTGATAGAGTAAGAGAGAAGATATTTTCTAAGTCAGTTTTAAATTCTAGTTGTTTTCAAAGCTCGTACTTTGAAGCCTGGGAATCAGTTCAGTATTTTTGGTTTGGTTTTTACGTAAATTACTGCCGTCTGACCTTCTAACCCCGAGAGGAAAGTCTACACTAGAGCCTAGTTTTTCTAGCAGATGAGCCGGCTAGTAGATTGGGTTGGCTTGGTCTTCTTGGTTTCCAATAACTTTTTTTACAGACAACTTAGGTGGCAGTCAAGTACACGGCCCACCTGATGAGCTCTGGCTACCCTACTCACAGCCGGGAACATAAGCCGCGGTACTCGCTCAGTCAGACTGCTTAATTGGGACGGTAACATCGTCGTGTCCTACCTCCTGCAACTTACGGGTCCTACTTGCTGCCAGCAGGGGACACCGTTATCCGGACGGGTGATCTGCTGTGTGGGTCATTTCATATATATCCCCTATTTTTCTCTTATGTAGGATGTGGGATGATCGGTAATCGTTTCGTCGAACCTACCTGTCCCCCCATTCACACATGTCGATCAACAAATAATGTCCTTGTATGAATATCATCCAAATTCTTCTAACATTTATCATACATACAATGTACCGTATGAAGGCTGTCCCTATCGCCAGATGAAAGACCACAGGTTTGTTTTATTGTAACGCACCACCTGTGATTGTTATTGGTTATTATGCGCCTGCGCATGTCACGTGCAGCGGTGATTCAGTGACCGAGATGTATGGTCGATGGATGGGGCAGAGCGTGGTTATAATTAGTTATATTATAGTAATGAAATAATTAATTCTATGATATAAGTACTATACATATTAGATGAATAAACTTTTACTTTTGTGAATAGATTCCAGAATATTTGCACTGAACGGGAATCAAATCTGCGATCTCCGATAGTGCGTGCTCTATCGAACGCTGATAGTGCGTTGGGTCACATAGACACTACTGAGCCTGTAGTGTAAAATGTAAAAAAATGATCATATCTGTACTAATATGGGGTACTTTAAAAATTAAAAAGCCGCGGGGTGCCCGGCAGAGTAGAATTTGGACCTCTTATTTGGATATCTCTTCCCATACGGTGTCGTACAAGGCGACCAAGGGATAAGGCTGTTTAACACTAGACAGATATATACAACGCAGAATCAGCCACAGATGCATGACTCGAGTCAACAATAGTACCCGGAAAACGGCAATAGGCTCACCCCCTATTACGTGGGACCGAATACAATGATGGTGAAATGTGGGTGTTAATTCACCTGTACCTGACCCCCCGGGAACAGAAGCGTGATTATATGTATGTAAAAAGGGCATTAGAAAGTTCTTACAAGGTTTGTAGCACGAGTGTGACGCCCCTCGTCTCGCACACGTCTATAGGTCACAGAAATCACTTCCTATCAGGAGGGCCGTGTGCTTGTTACCCATCTGATTAGTATAAAAAGTGATCATAATCACAAAGTTAGTCCCAGTTGCATCTATGGTTGGTATTAACCTGTTCAGTTAGTTAAATAAACAATCATGAATATTACTCGACAAGTTACACTGGAATCGTAGCCACGATAGTTGTAATCCGACAAATAACATATTATAATATATTACTTTACTTACATACCTACACTGGGATCTAGATAATTGACTAGGTAATTCATTATTTGACAAACAAATGTACTCGTTTGCCCTGTACATGCTGGTATTAATAATATTTCTCAAAGACGTGACGACCGTTAAAAGACAAAAACATTTCCACTCACAGCCAAAGTGTGATTCGACGACAAACCTGTCGCTTATCTCAATAAACAAACAATCGTTTTTTCGGTTGGTATTTGACATTAATAGGTACCTACTGCCAGGATCCGTTGAACCGTTAATAACCGTCAAAATATTAATCTACGTAACTATAAATGATATGCCTTAGTCCTAGCATACAGGGAAACATTACCAGATATATATTTTGTGTATTATGCACACATATTAAGCCACACAAAGCGGCTCGGAGACTCTTTTCTTTGCCTCACCACCAAGCCCTGGAATTCATTACCAACACACGTGTTTTCTTCTTCCTACAGTCCCGGGTCCTTTAAGCGGGGCGTGAAAAAGCATCTGCTGAGGCCACCAAGCTGAGTGCCACCATTATAATATTATTTAGTGTCTGTAATAGTGACCCTCTTTCCTGCAACATTGCCTTTAGCTTACCTTCAGGAGAGGTGAAGTCAAGTTGGCGTGTCCTAGAAAAAAAAAACACCATCTCTTCCCATGCGGTGTCGTACAAGGCGACTAAGGGATAGGGTTGTTTAACATCAGACAGATATATACAGCCCAGACTCCGCCTCATATACATGGCTCGAGTCAACAATAGTGCCTGGAAAACGGCAATAGGCTCACCTCATATTACGTGGGATCGAATACAATGATTAGTGAAGTGTGGATGTTAATTCACCTCTGCTTAACTCTCCAGGTATAAAGGCGTGATTATATGTATGTAGAACATAGCATTACAACACTCTATTATTTATTTATTGAATTATGAATTACTATTTACTATTTACATAATGTACATAGGAGCTATCTAAATTAAAATATAAAAACCAATACAGAATATACGTAATTAATCCTGCAGGTTCAGGCTTTAAAGAATTCGTTCCCATCGATGTCAACCGGCATTGCCACATTGAATGGCAATACCAATCATTAGCGCAAGGAATTAACCAGCCCTCTGATCACGGGTAGCGTCAATTAAACGTTTAGAAATGTCTCTAAACAAAAGACGGGCACTTGGACCCCATTTTTTTATTTAGAACACGTTAATTAGACTTCGCCTTGCCTGATGGTAAGCTGAAGGCAAAGTCTCAGAAAAGAGGGTCACCATTACTTACACATACCATGTGACAATGGTGACACTCAGCTTGACGGCCTCATCATGCTTTTTCACGCCCGCTTAAAGGACCCCGGACTGTAGAAAGAAGGAAACACGTGAGCTGGTAATGAATTCCAGGCCATAATGGTGCGACAGAGGAAAGAGTCACCGAACCGCTTGGTTCTTGATCGGATGTTCTGCACCGTGTATAGTATATAGCAAAGCGTACATGACACCACAAGTGAATGTGATTTACAAATAGTGACTCATCTCGTGAAGTGACTCACCACTCACCGCATATATAACTTAATGCCTACAAAGATATGAGTCACATATTGTGTACCTTATTATTTAAGAAGATTTTATCCTTCATCCAATCATTATTATCATCGTCATCCTTGCGTTATGGCCAGTCGCATCCTTTATCAGATATTTGTATGCTACTAAGGTAGTAAATTAGAATAATCAGTCTTTAGGGAAAGTGGACACCATAATCATTATCCTCATAACAATATTCTAGTTGCGTCTAAAGTTAGTACTTCGGAGCCTCCGCTTATTGTGCGATTTTACAGCAGCGACTGTCGCCTGACCACCTATTTCGAGAGGAAATCCCCACACATTGCAACCTAAAACGGTACGCACTGTGCGGTATGAAAGAAACTTCATCCCACGCACACTCAAGCTGTGAAATGATATCCCTGCTGCGGTTTACCCATTCGCCTACAATATGGGGTTCTTCAAAAGATTTCTTCAGTGTCCGCAGCGCGAGTGTGACGCCCCTGGTGTTGCGTACGTCCATAGACCACGGTAACCACTTCCTATCAGGTGGGCCGTGTGCTTGTCTACCACCTAAGTGGTATAAAATAATAATTGTGTTTGAGATGTATGATTTTACAGCTGTGACTGCCGTCTAACCTCCCATTCAGAGAGGAAAGCCTACGCCTCGTTCGGCGTTCAAATTTATGGCTAAATTATAACCGACCAGGTACGACAACTAGGTTTTGGTACAGAACTTCAATACCGCCAGTAAATTGTAAGTCAAATGGCAGTCGCTTCATGCAACAAATCGAAGTTCAGCCATTTCGAAGTTAGACTGAAAAACCACCTGAATTCGGAGAAATTTCGAAGGGTGATGTAGACAAGGGATCATGGCAGAGTTAGTCACATCCAGCTATAATATAAAATTTATTGTATCACAGTCATGGCGTTATCATTAAAAGTGATTCATACACCATGACTCATGGTATTCGCGGCACATTATGCCAATCGCGTTTTATGAGACATTATACCGTTGTTTGAATGTTTTATGTGGGTTTGATTTCTTTTGGTGAGTTCTTTAGTATGCGTGGCAGATGGCTGGGTTTCTTTTGCCGGCTACTGGGTACATACCTGTTATTTACATCAGACACATGTAAAAGTAGTAGCGATGTGGTTACAATTTAAAGTTGAAAGTAGCTTAAACTACTATGTGTTTTTATTATTTGAGTAGCGATTGAATGATTTTTTACCTGACTACGGAGAAGCAAAAGGAGGGTTATGATTTTGACAGGCTATGTGTGTATGTTCATCTGTTCCCTCATAGCTCCTCAACCACTTATTAGAACTGGACAAATGAGGTATCGTTAGAAGCGTCTTAGTCGTCCACTGGTTATAGGCTATATAACGTGTCACTGAATCTTATGTGATACCCTCTAGTGGTCATAAATACTATGTTTAAAAAATAAATTTGAGATAAATATGTTCTTGTTCGAAGGGTGTCGTAAGAGGCGACTCATGGAAACATACGCAGACGATATCACTGCGAGAGAAGGAACACTCGAAATAAAACCCTGTACCAACCCGTCTGGCCAGCGTGGAAACAGTCGGCCAAAGCCTCCCAACATTGGGAGAGGCCTAGTCCAGCAGTGGACCGCGATGGGCTAGTTGATTGATTGATTGATGTTCTGTTTGATATCAACTGAAAAGGCTTATTTAGGACGTTTCAAATATGTATAAATTAACTTATTGCTTGCCTCAAAATAATATAAATAAAAAAATACGTTTAAAACTAAAACCCGACTACTGCAAACGTGTTAAATAAGAAAATATCAAGGATAGCCGTGGTAGTCTTACAAAACATACATTCTAGGGAAAAGTGGCATACGACCTTGATATTTTCTTGTTTAATACTTTTTCAGTGATTGGGATTTAGTTTTTACTATCAATTGAATTGCTGGCAGATTTTCTTGTAAACACTACACGGCTATGTCAAAATCTCCAAACCACAGTCGCCTACCTTGGCTTTAGAGTTCAGGGTTTGCTACACATATACATAGTTAATTTAATCAAATCAATCAATTCAAATAGCTCCACAGCTGGACATATGCCTCTCCCAATGTCAGGAGACTTTGGCCTACTGTTTCCACAATGGCCAGGCGGGTTGGTACAGGATTTTATTTCAAGTATTCCATCTCTCGCAGTGATATCGTCTGCGTATTTTTTCGTTAGGTAGTAGCCTCTTACGATACCCTTCGGATGAGATAGGGTGGTGATTACTTGTACTCTGTTGCCATCGCCACACAGGTTAATTTAGTATTTTTTTTTGTTAAATTTTAAGTTTAATTTCATTTAACATTATTATTGCGTATTGATTATATATATGTTATTGTATTAATTATTTATTAGTGTCAATTTAATATTCTATATTTTTACTTAATTAATTAAATTACTGGATCTAAATTTTTATAACACCAAATTTAACCCAGTTTTCTTGTGACATACTATGGACCTACATCGCTACTTATATGGGTGAAATTTATCTGAAATATTTTTTTTGTTAGATACATTATATACATTTTATTAATTACAATAGAAATGTTAAATCATTATCTGCAATCATAGATTTTGTCATGTTATGTCAAATCAAATAACTCGTCCCGTATCATTCCCGGCGCAAAGGTGCCAATGACACTGGCAACGTTGCCTCGCAGAATCGCGATGGCCATCCTCTGCTCCAGAAACGAGCCGGAGCGGTAGTCACCGCCTACTATTTATACTAATTGAAATACAATTATTTTAATGTATTATTTTTCTTTATTTCTTTCTTTCTTTACCATCAGAAATTTAGGTACATAAAATATTCTATTATAATATACAATTACTTACAAATTAATATAAAACCATGCTAACTATACAATATATACAAAAATGGAATAGAGAAAAAGAGGGAGACTGTAATTTTAGGCATCGAAAAATTCCTCCCCATCGATCTCTACTGGTACCGTGCCCAAGAGGCTGGCGGCATTACCACGCTGAATTTCTTTTGTCTTTATTTCTCTTTGAATGGATCATAATGAAGAAAGTCCTGATGAATGGATATGGAGGGTATAAAATACTGAGACCATTCAGCTTCTAACCATGGTCAGTGCAATCTAATCGAAACCTCAGACAAATCAGAGGTTGTCGTGTTAATTGCTCTAATTATGATATTTAATACATTCTTAGTTTTGCAATATATTCAGATCGGAGGTGTGTAATCTGTACGGTGCGACCTGCAGCAGTTAGGCAGTGACTATAGTGTGTATAAACGATTCAAATATCACGTAAATGTAAGTTAGCTTGTTTGTAAACAAAACGTTTTTGAGTCATTGCTATCTATTTAAGTAAAGTCTATCTATTAATCTATTTCACTCCATCCCATGGTTGCCTGGTAGAGATTGCCTTGTGCAATAAGGCCGCCACTTGTAATGCCACAAAGATGTACCTATTGTATTTTTTCTGTATCCCTTCTTTGTGTACATGCAATAAAGAGATATGTTATTATATTATTATTATTAAAGTACCTCGTTTAATAATTACCACTGCACAAGTAAACTAGTCTTTAAGGAATATTGTTGGAAAAATAATACATACAGTGTTTAGTTTCCTACAGTCCTGGGTCCTTTAAGCGGAGCGTGAAAAAGCCTCCGATGATGCCGCCAAGCTGAATGCCACCATTGTAACATTACTTAGTGTCTGTAATGGTGAGTAGGGTAGCCAGAGCTCACTGGAGAATTTGTGCTGTCAGTGGGAAGACTAAAGGCTTGTCCTGCTTTGTCTTCTACACTGACGGCACAAAAACTCTGTGCTTACAGGGTCGGCAGCGTGAGTGTGACTCCTCTGGTGTTACATACGTCCATAGGCCACGGTAACTACTTTCCATCAGGTGGGCCATGTGCTTGTCTGTCACCTAAGTTGTATAAAAAAAAAAACTATAGTTAACGCCATTATAAACTTAATATAACAACAACAATATACCCAATAGTTATGTTTAATAATGTTCTGTAAGATAAAAGCGGTGTTCGGTCTTGACGTGTCGTGAGAAATATACACTTCCTCATACTTTGTGATGTTGATTTCGTATTTTGCACGTTTAATTGGTACATATAGTCATATATCTTAAGGGCGTGTTGTGTACTTCGATGTACATTTGTGGCGTATAATTCCGGGCGGTGAGTAGGGTAGCCAGAGCTGTCAGTGGGAAGATCAAAACTGCTTTGTCTTTTACACTGACGGCACAGAAACTCTCAATTCTTATAGGGTTGGCAGTGTGAGTGTGACTCTCTTGGTTTTACACACGGCCATAGGTCACGGTAACCACTTTCCATCAGGTAGGCGTGTGCTTGTCTGCCACATAAGTGGTATAAAAATCCCTTAGATTAAACTTTTTGTTTAAATGTACAATCTGTTATGTAAATTGATTATGATGGGAAAAAAAATTGAATCAGCTCTGACCACTGAGTCACAGAACCATTCCTCTTCGAATCCCGCCTGAACAGATTTATACTTTTTCCTTTTTAATCGATTTCAGTAGTTTGCATACTAAATGCTTTAAAATTTCTTTCAATTATCAGATATTTAAATTAATTTAGTTATTATAATAAAATACTAAAAAAATAAGTATCACTAAAACTTAAATTACAGTAGAGGAAACTCGTGAAGTATGTAAGAACGAAGGGAGATGGTGGACTGTCTCTGCCTACCCCAGGGGAATTAGGCGAGTGCATACGTATGTAAATACTTACTCGTAAGTTTGATACACTGTAATGCACCTAGACATGAGTGCACAATTAAACATTAGGGTTTGTAAAAAAATACATACATACATACATACATAATATAATCACGCCTTTATCCCCGGAGGATTAGGCAGAAGTGAATTAACACCCACATTTCACCAATCATTGAATTCAGTCCTACGTAATGGGGGGTGAGCCTATTGCCGTCTTCCGGGTACTATTGTTGACTCGAGCAATGCATCTAAAGCTGAGTCTGGATCTGTCTGGTGTTAAACAGCCCTATCCCTTAGTAGTTAGAAATAATAAGTCCACACGATGATAAAAGGAGCTGTGGTATTATTATTTTTTGAATATTATCAAGTTTCATCACTTACAGTCTGTCGCGTAAAGTTTGCCTCGTGCATACGTCTCCTTAGATTGCCTTTGTTACAACAATTGTCCTTATTAAGAGCAACTTGTGACACCTGACATAATGAATCATTGGGCAGGTTATTTTAACGTGAGAATATCGCAGGCTTATGACTAATGTTAGTTAAGTGTCTTTGTTGGTTTAACATTAATGGTTAATTTAAACTAATGATACAATGATGGCCTCTATGGCGGTGCGATAAAACGTTAGACTGCCGCACATGGGGCGCGGGATCGATTCCCGCTCTCTTTAAATATTTGTATGTATTAATATTACCTACCATCAATGTATTAACCATATTATTTTGTGAGCCAATAAATATATTATGAATTATATGATCTGGGGAAATATAATATTTGTATGTATGTATTTTCAAAAAAAAAGTATTTAAGTATGTTTATTGAATGAAATTTTAACGCATTAAATTTGCCGCGTGGTTCCCGACAGAGTAGAATTAGGACCATCCCATCTCGTCTCATGAGGTGTCGTACAAGGTGACAAAGGGATAGGGCTGTTTAACACCAGACAGATATATACAGCCCATTCTTAACCTCAGATGCATGGCACGAGTCAACAATAGTGCCTGAAAGACGCCAATAGGCTCACCCCCTATTACGTGGGACCGAATTCAATGATTGGTGAAATGTGGGTGTTAATTCACCTCTGCCTAACCCTCCGGGGATAAAGATGTAATTATATGTATGTATTTTAAAGCATTTAGTAAGCTAACTGCTTAAATCAAATAAGATAGAAAAAAATATATAACCGCCTTGCGGCGACGGTTGAGAGCCATCTATCGACATTCGTACGAACTATCGGAACAATAATTTATGTTTCAATCATTTTTAAACATTGATTTTTGATGACTTCGCTCAAACTATTGAATGAAAGCCGAAGCCGAAGCCCGCCTAGACCGTTTTAATTTTTTCTATCTTAACCGATTAAGTATGTTTATCCGCATTCTAGATCTCATAACTACTTTACCAGGGACTGTAAATTATCTACCGTACGATATAGTTTGATAGGCTTTAAGAACTTTTTTTTATTTAGGACACGTCAACACGACTTCACCTCGACTATTGGAAAATTTAGGGTAAGAAAGAGGGTCACTATTACATACACTAACAATGTTACAAAGGAGGCTCTCAGCTTGACGGCCTCATCAGAAGTTTTTAACACCCTAACAATAAAAAAATATTTTATGCCTTATATAAGTTAGTAATATAACCGGGTACCAAAACCTTGACATTTATTTAGAATCCGATCAAGAACCGTGTTCGTTGAAGTGGTTCGATGACTCTTTTATTATATTTGTATTACTACCTTTCAATATTTGTACGCTGGTGACAGCAGAATATTATGGGCCTACAACCAACTTTGTAACAACTTTTATACAATATTCTTACAAATAAAATGAATCTTATCTTATCTTATCTTATCTTTCCTTTGTCGCATCATTAAAAGAATTCTTTACCAGCTCACGTGTTTCCTTCTTCCTACAGTCCCGGGTCCTTTAAGCGGGCGTGAAAAAGCATATGATGAGGCCGTCAAACTGAGTGTCACCATTGTAAGTTGGTAAGTAATGGTGATTCACTTTTCTGGGACTTTGTCTTCAGCTTACCATCAGGCACGGCGAAGTATTATTGACGTGTCCTATATAAATAAAAAAAATCCTATAAATTTTTAGTTTTTATATTTAGGATTTCGTTATTTAAACATAAGCTTAAAGACAAATCTAACGATATCTAAATAATTCGTACTAAAGAAATTTACAAACATACATGTAAACATACAATTTCATTTTCTTTTTTTCGTAATCCGGGTAAAAATATGTCCGTATACCTATGTCCGTATATTGTATAGCGTAGTCACTTGATATACAAAACAAACCTTATCTCACATGTCACAGATTTAAGATATATTATCAAGATAAAATGCGTCCCGGGGTCATAAAATTAACCCGGATATATCCGGGATGAATTAGCCGGGACAGTGTAGCGGCGCGTACATCAGTCGCTGTCCCGGGTTTGGGTCCGCACAGTTTGTAGGCGTCCGTTTATGATATATGCTATTTATATATAAATACACTAGCTTTGCACGAGGTTCCTCCCGCGTGATAACTAACATTTTCACGATTTTGGTCATATTATATTGAATAGATTTTAGGACTAAATAAGACCCATAAAAATCCTTTCTGTCAGTTATTGTGCCCTCGCAAAATTACAGACAAACAAACAAGAAATTACGAACTAAAAATATTGGGTTTCGAATTGTAAAATTAAGGTGTCATATAATAGTTTATTGTAAAAATTGCTGTCAATAATAAAAAGATTTCTTCAACTCCAAACACAGTTGCATTCAAAGTGTATACTAGTAAAGCGTTCGTCTGCTAAGTCACATTTCGCAGATATTGAACCTGCGACCTTGGACTTCACACTCGGTGCAAATATTTGCGCATGAATATGTATATTTAGCATTAATGTTTCAATAGTAAACATGTAGGTGTATATAACAACGTGTGTGGGAATTATTAATTTTATCGATAATGTTTAATATTTTGGTTTTCCTCATTACAAGTAACGCCTGTTCCCGAAAATTACCTACGCATAGATAAATTACAAATCATTAACATGTTCCCGGGCACCATGTCGCATCACTAGCGTACAAATCATCATAAATCTTGCCAATTAAAGGGCGGATCGCATACATTGACCCAGCGTGCGTACCGCCCTCTGTCCCTTGTTTTAAACGCACAAAGGGAATTATGAAAAGTCTGACTTTCATTCAGGATATATTTTACAAGATTTATTATAGTTTTCCTTTTCTCTTCTCCTTTCTTTTTTCCCTTAACTGGCTCAGTCAGTAGTTTAATGTGTTTATATTTAAGTGCTATTAATACTCGCAGATTTGATTTCTGGATTTAAATTATAATTTAAAGTTTAAAAATGTATCCCAGAAAATGGTAAGAGACGTCTATTGTAATAATGTGGGACTAAAATATGTAGCTATTTAGGTGTGTACAAGTATTATCAAATATATTTCTTTGTTTTTAATCATTTAATCAAAGTTATTATTATAATTGTACCATTTTTTATACATATAATATTGGAGTACCAATCACGGAAAAGCTACGTGGAAATTGTTTGTCCTGATTCGGACATGTGATGCGTAGGGATGAAAATAATGTCGTAAGGAAGACACTAACTATGGAAGTGGATGGCTACAAGGAGAGAGGGAGACCTAAAATGATGTGGATGGACTGTGTGAAAGATGATATGGTTAAAAAGGGAGTGAATGTTGAGATAACTGCAACTAGAGATGAATGGAGAAAGAACACATGTTGCGCCGACCCCAAATAAACTTGGGATATGGGCAGGAGGAGGATGATGATGATTATATTGCAGTTAATATCTTATAAAATGTATAATTTATAATTAGGCAAAATAAATTTAAGATTTCTTAGATCTAAAAGGAACAAATTCAGGTACAAAGTTTGGTATTCAGTAAAGCTTTCCTACAGGAAGGGACTACCATGGTTCAAAGTCCTGTGTCTGGTCCTGTAATTAAAATTTGCAAGAAATTAAGTAAGTATAATATTTGCCCACGACTATCGAACTAGTAAGACAGGAGTAAGCCCCTTTAAAAGTATCCATTACGTATCAAAAGTTTCCACTAGCACTCGTAGATTTTTTTAGAAAATCCCCAGCTAAAAACTCAGCGTGAAATAGTGTCATGTTAAAATAAAGAGCTTCTATCAAAGCCAATGTCCGGACGCTACAGACCGCAACTTCACTAAAAAAAATACAAAATCCCATCAGTATCCCGGCTCGGTACATCACTAGTCCCCTCGGCTTACGACTAAGCCGTCCACGGCTTAATTGAGTCGAGCCCTTTAATATAGTCCTCGGCAGAGAATTGTTCAAATATTTTTAAAAGAGTTCTTGAGCTCCCTACTTAAAAGTTTTTAAGAAATTATTAATTTTTTGCGTCTGAATCTGAACATTGTTTGCAGTTTTGATGAGAATTATTTCTTTGAACAATACGTTGTCGAAAGATTACGGGAGTTTCACATAATTATATTTTGAAATAAAACCATGTATGCTAAAGCATAATACATATATACAGCAGTTCTTTTCTTTTCGATGTTAGGTAGAAAGAAATATTAATTATTATGTTAGGAAAGTTTCAAAATATGTAACAATGACGCTGCATAGAAAATGTGCTGACTCGTGCTATGTTATCAATTTGACGACCTCATCAGATGTTTTTTCACGCCCCGTTTAAAGAACCCGGGACAGTAGGAAGAAGGAAAGGAATCACGTGAGCTGGTAGAGAGTTCCAGGTCTTAATGGTGATGATTCATTCATTATTACAGTGCCCTAGGTCTCTAGCAGTCTTTTACCGTCCCGCGCTCGGTTTTCGACGAGACAGTTAGTTATTAAGTTATTGAGGATAATAAAAGTTAATTAAAATAATGTAGTCTAATTTTTCCTAACCACAATTATAACATTTATTTACCCCAGGAGTAATACAGTGTGTGTTTCTAGTAAATAATTTAGTAATATTACCTACTTATAAACAAAATGTAGTAGCAACGTGACTATTTGCAGGTATTGTGGCATTACTAGTAGGTATTACAGCAATGGGTTTTGGTCAAATCGTTAGGTCATTCAAAGGTATGTATGTACCTATACCATAACATAAACTCACGCCTATATCTTGAAGGGGTAGGCAGAGGTGCTAGCACCCACATTTCGCCAGTTTATGTTTAGGTCCCAATGTAATAGGTGGCGACCCTATCGCTATTAACCGGGCACTTATAAACCTGCGATAAATACACACATAACTTCGAAAAGTCATTGATGTGTGCCATGGTAAAACCTGGGATCGAACCCGAGACCTGGTCTCAGCAATCCATTACCCATACCACTAGGCTACCGCGGTAATTCCCGTTAACATTATTGTATATCATGGAAAAACAATTTGATAAATGTATCATCACCTATACTTATTTCCGCAAAATAATAATAAATAATTCCTAAATACTTTGGGAAAGGTATTTGTCCAGCAGTGGACTTCGATAAGCTTATTGATTGATTGATTGACCTAATTAATGACATAATACCTAATGAATAGAGAAAAGAGTTAAAATTGTGCTAACCTTGAGATTTAATTGACTCAAAGAAGTGCTATTTTATTAAAGCAAAAGGTCGCTAATTGTACAATTTCCTTAGATATCATTTGTAATCATTATGTATTTAAACGATGTACAATAAAGTGTACAAAAATAAATAAATCAATCAAATCACCTATGTAGTACACTGCTGGACATAGGCCTCTCCCAATGTTGGGTTACGTTAGGTTAGGGCTTTGGCCTACTGTTTCCACGCTGGCCAGACGGGTTGGAACAGGGTTTTATTCAAGTTTTCCTTTTCTCACAGTGATATCGTCTGCGTATTTGTCCGTTAGCCTCCTCTTATAAATATATAAATAAAATAAGATATAGCTTGCATTTAAAAAAAGTAATAATAAGTTTAAAAGTTAATATACGCAGTGCTGAGGGATCCCCATAACCCGGTTTCTAACGGCTTCCCAAATGGATCGCATGGTGCTATCGGCTTCTATTTTGAAAATGTTCCCTCTGCCAAACGAGTTTCGAGCGTTGCATTTGAACTTTGCGTTTTGAAGCCCAGTTTCTTTTCTACTGGTTTCCATAAATTTACTTATTTTAGCTTTTACAGGAGCGAATGCCGTCTGACCCCTAAACTTCAAGAGGAAAGATCGCGCCAGAGCCTCGTCTGTTAATTGTTGAGGTTAGGTTATGTAGAGGCTGTCAGCCTCTGTGGCGTGGCGGTAGTGAACGCGACTGATAAGTAAGAGGCGTGGGTTCGATTCCTGCTCAGTATATATATTTATATGCATGAATATGTCTATTTGCAATTGCCTGGGTGTTTCCATGCCTCGGAGAGCATGGGAACACGAGTGTTACTTCCCTGATGTTGCACACGTTCATAGGTCACGGTAACCACTTGCCATCCGGGTGGGCTTGTGTTTGTCTCTTCCCATGCGGTGTCGTACAAGGCGACTAAGGGATAGAGCTGTTTAACATCAGACAGATGCATGGCTCCAGTCAACAATAGCGCCCGAAATACAGCAGACTCGCCTTCTATTACGTGAGACCGAATACAATTATAGGTGACAAGTGAATGTTAATTCACCTCTGCCTAACCCTCCGGCGATAATAGCGTGATTATATTATGTATGTATGTACGTGACCTATATAATCGTGTACGCATTACCTTCTTTACGTCACATATAATCCTTGACCGCAAACATGTACGTAGTTAATTATTGTCACTATTAAGTGCGTTACTTCCGTATTAAGAACGGAAAACACCATGAATACATCAATATATTATTATTTAATTAATAGACTAAGGCATTTTCCCATTGGTTTTTACCTTTTCATAGATTTCAGTGAGCAATTCAGTGTATCATCATCTTTCTCTAAGCCTTTCCCAACTTAATTGAGGTCGGTTTTCTAGCCTAACAAGATAATAAATAATAATAATAATAAATAAATAATAATAAATAATATATTCTACAACATTCTACACAACGCTATCTAGACCCATGGTAAGCATAACTTAACTAGCTTGTGTTATGGGATCTAGAATGCGGATAAACATACTTAGATACTTTTTTTTTTGTAAACAAGAAACACCCAGACCAATGCAAATAAACATATTCATGCATACAAATATTTGCAATGAGCGGGAATCGAACCCGCGCCCCCTGCATAGCAGTCGGATGATGCGGCTGAACTTCAATATTTTCTGTGAAGCCATCTGAATTAGACAACCAATTGGTAATATTTAAGTTTTGTAATTAAACTAGTTGTACTTTTGAGGGCTTCAACTACCAGGAACGACTGTCATAGACATTCGTATGGCAATCGGGACTGGCGGCGTTATGTACTGTCTGAGGCACGACCAGACCAATCCAAAAACCCTTATTTATGCATACAAATATTTCACTGAGCGGGGATCGAACCCGTGGCGGTAGTGAACACGGCCGCCACGCCATATAGGCTGTCTAATATACATACCTACCTACACCTACCTACACTTCAGAAGAGAATTCATGTTGATAATGCACTACTATCTATTCAATCAAAGAATCAATTTCATTTATTCAGTTTAGGCACACAAAGAGCACATATGAACGTCAAAATTTTACAATTGAGTATGTCAAGAAATAATATTAAAATATTAAATAATGTACAAATAAACCATTGGAAAATGATTCTTTCGCTGGTTCGGTAGGTTAGTTCTACTGAGAAGATACCAGCAAGAAACTCAGCGAACCATATTAGAACTAGATTATTTTCCTGTTTTTTGTGCGAGAAAGCAAGAGACTTATGTTGACCACGTATTAATATCATTAAGATACTCATCCACTTTATAATAACCTTTACTCATTAAAGTTTTTTTCACTTATATTTTAAATTTATTTATTGGCATATTAATCAAATCCTGAGGAATTTTCTTAAATATTTTTATGCAGCTGCCTACAAATGAATCACCAACCTTGTGAAGCCTAAGTTTTGGTACAATTGTGTAAACGAGTGACATGCATATTTCTTTAATAAGTCTTCATTTATAATTTATTGTAATTTGATGATCTGTAAAATGAATTCTACTTTATTTGACTTTATAATTTTAATGCATCTATTGACATTCTAATATTTAAATATATATATAATACTTTACTATAAATTAATGTAATCTTAGAATCTGTAACATATAGCATATAAGCGTTTTGGTGTATACTGTAAGCTTATATTGCTAACAGCACGTAAATAAATAAATAAATTTAGTAAATCTATTAGACCTTTGGGCTAAAGCAAACTTCACCTACAAACACAAAACACATTAGTTCAATTTAAATCATTTATTTATTTGCTTGTAATGTGGTATAACAATAGATGGAAATAAAAGATATAGTTATTAGGCACATTTCGCTATAAAGTTGGCATGCAAACACAGATTATTAGGTATACAAAGCAATATCTACTTAGCAACTAAAAATATTGCAGTCACAATAATAGCGCAGCAGCTAGAACGTATTTCTGCAGTGGTCAATCAATCAAAGAATCAAAGAATCAATTTCATTTATTCAGTTTAGGCACACATAGAGCACATATGAACGTCAAAATTTTACAATTGGGTATGTCAAGAAATAATATAAAAATAAATCATTGGAAAATGATTCTTTCGCTGGTTCGGTAGGTTAGTTTTACTGAGAAGATACCAGCAAGAAATTCAGCGAACTATATTAGAACTAGATTATTTTTCTTTTTTAATTTTTTTTTTATATAGGACACGTCAATTGGACTTCGCCTTGCCTGATGGTAAGCTGAAGGCAAAGTCCCAGAAAAGAGGGTCACCATTACTTATACATACCGTGTGACAATGGTGACACTCAGCTTGACGGCCTCATCATATGCTTTTTCACGCCCCGCTTAAAGGACCCGGGACTGTAGGAAGAAGGAAACACGTGAGCTGGTAATGAATTCCAGGCCTTAATGGTGCGACAGAGGAAAGAGTCTCCGAACCGCTTGGTTCTTGATCGGATGTTTTGCACCGTGTGCGGATGACATTTAAGACCTGTACGTGTTGTCCTGTGTAGGAAAGGGGAGGGTGGGACTAATTGGGAGAGCTCATCAGAACACTCCCCATGGTACAGACGGTAAAATACAGCCATGGACGCAACATCTCTACGCAGCTGTAAAGGTTCTAGGGTGTTCGTGATCTCGGGATTCCCAATGATGCGGACCGCACGTCGCTGCAACTTGTCGAGAGCATCTAGTAAGTACTTTGCTGAACCATCCCAGAGATGCGAGCAGTATTCCACACAGGAGCGAATTTGTGTCTTGTGTAGAAGACACCGCTGCTCCGGCGTGAAAAATCATCTCACTCTGTTCAGGACTCCGAGTTTTCGTGAGGCTGTTTTGATGATACTTTCGATGTAATTTTTGTTATTCAGGTTGCAGCGAACATCCATACCTAGGATATTGAGATTGTCCTGCAGTGGCAGTGGCGTGCTCTGAAGAGTGGGGAGGGGAAGGAAAGAAGATACTTTTGCTGTAAACGCACATGCCTGCGTCTTCTTGGCATTGAACTCAACCAGGTTCTCAGAGCCCCATTGAGAAATGTGATTCAGGATCCCGTCAAGCTCAGTGACAAGAAGCTGCCTTTTCTCTGCGATATCTGACTGCTTGGCCGCAGGATGTCCATGATAACTCCCATGTAAAGTGCTATCGTCTGCATAACAATGAACATTGCCGGTAGACAGCATGTCGTTGATATGCAGAAGAAAGAGAATGGGTGATAAGACGAACCCCTGGGGCACACCAGCATTTACCTGCAGAAACTCCGAAGCTCGTCCGTCACAAAGAACGCGAATACGGCGCCCCTGCAGGAAGCTAGCAACCCAGTTGCACAGCCTAGAAGGCAGACCAAAGGCTTTAGTTTACAATTTATTTTGTGCGAGCAAGCAAGAGACTTATGTTGACCTCGCATTAACATCATTAAGATACTCATCCACTTTATTCATTAAAGTTTTTTTCACTTCTATTTTAAATTTATTTATTGGCATATTAATCAAATCCTGAGGAATTTTATTAAATATTTTATGCAGCTGCCTACAAATGAATCACCAACCTTGTGAAGCCTAAGTTTTGGTACAATTGTGTAAACGAGTGACATGTATATTTCTTTAATAAGTCTTCCACTGTATAAATTGTTTCGTCCACTAACCATTTATGTAATGCAACACTATTTTTTATGAAGTGGCTCTATAATCACCACTGGCAATGAGTTGTAAATCAGTGGAGCCATATAAACACAACTACGTATAACTATTTCTAACCTGGGTGCCAGCATCTCAAGTGGCATGTGTGTAACCTTCCTTTTAGTATGATCTATCAAAACAAAATCTTCCTACATTTTATTGAAGTAATTGCAGACGTAAACTTACACAAACTTAACACATAATTCCTTGGAATAAAATTCGATGATTGTACAGACAGAATCAGATGGGTCTTGACGAATGAAGTATTCAAAATGATTTGAATATCTTTGTTTTCCTACCTCCTGTTGACTGATTGTTCTGATATATGTACCAAAACTTTAGTTCGGACAATAATACAATTTTAATAAATACAATAATTTGATTTGCTCTTTAAACTTTGGTATCAAAATCGTTCTGAGGCTGACTATACATTTGTCTTGTTGACCGTAGTCTCCATTTCGATAAGGGGACCGATTTTGCCTTTGTCCGTATGTATGTTTGTCAGTTCCGGTCTAGAGGGCGCATTTCTTAACTGATTTTTATCATGCAGCATGTTTTTTTGATTTAAAACTTTCCTTTTGTCCAGAGCTTTTTTTGATAGGAGGGAAAATGGTATAGAAAAGGGGGTAAGTTTGGTCTCGCGTTATTTATGAACGAACCTTGATGATTTTTGACTGTAACATCATGATTCTTCTTAGGTTATTGAATTATGAAAAAAAACATTCCTCATAAAGGCAAACTTCTTTATAAAAAATATTAGTTAAAAAAGGGGAAGTTTACTGTTTACTGAAATAAGCTGTTACAATACGAAGATACCAATTTTTTTTTTTATACCACTAAGTTGGCAGACAAGCACACGGCCCACCTGATGGGAAGCGGTTACCGTGGCCTATGGACGTATGCAACACCAGGGGTGTCACATTCGCGCTGCCGACCATAAAGAAACCTTCTGATTAAAAAAAAAATAAAAGTTAAGATAATACCAGATTTGATCAAGGGTACCAGAAAAATGTGACAGTGGGTAATCGCGAGGTCTGCTGTTCTCAGAGCTACACTAGTAATAAAATAATTGAACCAGAATCACCAATAGTAGATTGCGTTTTCATTGTAAACTGAGTTAATAGCCCTTTAACATGTGCTCATCTGCATGACATGTATTAGTTTTAGGGTTGGTAAAACCGTAAAAAATCCTATGACTAAGGCACGTGACATTTCTATAAGACAATAAAGGGAAAACCTTACTTAACAATGTTATCTTCGATGAGAAGGCGGCACTGTGGGACACTGAGACGATTCATAAGTATATAATGCCTTTGTCACTTGACACTGTTGTGGTTTAGAAACTAAAAGCCTAAAGTAACCGTACCTATAGTTAAATTAAGACTAAAAAACCAATGAAGTGTATAATAATTGAAATAGCGGTGTTCCTGACGTAAATACTTTGCTTCATAGCAATAAACTCAGCACCTATGTTATGTGGCTAAGTCATTCGTGGAAACGAAAGTTAGTTGGTGAAATGTGAATGTTAATTTATCTTTGCCTGCTGCTTGGGTGATTTTCAGGCGTGAATGTATATATATGTATTTAAATATGTCGCAATATTTTTTTTTTTTTTTTTTTTTTTTTTTTTATATAGGACACGTCAATTGGACTTCGCCTTGCCTGATGGTAAGCTGAAGGCAAAATCCCAGAAAAGAGGGTCACCATTACTTACACATACCGTGTGACAATGGTGACACTCAGCTTGACGGCCTTATCATATGCTTTTTCACGCCCCGCTTAAAGGACCCGGGACTGTAGGAAGAAGGAAACACGTGAGCTGGTAATGAATTCCAGGCCTTAATGGTGCGACAGAGGAAAGAGTCTCCGAACCGCTTGGTTCTTGATCGGATGTTTTGCACCGTGTGCGGATGACATCTAAGACCTGCACGCGTTGTCCTGTGTAGGAAAGGGGAGGGTGGGACTAATTGGAAGAGCTCATCAGAACACTCCCCATGGTACAGACGGTAAAATACAGCCATGGACGCAACATCTCTACGCAGCTGTAAAGGTTCTAGGGTGTTCGTGATCTCGGGATTCCCAATGATGTGGACCGCACGTCGCTGCAACCTGTCGAGAGCATCTAGTAAGTACTTTGCTGAACCATCCCAGAGATGCGAGCAGTACTCCACACAGGAGCGAATTTGTGTCTTGTATAGAAGACACCGCTGCTCCGGCGTGAAAAATCGTCTCACTCTGTTCAGGACTCCGAGTTTTCGTGAGGCTGTTTTTTAATTAGATCATCGCAGCCCAGGTGTGTTGTGAACATGGACCTCTCCCAATGTTGAGAGAATTTGGCCTACTGTTTCCACGCTAGTTTCTGGCAGAGTAGAATTTGGACCTTCCCATCTCTTCCCATGCGGTGTCGTACAAGGCGACTAAGGGATAGTGCAGTTTAACATCCAACAGGTATATAAAGCCCAGACTCCGCCTCAGATGCATGGCTCGAGTCAACAATAGTGCCCGGAGAACTGCAATAAACTCATCCCCTATTACGTGGGACCGAATACAATGATTGGTGAAATGTGGGTATTAATTCACCTCTTCTTAAGCCTCCGAGGATAAAGGCGTGATTATATGTATGTTTCCACGCTGACCAGATGGGTTGCTACAGGGTTTTGTATTGAGTTTTCCTTCTCTCGAAGTGATATCGTCTCCGTATTTTTCCGTTAGTCTCCTCTTATATTCCTGTCGGATGAGATGTGGTGATGATACTTGTATTCTTTCTCCGTCATCACACAGATACTTTATCTTCTTCTGTAAGAAGTATATCCTCATAGATCATATACGATCTTTGGAGTTTTAAAGGCGAGCCAGTACAGTGACAGCTGAGGCTCAAACGCTGAGTAGTGTCAGCATCAGATGGCAGTCACTCTTATAAATAACAAAGTAAGTCAGTCACGAAACGAATTGTACGTGAGCGGACCCCACGAAGAGCATGTTTCGGATGCAACATTGGGATGATAATTCCGAAATTTCACGGTGAAACCGGTAGCCCCTTCCAGCTCTTCACACCCAGGGAGACATCAGATCGGTATGTGGAGATCCTCAGAGTCCTCTACAAGAGAGTTACTCCAATTTTGGCTGGAATTGACTGTTGACGGGAACGCCTTCCCTACTGCACTGCTGTTCTTGTTACCCAGGGTATACCGCGTCGAGGTTACGAATCAAGATTTTGTATATTCTAACTCGAGATAAAATGTACATTCGTCCACTTTTAACCTTAACCCTCGATCACTCGTTTTTAGCCTCGTGAGCATTCGCG
This sequence comes from Eilema griseolum, assembly GCA_963662185.1. NCBI lineage: Eukaryota > Metazoa > Arthropoda > Insecta > Lepidoptera > Erebidae > Eilema > Eilema griseolum. Next base: position 17,960,938 of record OY759255.1, read on the forward strand.
GGGTGCTGTGGCCACCCCACGTAGATACTTAAAGTGGATTTATGTATATATAAGAACAGTTATTGATATTAAACCAGCATTTTATTATTTTTTGTTGTATGACGTATGTAAATAAAAAATCTTAATTATATAATCTACTTTATTTACTATTCTTTTTTTTTATACCACTTAGGTGGCAGACAAGCACACGGCCCACCTAATGGAAAGTGGTTACCGTGGCCTATGGACGTGTGTAACACCAGAGAAGCCACACTCGCGCTACCGACCCTGTAAGCACAGTGTCTCTTTGCCGTTAGTGTAGAGGACAAAGCAGGACGAGCCTTTAGTCATCCCACTGACAGCACAAACTCTCCAGTGAGCTCTGGCTACCCTACTCACCACTGGGAACACAACACGAAGTTATTATAACCGCCGTGTCCTACCTCCTGTATTAAAGTGAATTTTAAGGGAAAATTAATGGGGCCGATAGCCTCAGCCTCTCTCTATCTATTATGAGAAGAGGCTCATAATAGTTAAACAAGACAGCCTGTAACGTTGTGAATACTGCTACAAACTGCGGATACCTTTACAAACCGCTTCATACTCTCTTATTCACAGTTGTAAGTTTCAAAACATTTTTTATTTATACCACTTAGGTGGCAGACAAGCACATGGCCTACCTGATGGGAAGTAGTTACCGTGGCCTATGCACCTGTGCAACACCTGGGGCGGTACACTTGCGCTGCCGATCATCAAGAAACCTTCTAATGCCCCTCTTGATGAACCCCATATTGTAGGCGCTTGGGAAAACCACAGCAGGAAGTTCAATCTGTCAATTGGCATCACACCATACATTTTTTATGTTCAGTCCATCAATTGACTGCATCCCGCTAGATCGTAAAAATCTGAGATGCAGTCCAGATGATACGTCTCACCATTCCAGATGCTATTGATCCCAAAATAATGGTCCTTAACTTGGCGGCCAATATACAGGATTCTAAGTTAGAGGGGTAGATATTAGGGGTCGTATAAAGTGCTTATGACCTGCCATCAAATGCAGATAATGCATAACTGACAGGCGGGTTAAGGGGTCAGATGGCAGACGGTGCCGTATATGGCAAGCAAAAAGTGCTGTGATGATGATGATCTGAGCTTACCATCAGGCGGAGAACTAAACATGGCTAGATAGAGAGAAAGTAAAAGATCATTTTTTTTTATCTTGGACACTCCAACTTGACTTCACCTCGCCTGATGGTAAGCTAAAGGTTAAGTCTCAGGAAAGAGGGTCTCCATTACTGACACTAAGTAATGTTACAATGGTGGCACTCAGCTTGGCGGCCTCATCTGATGCTTTTTCACGCCACGCTTAAAGGACCCGGGACTGTAGGAAGAAGGAAACACGTGAGCTGGTTATGAATTCCAGTTCTTGGAATGAATATATTTAATTCTATCTTTGTTTTAGTTTTCATCATGACTCTAAACAACTTAACTCAACCAACTTCCTCGCCTCTGAAATCCTTGTAAGGGGCCCAGTTAGGTAATTCTGTTTGTAATGTTTGCGGTTTGCGGTAATATCATTATTTATTTCTTGTTCATTAAATATTTATTCATTCGTTTATATTTCCAGGTATTTATCCTCTCAATGGCGTATGGTGTCCTATTGACGTCTTTGGGACTCAGGCTCACCATATCTAATATACCTATCTATCAACAAACGAGACTCTTTCGAAGGCTAAAAGTCTGGTTTCTACCAAAGCTCACATCTCCTCTCTGCTACGCATCTCCCATTCGCTTTGGTGGAAACCTGGCCTTACTCTTAGGTTGACACAATAGCCGAAATACTTCAGATATGACTACTTTATCTAATCACTTTCGTGCTTCGGATGGCACGTTACAAGTCTGGATATTTAAACTATCATGGTCACTCACAACCAACCGGGCTAAAACAACCGGGAATAAGCCAAAACAAAATCACGAGTGGATACAGTAAGCATCGTGTGTCGTGAACGTGATCGAGATCGGATTCGAGTTTATAGTGAGAGTGAAACCAGTGGTAGTGCAGATACGCGTAGTAAAAGAACCCGAAAGAGGGTAGATCGATATAGTTACTCCTAGAAAAAACGCTACTCTGTTCACCGCCACTACTCCAGTTCCTCCGTGATCATGGTGCATGCATCATGGTGCATGCAACAGCGCCGAAATATCGGAAACTCAAAACAATGAAACATGGTAAATATCCCGTTTATTTTGATACTGACGTTAACAGTCAATAATAATTAATCGTTAGGTCAAGACGAAGGCCTATAAAGGCAACGACGTTTGGCCACTAGCAATAACGTTGGAGGTCAAACGGTAGTTGCTTGCAATATAGCCCAAATAACCAAGCTATATCATATTTAAGCGGGCCACGGACTCCTAGGAGAAGGCAGACATAAAATGGAAAGTAAACCTCCGGAGTTGGAAGGTCAGATAGTATTCGCTCCTATAAAAGCCGTATAAGTGAAATCAGCGGCATGGTTCCCGGCAGAGTAGAATTTGGGCTTCCACATCTCTTCCCATGCGGTGACGTACAAGGCGACTAAGGGATAGGGCTGTTTAGCATCAGACAGATACTATAGCTCAGACTCAGGCGCATAAACAAGGCTCGAATCAACAATAGTGGCCGGAAGATGGCAATAGGCTCACCCTCGATTACATGGGGCCGAATACAATGATTGTTGAAATGTGGGTGTTAATTCAAATCTCTGCCTAACCCTCCGGGGATAAAGACGTGATTATTTATAAGTATGTATGATGAGTATTGTGACACGTGTTTTTGTATCAAACACGAAATGTTTAGTGTTCATTCACCTCTGCTTAACCCTTCAGGGATAAAGACGTGAATAGATATTATGTATGTATGTATGTTTGTATGTATGTTAGTATAATCAAAAGAAGTGGAAAGAGTAACCCCGGATGTCATCAGGAACATCACTGAGCTGATGATGAAAGATTTTTTTTTTGACTACCTCTGTGGCGTAGCGGTAGAGCATTTGACTGCTATACAGGAGGCTCGGGTTCGATTCCCGCTCAGTGCAAATATTTGTATGCATGAATATGTATATTTGCATTGGTCTGGGTGTTTCTATGTATAATATGTATGTATTTAGAAAAAAAAAAGTATCTAAGTATGTTTATCTGCATTCTAGATCCCATAACACAAGATAGCGTTGTGTAGAATATCGTGAAATATAAACATATATAAATATATATTATCCTTATGTATCCTTATGTATACTTTTCTACCATTACAGGTTGCCCCAATGCGGCAGTTAGTAAATTGTACATTGTAAATCTAATATAACATGAACTCACGCCTATATCCCCGAAGGGGTAGGCTGAGGTGCTAGCACCCACATTTCGCCAGTTTATGTTTAGGTTCTAATGTAATAAGTGGCGAGCCTATTGCCACTAACCGGGCACTTATAAATCTGCGATAAATACACACATAACTTTGAAAAGTCATTGGTGTGTGCCACGGTAAAACCTGGGATCGAACCCGAGACCTCGTCTCAGCAGCCCATTACCCATACTACTAGGCTACCATATATCCCTGTACCAAATTTCAGAATGACTAATTTTGTACGCGGTCGATATAATTACTGTTGCCATGTTAACTGTTTTGTTATTAATTTTCCCGTAAGAATATGAACCTACTCCGGCAATCCCATCTTTTCTCCCTCATTGTTGACAATCTCATACTCGCAGATAGCGTAGAATCTCTCAGTCTTAGGAGGGACTTTGCCTCGCTGTGTGTGTTCTACCGCAATGCAATGGTTTGTGTTCAGATGAATTGTTTGACATGATGCCCACAGCTACATTCTATCATTGCACCACTCGCCATAGGCAAGGACTTCATTCTCGTAAATTGCGACCTGGGACGGTGCGCACTATGCGGCATGAAAGAAACTTCATCCCCCGCATACTCAAGCTGTGGAATGAACTCCTTGCTGCGATTTTCCCAAGCGCCTACAGGGTACTTCAAGAGGGGCATTAGAAGGTTTCTTCAGGGTCGGTAGTGCGAGTGTGTGCACACGTCCATAAGCTACGGTAATCACTTCCCATCAGGTGGGCTGTGCGCTTATCTGTCACCTAAGTGCGATCCAAAAAAAAACTTTCGTTAAAATTTGAGTCTTAACGTTTCAACCCTAAACGGCTCGAAAACATAATCACCTGTCAGGTTACAGTATTTGCGCCGTTTGAGGTTTTCCGCAGATGCAGCAGCAGCACCGGCACATCCTGCTGTGCTTGAAAGATGTGAACAAATGTGTATGAGACTTTCTTTTATATACGACGTACCAATTTGACTTCACCTCGCCTGATGGTAAGCAAAAAACTACGTCTCAGGAAGAAGAGTCACCATTATAGATACGTAGCATGTTACAATGTGGCACTTAGCTTGGCGGCCTCATCAGATGCTTTTTCACGCCCCGCTCAAAGAACCCGGGACTGTGAGAAGAAGGCAACACGTGAGCTGGTAAAGAATTCCAGGTCTTAGTGGTCCGGCAAAAGAAAGAGGTTCCGAACGGCTTGGTTCTTGATCGGTTAAATCTTAGATTATGTGTGCCAAGTTCCATGAAAATCGGGGAAGAATGTTCTAGAGACCGACAAAAGATACGGACAAAAGCGAATAGAAATATTTCACACGTTTGATGTCCCTATAACGTAATAATAAGAGGTAATTTCCTCGGGCTGGTATTTATCACATTACTATTCAAACGTCCATAAATAACTGAATCTAATTACCTTTATAAATTTATAGGCATTGGTATATTAGCTCTAATAACTGTCTGTGGTTAGACCATAACGTTAATACGTAGATTATTTGCCTAACTATTGCAGGATACTAGTGGAATTCAAATGTTAAGCTATATTTATAAGTGTTATTTTGCAAGGGTTTTTCTTTCGTGAGCGGTTTGTGGCTGTTGTAAAAATAATCAAGGTATTTTTGTAGTTATAAATTATTAAATGATTCTATTGTTTACGTGAGTTTGTAATTTCCACGTGTTATTGATATTACATATAATATTGAGAGTCCCGGCAGAGCAGAGTTTGGACCACCCCATCTCTGCCCATGCGGTGTCGTACAAGGCGACTAAGGGATAGCTGACTTTGACTTTGGCTGTTTAACATCAGACAGATATATACAGCCCAAATTCAGCCTCAGATGCATGACTTGAGTCAACAATAGTGCCCGGAAGACGGCAATAGGCTCACACACTATTACATGGTACCGAATTCAATATTTTTTTTCTTTTTTTTAAAATGTAGAACACGCCAATTAGACTTCGCCTTGTCTGATGGTAATTGTTATCGGATAATTGTTGAAATGTGGGAGTTAATTCACCTCTGCTTAACCCTCCGGGGATAAAGGCATGAATTTACATAGGTAATGTACCTATGTGTATAAATTATTATTAGTAAAATGAAAAGCAGATGGTGGTCTATTATTTGTTTCTCTGCCTACCCTGTAGGTACTTACTATTGTATGAACTACTGTATGAAATGAACAACAGGAAAACTTAGGAATTAGTGTAAAATAATAAAATAAAACGTAATAAATAACAATGGATACCGTTAAAACTAAACTTATTTATGTGAGAACAACATCTTTCTTTCTTTATACAGTCGAGGTCTGGGGTGGACCTTGGTCTCCGAGGAGAAAGCCTCAGATGCAATCAGGACAACAAAACACTGTGATGATGATAATGAGAATGACATAATTAATTACAACACCCATCTAATTCGATGTAGGAGGTAGGACACGACCGTATGTCCGTCACAGTGAGCAGTCCGACTGGGGAAGTACCTCCACCCTACAGAATACCGCGGATATAATAACTTCGTGTTGTGTTCCCAGTGACGAGTAGGGTAGCCAGAGCTCACTGGAGAGTTTGTGCTGTCAGTGGAAAGACTAAAGGCTTGCCTAATCTTCTACACTAATGCGGCACAGATACTCTGTGCTTACAGGGTCAACAGCGCGTGACTCCTCTGGTGTTATACCCTTTCATAGGACACGGTAACCGCTTCCCATCAGGTGGGCCTTGTGGTTGTCTGTCACTTAAGTGGTATAAAGACATGGGTCAATACTAGGGTCACTAATAGGGGGTTTGTAGAATAGAATAGAGTCATCAAAGGGGTTGACATATGTTGATGATTATCATACACGTCAAAATCAAAGGATGAATCAAAGAATCAAGGAATCAATTTCATTTATTCACTTCAGGCACATAAAAAGTACATATGAACGTCAACATTTTACAATTAGGTATGTCAAGAAATAATATCAGCTTACCATCAGGCAAGGCGATGTTTAATTGACGTGTTCTATATAAAAAAAAGAATATAAAAATATTAAATAATGTAAAAATAAACCATTGGAAAATGATTCTTTCACTGGTTCAGTAGGTTAGTTCTACTGAGAAGATACCAGCAAGAAACTCAGCGAACTATATTAGAACTAGATTATTTTTCTTTTTTTAAATTTGCTTTAGTTTACAATTTATTTTGTGCGAGCAAGCAACAGACTTATGTTGACCACGCATTAACATCATTAAGATACTCATTCACTTTATAAATAATTTTCTATCTCATACATTCATCATTAAATTCTATTATACGCTGGGCAACAAATTGCCACTTTTCTAGGGAGGCAGATCTACCATTGACAAGGGACTAGCTTGAAACTAAACGCTCGTGTTCAATTCACGGTTGGTAATTTGAATGAAGGGGCAGAGTATTTTCGTAGCAAAACTCACAACGGTCAGTAGGTATTCAATCGACAATAACAACTGCTAACAGTTAACAATTGTGCCGTCGGCAACTAACTGTAGGTATAATTAATAAGGCCTTGGAACTCTTCCGCCTATAGTGACTCAGTGAGATGTAGTACACATACTTATTGGAACGAAAAATCTACTAGGCTGGGTTAACATCTTTTTTTATACCACTTGGTTGACAAAAGAAGTTGAAGTTGAAGCGTCGGTAGCTTAGTGGTTAAGGAGTCGGCCTTACGATCGAGAGGTTCCGGGTTCGAATCCTGACCATTACACTACCGACGTGAACCCACTCCTAGCACAAGCAATTTAGCTTAGTTGGAGGGGTTAAAGGGAATATTAGTAATCGCGGTTGCTAATATTCTTTAAAAAAAAAAAAAAAAAAAAAAAAAAAAAAAAAAAAAAAAAAAAAAACACACGGCCCACCTGATGGAAAGCGGTTACCGTGGCCTATGGACGTGTGCTACGCCAGGGGCACATTCGCGCTGCCAACCCAGTAAACAAGAGTTTCTGTGCCGTCAGTGTAAAAGATAAAGCAGGACAAGCTTTTGGTATACCCACTGACAGCACAAAATCTCTCGAGTGAGCTCTGGCTACTCTACATCTTTTTTAAGGAATGTTAGTAACCGATTTTTTTTTTACCTACCACTTAGGAGGCAGACAATCACACAGCCTGCTGAGGAGTGGTTACCGTGGCCTATGGACGTGTGCAACACCAGAGGTATAACACTCGTGCTGTCGACTCTCAAGAATCCTTCTAACGCCCTTCTTAAAGAACCCCATATTGTAGTTGCTTGGAAAAAAACATTCAACAGCTTGAGCGTGTGTGGGATGAAATTCCGTTCATACCGCATTTTCCGGTCGTTATGTGTGAGGATGAATTGCCTGCCTATAGCGAGCAGTGCGATATTAGAAGGTAGCTGTGGATATCATGTCATACCCCACTAGCTCATCCCAAACCAGGCTAAACTGTTTGTTTTAGGGGCTTACACTATCGACTTAAACCTTTAAGTCGATAGTGTAAGGGCCGCTAAGAGATTTTGTATTTCTGTTGTACTTTTTCACATTTCTAGTCGCTTATCTAAGGAGGACTAGGTTACAGATGTCTTCGGTGGGAGAGGTTATGTCGGACTCTAACCGACTAAAACACACGGCATCTGTGGGTCGCTTTTTGGTTGCTGAAGGTGAGGTTGCATTTCCCTCGCACATCATTTTATTTTCTAGTTTCCCTGCGATAGGTACTCGGGTCTTACGACACCCGTCGGATGAAATGGGATGGTGATACTTGTATCCTTTCGCAATCACTGCAGGGATATTTGATATGAGTTAATTAGAAATGCCACACAAGCTATCTAGGTAATAGGTTCGTATGGGTTTTTGTTCATATACAGGGAATAACACCGCGAGCTAAAGTACAGCTATTAATATAATGAAGTATTAGATTTCTCGTGCCCGCGGTAACCGCGGTAGCCTAGTGGTATGGGTAATGGACTGCTGAGACGAGGTCTCGGGTTTGATCCCAGGTTTTACCGTGGCACACACCAATGACTTTTCGATGTTACACACTTAACTTTCGAAGTTAAGTGTGTATTTATCGAAGGTTTATAAGTGCCCGGTTAATGACAATAGACATTGGGACCTAAACATAAACTGGAGAAACGTGGGTACTAGCACCTCTGCCTACCCCTTCGGGGATATAGGCGTGAGTTTATGTTATGTGCCCCAAATATACAACCGAGACGAAGGTACCTTCTGTGTCCATAAAGTCCGCGCAAATCATAGTTGAATTATTTCCATGGTATTTTATATATATAGTTTAATTGTTCCATTGATTCAATTAAATTATTACAACGACACTACTACCGCTTTGCATTCTATTAATTATATTTCCGACTTGTTCAATTTTCATTAAATATTTGAGGTTCCCCTCCATGAGTCATGCTCGATGCATTTGTAGGTCACGCTGTTATTCTATGTTTAACAAAAATACGCCAAATGTGGTTTTATACCGAAAGCCCATTAAATTAGAATAATAATAATTGAAATAGGGTCAATAATGGTTCTTGCTAAAGTTAATGACCGCTCTAAATACTTCGCGAGGCTAAGATGGTCGCGTTTATGGCTGTCACTAAAGAAAAAAATAAGAGATTACTATGCATATACCCCATAGATTATGAACAGCTTATAAGAATTACACGCTCTCGATTAGATAACGTAATAATGATCTTATTTTTTATGTTTAGCGTTATCTTGGTAGACATTATGTCACTTTAAAGCAGCTGGTACATTGACGATAGAAGCGAGTTGCAAGACAATGTTTAGAATTGAATTTTGGAGAGAGAACCGACAAATTATAAATATAATCATTTATATTTTTAATCCTACAGCTTTCTCACTTCTGTGGCGTGGCGGTTGTAAACACAACTACTACGCACGCGGCGTGGGTTTGATTTCTGCTCAGTGTCTATTTGCATTGGTCTCGTTGCCTCGGAGAACACATTAAGCTGTCATCGGACCATGTTGGCAAGATACGAACATCGTAGGTAGTCATTCCGGGTACTAGGATCCCTCAAAAGTTCTAATAGCCTAACTACAACAGAACAGGTCAGATGGCAGTCAGTACACGGAAAATATCGAAGTTTACCCGCATCACAGTCTGGGAAGAGGATCAGAGAACTATGAGGTTTCTAGCTAACTCATTTTCTTTCTTGATGTTCGACTTATACAACTTTTGTATAAGCGACTGCCGTCTAACCTCTCAGCACTGAGAGCAAAGTCTGCTCCAAAGTCTTCATTCAGCAGGTAGATAGCCTCCCATTATGTAAGCAAATAATTAAAGTATTATTCACGTCGAAAATAATTGAGACGCCGTTTGAATTGGCGCCTTTATTTCAACCTTGGCCGTGACACTTTAAACATACCTTCCTAATGAGGCATAGGTAGATATATTTAGTACACTATATTGTGTGCCTATGTGTCATCATTAGGTATGTATTTAGGAAGCAGCAACTATGATAATTAAGTAACAATTAACAGTTCTATGTAAATTTTAGTAGCAATAGGTAATAATTTTCATCACTATATTGGCAAAACAACATTATATTCTAATACTTGGGTGACTGCTACACAGGGGGTGCAGATTCGATTCCCGCTCAGTTTAAATGTTTATATGCATGAATATGACTAGTTGCATTGATAGGTATTTCCGTGCTTCGGATAGCACGTTGAGGTGTCGTACGGGTTGTTATTCGAACTATATCTGTGGGCAGTCGTTACATGTTATCGCCAAGGTTGTGAAGGTCAAATGGCAGTCGCTTCATGGAAAATATCGAAATTCAGCCAAACACGCAGTTAGAACCTGGGCTCAGGGGTGAAACCTTCGGATACGATTGGGATTAACTCAAGTAGGATGTCGATAATTATTTTAACCTGCTTTTTTCATCTTTTTCTATACCACTTAGGTGGTAGACAAGCACACGGTCCACCTGACGGAAAGTGGTTACTGTGGCCTATGGACGTGTAAAAAACCAAGGGAGTCACACTCGCGCTGTCAACCCTGTAAGCATAAAGAGTCTCTATGCAGTCAGTAGAAAAGATAAACCAGGACAAGCTTTGACTACCCTACTCACCGCCGGGAACAAAACACGGAGTTATTATGCGGTATTCTGTAGGTCAGAGTCGAGAGATAGTCGTGTCCTACCTCGATTATATTATATGTCCACGTTTGATCTCAAATCATATGGTGGTAGATGATGATGTGGTCTACGATGGAACACGTTTACCTGGAAGGAACCTATTCACTTTAGACGTGAAGAGTCCCAGGTTGTAAGACGAAAATAAAGACATGGGGGTGTTATAGATACCTAACAGATATATTTTTAACATCAGACAGATATATACAGCCCAGACTCAGCCACAGATGCTCGAGTCAACAATAGTGCCCAGAATACAGCAATAGGCTCACCCCCTATTACGTGGGACCGAATACAATAATTGGCGAAATGTGGGTGTTAATTCACTTCTGCCTAACCCTCCAGGGATAAAGGCGTGATTATAATATGTATGTATGTATGTATGTAAAAGACATATTAGGTCAGTGACACTATTATATTGTCAGCCTAAGTGTGGAATTTGAACTCCACCCAAAACTTATATCATTACTGGCATATATTTTGACTCAATATTCGCAATGCCCGCTTTTTTGGGTTCTTTTGAAGATAATCGATTAAGGTATAAAAAAATTGAATCGTCTCAGGCAGGATTCGAACCCGCGATCTTTCCCTTAGGCAACGCTATGACTACTAAGCCACAGAATCATCGCCCGAAACCATTAAAAATTCTTCTATACATTTATCCGAGAATACTCAGAATATTAAACCAATTCGCGTGCGCCATGGTTTCGTTTCTCTCGTGATATACCCACATTAGTTATACAAGCAAAATTACTAGTAGGTAGGTACGTATTCTTGTTAAAAAGACGTTATAAAGGGCAATTCCACTTCGCCGGAAATATATTAAAATATTCGTTGTAGAAATGATATGCGTAATTAAACGTATGAAATAAAGATAAACATCTCGAAACTGTTGCCGGACGTTTAAGTATAAACAACTCATTTCGAGGTTAACATCTGTGAATCCCGTATTTATTTCGAGCAGTTTGAAGTTATGATCGTGGCCTAAGAAGACTTGCTGCCAAATAGCATAAGAGATATTTTTTCGTGCAGGAATCCGTGTGGATCCCCATCGGCTATCGGGTATTATTGAACTTAAACCGACTAAAACCGCACGACATCTCGTCAATTACCGTAAGGTAGTCCAATTAGGCATCTTCTTCACACCCCTGACCTTGGCCCATCAACGGTTTCAAGCTCCCCTGTGATTTTGCTCTTTCATCCGAGCATCAAACCCGTCAAAGTTTTGGAGCACGATGTCCAGTACTAATATTTTTATATATACTCAAGAGCCCATATTACAATCAAGCTGGTTGGGTTCAAATATCACGCGCATAGAATGACCTAGAGTAATTATTTTGATTTATTTATACATTATTGTTTTCTTATCATAATTATTTTCATCCGTTTCCAACTGACCGTCATACAATGATACACAATAAATGCGGAAAGTAGTAGGTAGTATAATTTAATTCACTCAACATTTATACATACGCACGTCATACTTACTCGTACACACGTCATATTAGATAGAACCTGTTATACTTTAATTAAGGATCATTCAGATGAATTCCAACAAACGGGGCCCCGCTACTAAGAAATGCTGTGAGTCAGAATACTCGTATAATATGGCGAGAAATCAGAGTGGCCAATCAGTGATGCCATTTTCTGGGAGATTTTACCTAAATTTAGTGGTAAAATTTGTAAGTACTTATAGCTATGGATATGAAATAAAAAACATTTCATTTCGATTAAGATAGGAATTTTTTTTAAGCAGTTCTGGTGGGATTCCTACCGAGATTTTTCTCTTACAGGAGGAATACTCTGACCACTAACCCTACTCCTAACCTCCTAACCTCGCCTGAAATAATTCAAACCTTATTATATATATCCGTCTTACGGCGACGGTGATTCAATTTTTTTTTTAAATCTATTAGATTTTGCTTTAAAATTTCATTCAAGTAAAAAATTATTGTATTAAGGTTCTTTTTTTAATGAGATAGATAAGATTCAAATTAAATTAACAAGATGCTCATGGGAACAGTATTAATAGATATTATTACTGAGTCATGGTGTTGAATGCGCTAAGTGATTTTAAATATTATATGGCTAAATAAAAATATAAGTTAAAATAACTATTAGGGCAATTTTGAAACTAACTACGGCAATAGCAATTATTGCGGCATGTTGTAGGAGGTTTTCACTTTGAGTTTAGGGGTTAATATAACAGGATGTGGCAACACTGTGACGCGTAGTTGGTAAACAAAACATGGCCGGTTCGTGAGGCACCGCCGCCAACTGATAGCGAGTGGCGCAGTAGCTGTTTACGATGTTATGGTGTGGCGTGTTTACTACTGCGAGGAGTACAAGGGTTTTATGATTATTTACTTTTCTGGGTTCCGCACCCTAGAAAGAAATGAGGCAGTTCAGTAGGTTTTGCAAACAAATTGACGAACTGACAAGAATAAAAATGACGGGTACAGAATCGTTAGTTGAATAAACATATTACAGTCGCGTGGTTCCTGGCAGAGTAGAAATCGGGCCATCCCATCTCCTTCTATGCGGTGTCGTACAAGGCGACTAAGGGATAGGGCTGTTTAACATCAGGTAGATATACATATACAGTCCAGACTCAGCCTCAGATGCATGGCTCGAGTCAACAATACTGCCATAGAACTAATACTGAGATACGGCAATAGGCTCATCCCTTATTACGTGAGACCAAATACAATGATTGATGAAATGTGGGTGGGTGGTCTCTGCGTAACCCTCCAGGGATAAAGGCGTGATTATATGTATGTATGTATTACAAGTTTTTCGTTATACCTACATACATACCTATAATCACGCCTTTATCCCTGGAGGGTTAGGCAGAATACGTAGATAGATACGTAGATAATAGAAAGGTAGAATACGTATATAGTACATATACGTATTAATTCACCTCTGCCTAACCCTCCAGGTATAAAGGCGTGATTATAGGTATGTATGTATGTATGTAGGTATATCACCATGTGTGATTTTAAATTAGCATTTGCATTCCCAAAGGTTTAAAAGAATCGACGGGATATTTACCATGTATTTAGTTCAACGATACATCGAGAAATATTAACTTACTATTTCTCCGTGTTAACTAAAAATATTAACTTTCTTCTCTACTAAATATATCAATTATATACAGACACAAATAAATTTAACATTATATAATACCAAGAGTACATTGCTAAATTATTTATTTGCAACTTATTTAAAATCATGAGGACTATATTTTCTAAAATGGCGATGCTATATCTTGTCCTTCAATTCTGTACGGAACCGTTAGTGCGTGTGTACTACTCGGATTTCGTCACTTGTGCGTGACCCTCACAATATGTGACTCAGTTACTACAGGGTAAAGGCTGTAATATTTTGTTTTGGCTGAACAAAGATTTACAAGAAAATTATAATTCGATTTTCAACTGCTACTTTGGAGGTGTACAGTCTAAAAGCTTTCTACATCAGGCTCAAAACCTTGGCCTAGCAGTCTAATAAGACTCCTAAAGATTAGTCGGGGCTCTTGGCTATAAATCAGTGAACCGAAACGACTATCAGTACAATAATGCCACGCTTAAGCTCTGGAATGAACTCCCTGCTGTGGGTTTTCCAATCAACTACAAATGGGGTTCTTCATGAAGAGCATTAGGAGGTTTCTCCACAGTCGGCAGCGTGAGTACCATGGAGGTAGGACATTACGGTATTTCCGTCCAATTGAGCAGTCCGACTGGGGAAGTACCTCCGCCCTACAGAATACCGCAGCCTTTAAGCTTTAAGCTTTATTTAAGGCATACTGCCAGAACCTCTATACGGGCAGTCTGTGGGTGAGCTTTGCACTTAAGTCGCTGAACTCCTTGCGAGTTCAATATAACAATGCCTTTAGGGTGCTGTTGGGGTTGCCGCGCTATTGCAGTGCGTCAGCGATGTTTACTGAGGCGAGAGTAGATGGGTTTCATGCCATCTGGCGCAAAAGATCGGCGTCATTGTTGAGCCGTGTCCGCGGCAGCTCCAACAGTATTCTGAGAGTAATAGCTGCGCGGTACGACTCACCCATAATGAAGCATATCACCAGTAGAGTGAAACCCTACATGGTCACTTTAATTAATTGACTTATATTTGATTTGATTTATATTGATTATTTGACTTATATTTGAGTGATATTTTATTATGAATTGACATTTTATTGACTATTGCATCTAGTATTAAGTTGTGATACTTAATTTATTAATAATTGAAATACTTTTAGTTTTGTGAATTATAATTTTTAACTGACATGAAATCTAATACAATAATATAATATCAATTGATAATAATTTCCTGATTTGAATATATACTGTTGACATTTTGTATGCTAACCATAGATGTAAGACAAATATTGTTACTACATAGGTTACACTAAAAGTTTCCGGAACTGGCCACTTACATAAACAATATTTAAAAATTTATTACAACATTTGAAAATAGAACTCTTTGGCTGTAGAATACAGTTTGTTTCATCTGACTGTCTTTTGTTTTTACCTTGTGGCGCCATTTAAAAAATTGTGTGTCTGCATCAACATGGATTTAACTCGGGAAAATTTTCGTAGTATGATTTTCTACGATTTTAAGTGTAATTTGACGGCTCAACAGAGCATCGCTCGGCTTGAAACAGCTTTTGGCGATGAAGCTCCATGCAAGACGACTGTTTATAGCTGTTTTGCAGAATTCAAGCGTGGTCGTATCAATCTCAGTGACGAATCTCGCGATGGTCGGCCGTCCACCGCTGTGACCAACAAAAACATCGATGCTGTGCGCCGTATGATTGAAACAGACAGGCATGTGACCTACCATGAAATTCGCGCATCCTTAGAAATAGGCATGAGTCAAATACAATCAATCCTACACAAACATTTGGGTGTGAGAAAGCTGTGCTCGCGGTGGATCCCACATAACTTGACCGAGGATCAAAAAACGGACCGCGTCACTTGGTGCAGTGCCATGCTTACCAGATTCAACGAAGGTGCGTCAAATTTGGTGTGGGACATAGTAACAGGTGACGAAACATGGATTTATTGCTACGATCCCAAAACAAAGCAGCAATCGAGCGTATGGGTCTTTCAAGATGAGCCGAAACCAACCAAAGTGGCGCGCGTGAAAAGTGCATCTAAGCGGATGATTGCTTCTTTTTTTAATAAAACTGGACACGTGGCTACTGTTGCTTTCGAAAATCGTCGTACTGTGAATAGTGACTGGTACACGACCATTTGTTTGCCGGAAGTTATTGACGAACTCCGTAAAAATAACCGTAAACGCCGTATCATCCTGCACCACGACAATGCTAGTTCTCACACGGCCAGACAGACAAACGACTTTTTGAAGGCGAAAAATGTAGAACTCATGAGTCATCCTGCATACAGTCCCGACCTGGCACCTTGTGACTTTTATCTGTTCCCAAAAATTAAGAACCAATTACGCGGCCAACGATTTTCATCACCAGAAGAGGCTGTCGAGGAGTATGAAAAACACGTTTCAGAGGTCACCACAGAGGAGTGGCACAAAAGTTTTCAAAACTGGTTTGATCGAATGAAAAAGTGCATAGACGCCAAGGGAGATTATTTTGAAAAACAATAAATTAATTTTGTACCTTTAATAGTATTTTTTCATATTCATTCCGGAAACTTATAGTGCGCCCCACGTAACAAATTGGGCCCTGTTGCCATCAATAAAATGATATTTAATTTAATTTAATTTAATAACTTCGTGTGGCGTTCCCAGCGATGAGTAGGGTAGCCAGAGCTTTTGTATTGTCAGTGGGAAGACCAAAAGCTTGTCCTACTTTGTTTTTTACGCTGACGGCACAGAAACTTTTGTGCTTACAGAGTTGGCAGCGCGAGTGTGAGTCCCTCGGTGTTACACACGTCCATAGGGCACGGTAACCACTTTCCATCAGGTGGACCGTGTTTCTCTGCCACCCAAGTGTTATAAAAATATTTAGCCTTGCCGATAATTTGGACACTTGTCCTAAATTAGCTAATATAGTAAAGTCATTAAACTACACATTAATCCAAATGTTTAGTCAGAAATCGTTTCTTAATGGCAAATTTATGATATTCTTGTATGAGTCATAAAGTCTGACTAATATTCTTACAACAAATCAACATGGCGGACCGCAGGACATAAGTACATATTCGCTATAGTTAAATTACTCATTCATCTCCTGTAGTAAACACACTCGTAGTGATCAGGAAATGTCTTGAGTCAGAGGAAGTGGAGTCAAGGTCGCAGGTTCGATTCCGAGAGTGACATTACCGAATAAGTGTGGCACAATTCTAGTGATAATGACTCATGTTAGGTTAATGAACTGATAAAGGCGGATGCTGTATCTTAAGTGATCTCAGACACTGGATGTAGATATCAATTATGATATCAGTGATTTATTGCTTTAGTGTGGCTGTTTAAGGCTTTTTGATCGACGGGTAGTGAGTTTGAATCCCTGTTATTACACTTCTGACTTTAAGCTTTATGGGAGCGAATGCCATCTGACATTCTAACTCCGAGAGGAAATTAGCTTGCAATTAAGGTTGATTTGGGCCCTGAGGATCTCAGTGAGACTCGCCAGAACCGTTGCAATATAATTACATACAAATTATAAGTTAGTTTGCTACCTTAGTAGTGTACAAATGTTACATAGTTTAATAATATATATCTACTTATTTATATATTACGTAGAAAATATATATTAATTGATTTTGCGTGACCCAGAAAGCACAGTACCTTCATGGGTAGGTACAATCTGGTACAATAGTGTAGTACAGTCATTGACCCCTTAGGGGAAATACGCTGTGTCAATATTAATCAATGCTTATATTTAAATAGGTGTAGGCAGAACACATATTGCGTGAGCGCACTAGAAAAGTTGGAGATACTGTCACGCTCAGAAGTCGCTGAACACTAACAAACTTACAAAAGAAATACGCTCAGAGGCTACTTTTATTCTACGTTTATTTTGCATGTTACATCCTACTGTTTTTTTTATTTTTTGCATTACATAACATAACATAAACTAACTAACTAAAAAAAGTAGCTGGAGCAACATGGCAAAGACAAGCCAGGAACAGAAACTCTTGGAAAGCCTTAGGGGAGGCCTATGCCAAAGGGCAAGCGGATAATGTTACCGATGTCGAGGAATAGAATTATTATTATTAATTAATATTATTTAACTACTATTTATTATTGTATTGTTAGTAATCGATTCCAAAATAATGCATGTAAAGTGAATGTCAATAATATTGAAGAGCTATTAGTATAATACGTGGGGCGCACTATAAGTTTCCGGAATGAATATGAAAAAATACTATTAAAGGTACAAAATTAATTTATTGTTTTTCAAAATAATCTCCCTTGGCGTCTATGCACTTTTTCATTCGATCAAACCAGTTTTGAAAACTTTTGTGCCACTCCTCTATGGTGACCTCTGAAACGTGTTTTTCATACTCCTCGACAGCCTCTTCTGGTGATGAAAATCGTTGGCCGCGTAATTGGTTCTTAATTTTTGGGAACAGATAAAAGTCACAAGGTGCCAGGTCGGGACTGTATGCAGGATGACTCATGAGTTCTACATTTTTCGCCTTCAAAAAGTCGTTTGTCTGTCTGGCCGTGTGAGAACTAGCATTGTCGTGGTGCAGGATGATACGGCGTTTACGGTTATTTTTACGGAGTTCGTCAATAACTTCCGGCAAACAAATGGTCGTGTACCAGTCACTATTCACAGTACGACGATTTTCTAAAGCAACAGTAGCCACGTGTCCAGTTTTATTAAAAAAAGAAGCAATCATCCGCTTAGATGCACTTTTCACGCGCGCCACTTTGGTTGGTTTCGGCTCATCTTGAAAGACCCATACGCTCGATTGCTGCTTTGTTTTGGGATCGTAGCAATAAATCCATGTTTCGTCACCTGTTACTATGTCCCACACCAAATTTGACGCACCTTCGTTGAATCTGGTAAGCATGGCACTGCACCAAGTGACGCTGTCCGTTTTTTGATCCTCGGTCAAGTTATGTGGGATCCACCGCGAGCACAGCTTTCTCACACCCAAATGTTTGTGTAGGATTGATTGTATTTGACTCATGCCTATTTCTAAGGATGCGCGAATTTCATGGTAGGTCACATGCCTGTCTGTTTCAATCATACGGCGCACAGCATCGATGTTTTTGTTGGTCACAGCAGTGGACGGCCGACCATCGCGAGATTCGTCACTGAGATTGATACGACCACGCTTGAATTCTGCAAACCAGCTATAAACAGTTGTCTTGCATGGAGCTTCATCGCCAAAAGCTGTTTCAAGCCGAGCGATGCTCTGTTGAGCCGTCAAATTACACTTAAAATCGTAGAAAATCATACTACGAAAATTTTCCCGAGTTAAATCCATGTTGATGCAGACACACAATTTTTTAAATGGCGCCACAAGGTAAAAACAAAAGACAGTCAGATGAAACAAACTGTACTCTACAGCCAAAGAGTTCTATTTTCAAATGTTGTAATAAATTTTTAAATATTGTTTATGTAAGTGGCCAGTTCCGGAAACTTTTAGTGTAACCTATGTAGTGTGATCAAGAAAATTTGTAAAGAAATTAATTTATTATCCGAATTAAAGGCTATTTGAATTTGAAACATAAACTCACGCCTCTATCCTCGAAGGGGTAGGCAGAGGGGCTAGCACCTACATTTCGCCAGTTTATGTTAAGGTTCCAATGTAATAGGTGGCGAGCCTATTGCCATTAACCGGGCACTTATAAACCTGCGATATTGCATTATTTAATTTTGGTTTATTTTGCATGTAAACTTTTCATTTATTTTCTTTATTTTCTTTCTATTCTCTAGATTTACATTGTAGCCTGGAATAAGCCTATAATAGGTTCTCATGGGTTCTTTTTTTATTTATATAGGACACGCCAACTTGACTTCACCTCTACTGATGGTTAGCTAAAGGCAAAGTCTAAGGAAAGAGTGCCACTATTACAGACACTAAGTAATGTTACAATAGTGGCACTCAACTTGACGGCCTCATATGCTATTTCACGCCCCGCTTAAAGGACCCGGGACTGTAGGAAGAAGGAAACACGTGAGCTGGTAATGAATTCCAGGTCTTCGAATGAATATATTTAATTCTATCTTTGTTTTAGTTTTATTCACATTTCCCCAAACATTGTATTCGATACCTATTGCCTATTGCCGTCTGCCGGGCACTATTGTTGACTCAAGCCATGCATCTGAGCCTGAGTCTGGGCTGTACATATCTGTCTGATGTTCAACAGCCCTATCTCTTAGTCACCTTGTACGACACCACATGGGAAGAGATGGGGTGGCGCGAATTCTACTCTGAAAGGAACCACTCGACTAAATGCTTCTGTGTAGGGTAAAATCATTTTTCAATTTGTTTATTTATTTTTGTGGTAAGATGTGGCTTCATTGTAAACAGTGAATCATCAAAGGAGGGAAAATTACTGCGCTATGCATAATAATATGCAATATTGCTACAACTGGCTACTTGTTCGTGAATTCGATTCTCGCTCAGTGCACATTTTTTTTATACCACTTAGGGGGCAAACAAACTCACGGTCCACCTGATGGAAAGTGGTTACCGTGGCCTATGGACATCTGTAACACCAGAGAAGTCACAGTTGTGCTGCCAACCCTGTAAGTACAGAGTTTCTGTGCCATCAGTGTAGAAGACAAAGCAGGACAAGCCTTTTGTCTTCCCACTGACAGCACAAATGCTTCAGTGAGCTCTGGTTTAGGGTAACCCTGGAAGCACAACACGAAGTTATTATAGCCGCGGTATTCTGTAGGGCGGAGGTACTTCCCTAGTCGGACTGCTCAATTGGGCGGAAATACCTTCGTGTCCTACCTGCTCCTTGCACCTGCCGCTGATACATGATTGATATTCCACTCATGCGCACAAAATGCTTTTAGCAATAAGTTCATAGTCGTCCAACTAAGGAGTGGAATGACGTGTCTGAGTCTGTTCTCGATTCTCGAAGTTTTGAAGTCTAGAGTGAACAGATTGCTTATAGAAAAGCATGCTCTACCTTCCTGACAATATGAATATGTATGCCAGGATCGTAGCAGGTGCAAAACTACAGTCTCTGCCTACCCCCCTGGGAAAAATGTGTGACTGTATACAAAAATATGTCTACTTTCATTGGTGTAGAGTTTCCCACAGAAATGATGAGTAGGGTTATCTTTTTTTTATACCTAGGTGGCAGATAAGCCCATGGCCTATCTGATGGAAAGTGGTTACCGTTGTCTATGGACGGTAACCACTTTCCATCAGGTGGACCGTGTGCTTGTCTGTCACCTAAGTTGTATAAAAAAAGTGCGACTAGTCTACGTAGAATAACGGTACTTTTGATCAAGGTAAGGTCCCAAGAGTTTTAGAAACTGAATTAGTTTTTCCACAAACAACAACTATTGTGATATAATCTCAATTACATAAACGACCGAAGTCACGTAAATAACAAAATACTTATGACTTCAGTCTCCTGCAAGGGTTATGATTCAAAAATTGGGTTTTAACCAGTAAACAATGAGTAAAAATCGTTCATTCATAAATTTATGTACGTATGTCAATTGAGGAAGATGCTTACTATAAGTTTACTACTTAAGGAAAGTATGAAATAGGGAATACCCATCCGAGGTTAGCTGGCCTGCGATCCAGGGGCGTGGTTTAATTGATATTAATGTAACCCGGTTATGATGACCTAGGCATAGTTATGCCAAACAAATCTAGGACGCTCTAAGCAATGGCTAGGTCAAGAATACACGCGAAACTTCCACACGCTGCATCCAGGGCAACGGAGACGGCAGCGATTCTCTCTCGCGCAGAAGAGACACTGCCGGCTATGGCAAGAACGTCTCTGTAGAGGGCTATTCGGAGGCTTTACACGTGTCCCTCTGACTAGCAGAGGGCACAGTAGAGAGCAGGCAAGGAGCGGGGTCGTTACTGAAAATCTATGTTTGTGTATTATTATCCATGGTGTTGTACTTACTCACTAGAACCTGGAAACACCATAATTCGTTATCTGCTTCTAACCTTACAAACACGATGGGCGTCTTTGACTATTACAAAAAAAATATGCCACTTATTGGCATAATTAGTTTTTAATAAATATTATTAAATGATTTTTAATTAATACTATTACAGAAAAACCTTTGTTTTCTGTTGGTTTAATACCATGTGAGAATCTCATGGTTTTGTATTGTTTCAAAGCTCTATTAATATGTACACATGTCGGTACAGCATGGCTACCTTTTTGCGTCTGAAAGTTATAAGAAGTTTCAAGAGGGGCATCAGAAGGTTTCTTCATGGTCGGCAGCGCGAGTGTGACACCCCTGGTGTTGCATACGTCCATAGGCCACGGTAACCGCTTCCCATCAGGTGGGCCGTGTGCTTGTCTGCCAACTTTGTGGTATAAAAAAAAAGAGTTCTAAACTGATACTATGCAACATACTGCTTGTACTATTAAGTATATAATTATGTAGTCTAACTATCTTCTTTGATAGCTCATTGATAAGTAGTTTAAATATGTATTATAAATGTAAGTTTGTATACAGGTTTGGGATCTACATACACGTACCTACTAGATAACATCCTAATTCTTTATTCAAATATTATTATATTTAAAAAAAGCCGTGTGGTTTACAGCAGAGTAGAATTTGGACCACCCCATCTCTTCCCATGCGGTGTCGTACAAGGCGACTAAGGGATAGGACTGTTTTACATAAGACAGATATATACAACCCAGACTCCACCTTAGATGCAAGGCTCGAGTCAACAATAGTGACCGGAAAACGGCAATAGACTCACCCCATATTACGTGAGACTTATATTTAATACAATGATTAGTAAAATATGGGTGTTAATTCACCTCTACCTAATCCTCCGGAGATAAAGGCGGGATTGTATGTATGTATGTACCACTACTCCATAGAAGTTTAAAAACCAATACTTGATATCAATGTCAACCCATCAATTGTATGTGATCTATAATGGATCTATACAGCTGATAAATCAACGATCAATAAAGAACTATGGTAACCTTCGTTTATTCGTGCCCTTCCGGTCTCCTGGTATGGCTGCGAAGGTCAAACATTGGTCAGACGTGTTTATACTAGTAATATGTGGAACTGCTGCAGGTGTCCACCGCAAATAAACAGACAGACTTGCACGTACTCTGGGCTTGAAATTGAATTAATTTAGAAAAGATATCAAATGGATTGACATCCTCTGTGGTGTGGCGGTAGTAAACGCAACTGCTACAACAAGGAACGGGGGTTCGATTCCTGCTCAGTTCAAGTATTTGTACGGCGGTATTACCGTCCAACTGAGCAGTCCGACTGGGGAAGTTACTCCACCCTACAGAATAACGCGGCCATAATAACTTAGTGCTGTGTTCCCAGCGGTGAGTAGGGTAGCCAGAGCTCACTGGAGAGTTTGTGCTGTGGGAACACTAAAGGCTTGCCATGGTTTGTCTTCTACACTGACGGTACAGAAACTCTGTGCTTACAGGGTTGGCAGGACGAGTGTGACTCCTCTGGTGTTACAAACGTCCATAGACAACGGTAACCACTTTCCATCAGGTGGGCCATGTGCTTGTCTGCCACCTAAATGGTATAAAAAAACTTTTTTTTAGGGCTTCTACTACCCGCAATCAATCTAATAATAATAGCGATTTGTAAACTATTAGACTTACAATTTTACAACTGATCAAAAGGAATACAAATCAAGGTAG
Source organism: Eilema griseolum (assembly GCA_963662185.1). Classification (NCBI taxonomy): domain Eukaryota; kingdom Metazoa; phylum Arthropoda; class Insecta; order Lepidoptera; family Erebidae; genus Eilema; species Eilema griseolum. The sequence goes on from OY759255.1 coordinate 17,984,207, forward strand.
CCAGACAGTCTGCATATGACTCACTAGGTAGTTTTCTATGCAATTTTCTAATACATGACGGTCTGCACCTACTTATTCAGTGGCTAGTACTACAGTAGTAGGTAGGCAGACTCGAGTCATACATTCATGTTTTAGATGAATAAGGTAAACCCTGGTAACCACAAGTTTCTATTGAATAACTACTGGGTAGTTTTAATATTGAGGTATTTATTTGGGGAAATGTAATCCCAAAGTTATTGCAATAATTTGTCCTGTTCGGTTGTAGATTAGTACATCTATTGGTTGATTTCGTGTTTCCTTCTTCTTGCATTCCCGGGTTGGGAATCCCGAGCTCACGAATACCCTAGAGCCTTTGTAGATTTGTAGAGATGTTGCGTCTAGGGCAGTATTTTACTGTTTGTACCATGGTAAATGCTCTGATGAGCTCTTCCAATTAGTCCCACCCTCCCCTTTCCTACAAAGGACAATACGTGCAGGGCTTAGAAGTCACCCGCATACGGTGCGGAATATCCGATCAAAAACCAAGCGGTTCGGTGACACTTTCCTTTGTGTGTGTTTCCGTCTTCCTACAGTCCCGGATCCTTTAAAACGGTGTAAATCAGAAAGGTTGTATGCAAACGTTAAGTTTTCTCAAAATTATTAAGTAATGTTTATAAACTAGTGTAAGGTACGTACTGTACTATTATTATAATATAGATATTGCATTTTATCAACCGTGGTCGTTAATGACCTGAGATGTTAAAAAGTGACCTTAAATAATAAATTAACGAAAAAAAAAAGATTTTATGTCGTAACTTTTATCTTATTCCCTATTGCATTACATCTGTGACAAACCAATAAACAAACTCTCTTTTTCATTCACAATATTAGTTAGTAAGCCAGTGCTGTTCATCACTCTTCACCTTGACACACGAAGGTCACTTTATGACTTCATCAAACAGCTTCAACATATCCACAACAATTATATATACAACCAGACAATCGGTGTGTGCCAGTGTGTGCAACACGCGGTGCAATCTCTCAAATTGACACGTGCATATGTCACGTGACCACGTTGTTATGACCTATGAGTCAAATACCAGTAGGTCATTAGCGACATAGGTCGTTCAGGAAGCTGTTTGGTCACTTGTGAGCACACCAGTACGAACATCTCGACCGGAAAGTATCAATTGAATACTTGATACATAGAAATATGTATTTTCTGTATTTCTTTCCTTGTCGTCTTTTTTTAATGTGGGTAATACGGCATAGGTATTATCTCACTGGGGTTAGCGATGACGTGGCTATGTCAGACTCAGATCTACCACACGGGAAATCCCAAGGAAGCATTTTTTAAAGAAGTTTAGGTACTAATGTTACCTCTAACCGGTCTAGCTTGGTGCTCCACTTGGTCCTGGTTATCTATCATGAACAGACCGTTGCCTCCTTCACGGACCTATTTCTGCCAAGGTGAAAGTCCTACTTTTTCCAATTTCATCAGTCACAACCCCATGCACTTTGGAAGGGGTCTCTTTATCACTCTCCAAGGCTCGGTACGATGTAATAGTATAACTGTAACAGCAAGGACCTGACGACACTAGAACATTGTCGAATGTTCAAGATATATTTACTGCCGGATGGATAGTAGCCCTTTCTATAGTTCCCATGATAGATAGGAAAAGATGAGTTGCCACTTGTATTCAACATTTTTGGAAACAAGACAGCATCAAATTCTTAGTCTTTTTTGACCCAAACTATGTTTACTGTATTAGCGAATAACAGTATGCAAACAAAAAAGCAATCAAGAGGCAAAAAATTGTTTTGTGTGAATGTCATGCTGAGGTCAGTTTTTGCGACAGTGTACTTCTGTTCATAGTACAATGAATTATACGAATATTCTTGATATAGCTGAAATAACAAAGAAATATAACGTCTACCTCACGATAAGCAGCTAGTTGCAAATGCTTGCATCTGTACAGGTGTCATTCTAATTCAGTCAACACATTTTCTTCTGTATATCAATAATATGTAGTTCGTTGGCAATTAAATTGCTTTGCATATAACAGCAGCACATACACATATTACTTAGGCAAAAGCACTACAAACTGCAGGTCGTTTTTTTCACCATTGTAACTGGGCAATGGTCCTCTCTCTCTCTCAGGCGGGTATTGGGATAAAAAGATGGCTGCTTGTCACAGAGGTTATCCAAATATTGAACATGTCCCCATTGTACATAATATTTGCCAATCTATAATGAGACTTTCATGATTTAGGCGGGGTGAAGTGCTCAGATGATCATTGAACACGGGAGCTTCGGGAGTTCCCTGCATCGGATCCGGAATGAGCCAACGCCTGAGTGTCATCATTGTGACGCAGGTGAGGACACGGGGTTGTACACACTGACCGAATGCTCGGCGTAAGCGCCCACAGTGCGTGAAGGCGACTCACGGGTCTGGGGGTTACAGGTAGCCGCCTGGTACCCTAGTAGAAGCAGGCCGAGACGGCGGCACGATGTGCCACCCCCCTTTTTTTGGAGAAAGATGGGGACACCGTCCCACATCCGAGAGGGCCTTCTATGGCCCCGGGTCAGTTGGAGTGTGCGAGGGATACGCCAGAGGCTACCTCATCCCCGGCCTGAGGCGACCGTGTGGTTTTAGTCGGGCCGAGTTTGACATAACCATCCCCACCGGGTTCGGAGGGGTGGTATCCAAGGGGATTTCCATACGTTAAAAAAAGGAGGGGTGCTCAATATAATAGAAAATTTTTCATGTTTTGTACGTTTGCTGAATATCGGACTATCTGTGGAGAAACGGTAAATTTTTCGACTGCTAAACCAGAGAAGCTAAGAAGTGTCTGAGATTCTAATGTCTTGTATGTTTGTATGCGTAACTAGGTACGCAACCTAGAATTTTTTTCTATCACAAGTGAGTTATTAAATTAGGAATTATCTCGCTGCGCTCATGGAAGCTGTAGTTATAATTCACGTGCCACAGATGGATGTAACCGCGGTCAAAAGCTAGTTAGATATAAATCAGGACATAATCACGGTAATACATTATGGATTTGGTGACAGCAGGCCTATCAACCACGAATTATGCGTGTGCATTGTGCTCATGTGCAAAGCGAAATAATATATTATGATAATCTTTACATACATCATAATCACGCCTCTGGGGATAGGGTTAGGCAGAGGTGAATTAACACTCACATTTCACCAATCATCGAATTCGGTCCCATGTAATGGGGGTCCATTGCCGTCTTCCAGGCACTATCCCTTAGTCGCCTTGTGCGACACTGCATGGGAAGAGAAGGGGTCGTCCTAATTCTACTCTGCCGGGAACCATGATAATCTTTACCTATTAATAATAACGTTGAAGAGTTTGTGTGTTTGCACGTGCAAATCTCTAGAACTACACTAAATATATATTTGCATTGCTTATAAAACCTAAAATTCGATTGAAATGCCACCTACCGAGTTCACTGTTCAACTGTGTATCTAAGCCATCCAGATCTAGTCTCTTGGATTGGATTTTTTTGAGTTTCATAAATTAATTTTTGGCTCGGTAGAGCTCTATAAAATAAAAAGTATCGTCCTTGGTTTTCTTTTACTGAATATTAGAAAATAATTACAGGATAGTTTAAGTGGTATGTATTTTGTGTGTGTGTGCGTGTGTGGGTGAGAGGGTGTATATTCATGTGAGGCACGCGTAAATATGTTAACAGACAATCAGCTCCTAAAATAAAAACCATCAGTTAATTTGTGACTGTTTGTTTGTCACATTGGTAATATAAAAACATAAATAATGACTCAACGAGTACAAAGTACTATCATATTAAAAAATAAAGCCATCATTTCTGAGGAACAATGCAGAAGGTATCTCATATTTCTCGTGTAATTAACCTATTGTTTTGTTTCTGGGAAACTCGTCTGCTCCGCACCTAATTAATTTGTATGAAATAATATATTTTACACTTATTTCAACACACTTGTTGTATGAATACCTAACTAGACGCCCGCTATTTCTTTAGAGTACAAAAATTTAACATGTTTTTTGATTACCCCACTTAAGTGGCAAACATGTACACGGCCCACCTGTTGGAAAGTGGTTACCGTTACCTATTGATGTGTGCAACACCGAGGGCGTCACACTCACGCTGGCAACCCTGCAAGATCCGTCTAATGACTCGAACCGGTTAAAACCGTATGGTGTAGCACTTTAGCCATATGGTACGTGGACCAGGTGTACCCTAGAAACGCAATCGTTTAGACCCCAACCGACCTTGACCGCCAACGTTGGTGACCCAGTGTTATTACTGGGGATGTCCCATTTTTATAACGAAGTGCAGGCGGAAACACGATGCGTTGCTTTTTTTAAAAACATTATTAAAAAAATTGTTCGCGAAGAAATAGACGTATTCTGTTCCCGCCAATCAAAGTGCTATTATAAATATGCCAAATTTCAGCAGTTACTATCAGCTGTTTTAGCGTAAAAGAGTCACAGCTGGTTATATCAGAAAAGTAGTAAAGTTATTGTAAAGAGATTGTATAAATTAATTTGTAAATATTAGGTTATGGCACTATCGCATTAGGTTTCCCCTGTAAAGGTAGTGTCAGTGTGTGTGTAATTAAAGAAATAAATAAAAATATTGCGAGAATATTACCGTGGTTCGACAGACACCCAGAGTCCGCATGTTCCCACTGTCATATAACAAAAGTTAGTTGATAGTAATGAAGCGAGGCTACCCCAAACAGATGGTACCCACCTATCAATCAATCAATTAGCCTATTGCACTCCACTGCTGGACATCCTAACTGATAATGATATTAGAATTAGAATTAGATTTGGCATTACTATTAGAATTTGGACCACCCCATCTCTTCCCAAGGTGTGTCGTACAAGGCTACTAAGGGATAGGGCGGTTTAACATCAGACAGATATATACAACCCAGACTCAGCCTCAGATGCATGACTTGAGTCAACAATAGTGCCCGGAAGACGGCAATAGGCTCGCCCATCAAACACTAAAAGTGAAATAATTGAAGGGAACAGTTTCAAGATTCAATAATGAACAGACTATTTTTAGGTTTTTAGGTATGTTTACAAGTTGTGTACAACCAGCTGTATCAATTATTTCCAATAAAAACTCAATTGGTGCAAGCAAGCGTTTCCGCAACACGCGTGTCGTATGGAGACCAATCTACGAGCAGTACTACAAGTCGCCAAGGCTAGTCGCTATTGTTAACTCAGTAATATGCATATACATACTTTAACATACGTGTACTAGACTACGTATATACTAACAATAGATCTTGACTAGCAGCCTTTAGTAACAATTAAAAATCAATGAGCAAAGTACCTACTCAAAAGATCTTAATACCATGACAATACCCCATGTTTGTGTTTAGATAATACTGGAATACTCCCGAGCCCCTGGTACACTTGGGAATTAATTCGCAAAAGAATCCTATAAGAACTTTCTATACAACTGTCCCACTGTCGCCTATTTTACCCCTTAGTAGTAAAATTTCGATAAATGCTGATGCACGTGTTCGTTTATACGTTCATACCTCCTAACAAAAGTTCTGATCGTTCAAATTATACTCTGAGCCCAGGGTAAAATTTGGTATCTCTTGAGACGGTCCTGGGCCTGGTCCTGGTGATATGTCTCAGATAATCTTACTTCCAACAGCCTGCGCCTCACACACTCGACGTGCGTTTTAATCGGTTCAAATCCGACGTAACCTCCCCCACCGGCCTGGATACGAAATCCCCAGATTTTGCACACATAAAAAATAAAATAGAAAGATAGTTGGTTAATTTTGGGTATGTTAAGTTTGACCCTATCAAAACCTTCGGTGACAAGTTAAGCTCACCTGCAAGCCGGTGCACCTGCTGACTAATAAAAGAGGTTAGGGAACTCGAATGACAGTCGCTCTATATGATCTTTGTATATTTTGAGTTCAGCCCTATCTAAATTGATCACTATTTTTTATGAGCTTAATAGTCTAAAAATAGTTTCCGTCATTTAAGCTAGCCAGTTGTCCTATCTATTTGGACACGCAAAGGTTATGTTCATTCTAAAAATAATATCGCTTGTTCAAGTCTTACAACTTGCAGTTTGATGACGCCACCGATAACAATATCGTATGTTTGTGTAGTTAAGTCAGCTTAGTGAATGTACTAAGTGAACTAAGTGAGCGAGCGAGATGCAGAAATGATTCAACAAGTTTAACAAAAACATTCTTAAATAATCGACGGTCTTGATAGGAAGTGTGACTATATAGTTTTAGATTTTTCAGTTTTTAAATTGGTTAAGTTAGATAGTAAAGAAATATAATCAGACTTATTAGCTACCTAGAGAACCGCTACAAGTATAATTAACTGTGATTAATTAATTACATAAGCTTTATTCTGAAGTGATTAACAACGTGATTAAAAGCAATAACGCTAATAGTATAAGCTAAATACGATTGTGTTACTAGAAATTACGTTCTCATTAAGACAATTATTTTAATATTATTACTTACCTATGACGGTGGAAGTGTTGACAACATGTTGTTCTAGAGCCGTAAAGTATCAGAAACCACACAGTTTTTTTCATAGCATCGTAGTCACCAATACGTGAATCATTCTCCGGAACTCAGCCTTGCTTTGCGCTCCGATATAAAACCAGTCGTGGCTTGCCACACGCTATTTCATTACGATCGCTCAGTCGTGAGACACGTATCGCGCAATCATGGGTAGCTCCGGACCTACATCCGTTTTACTGACAATTCTCAACGTATTTCAAATCATCCTGGGATTCGCGCTCACTTGCGCATCCCTCTGGTTCTTTGTCGAAGTGTACAACATCACGAGCTTGAGGAACTCGAACCATTACCTCCTGGATTACAATGTCTACTGGCCGCAAGCAATACCTTGGGTGTTTATACTCGTTGGGCTTCTTGTGATTTGTGTATCTGGCTGCGGTTTCGTTGGCGCCAAGAAGAAGAGCAGCGGCTTCGTGACGCTGTACATCGCGTTTGAAGTGACAGTTATTTTAGCGCTAATCGGCGCTGCCATTGTGGCGCTAACGTTAGCCGACACAAAAGCCTCTGAAGCATTTATGAAAGACGCAATTTGGGATGTTTACACTCATATGAGGTCAGACAGGTCAGTGGAAACTGCCTTTGGAAATCTGGAAAAGCGTTTCCAGTGCTGTGGTGCTGAAGGACCGAGAGATTACAAGAATTGGAGAGATGAGTTCCCGATTTCATGCTGCGATACCTATTACCATGGATTTATTGGATCCTACGCCATCGACTGCGACTTCTCCAACAAGCTAGCGAATGAGAGATACGGTTGTGCTAAAGTTGTTCTTAATTACACCAGCATCATAATCAGAGTATTGTCTGGACTTGCAGTCTTCACAGCTCTTGTTGGAATAATGAATTTGATCGTTGGTGTGGCATTCTCAAGAAGTATCAAGAAGAAATCAAGGGTACCGGTCCAGTTGCAGCTGCACAGTGAATCTGAAAGCAAGAAGGTGTTGTTGTAGACTGTTTAAAGTTTCGATAACGAAATATTGTGTTGTGGTGTCCCTCAAGGACTTATTAAGGCCCGGTATTGCAACGTTTTACCTTCCTTGTCTTAGAAAGAGACAACGTTAAGCAATGTGTGGGTTATGTAAGTGTATGTGCGAAGTTGGAAAGTGTGACAGTATTTTAGTGAGGTATCTATTTAAGATATAGGTGTAATATACCTGGTTTGTTCCATGGCATAAGTTTTGCTTATGCTTGAATGTGATCTTACAGTACTGGGTTCGATTTTTAGGCTCTTGTTATTTGTTATTGAGATTTTTCTTTAAGAAAATTCTTAATTGCAATACAGAAACTAGAAATGTGCCCGATATTCGGTAATAGGCTCGCCAAGGCTGGTGGAACTTTAGTTAAAAACACACAGGGGATAAGGGAGGTACAGTCGTGAATAATGAAAATAAGAGTTTACTGCACATAAATGAATTTATAGCTTTAATTATTAATAAACCACCGATTGTAGACCAAGAATCGTTAAGTCTCACAGTTAAATGGTTAATAAGGTGATCCGATGTGCATTGGCCTCGTGGCACAAAGTGGCAGGCGGTGAGTCAAGCCATTAATTGCTACAAGCGAGTCTTTTATAGAATAATGACTGACTTTTGACTTGTATATTATATTAAGTAGGTAGGTAGAGACAACGCTTCTTTGAAAATAATGTATGTACCTGCGATGCCAAAATATTTGGGGGATATTTTTGTTTGATAGAATGTAATTGAATATCCAATGATGGTATTTAACAGAGATGTTAATTGAGTTACCGATCTGATAAAGAATCTGTTTGTTGAGTCACGTATGGAGTTTGATGTAATAATTATAATTAATAAATTATTAAGCTTGATTATATTACATTTAAACCGGTTATGTAATATTCTCAAGTTTTATTTTGCATTTACGAGGATGTCGTGCAATTAATTAATAATTAATGTGTAAGATTTTTCATTGTTAAACAGTAATAGAGTCTAAGAACATTTGTAATATTTTCCTTCTCACAAATTTTAGTCAATTATATAATTATATGACCTGTACAGTCGGCGAATGAGCACTTTGTTATGGTGACTCAAGTTCAAATCTTGAGTCAAACAAAGGAAAATTTATATTTTTCGTAAAGAAAAATTTGCTCACGACTGTTCAGTTATATAAAATTAAATTATTATATCATAACAACACAAATGTTAAAAGATAAAATTTTATAATTCCAAAATGTAAATAATATTATACTTTTAAAGACTTCTAATGCTTTTGTAAATATAAATATAGTTCGCATTATATTAAATAGCAATACACAATAAAATATATCTGAAACAGAAATGTTTTTATTTATTATACAATTTATTTTTGTATATTTTTCCAAACGTATATAAAATATTTTACCATTCGTGGTGAAACACCAGCCATAAAAATATGTCGTAGAAGCTTGAAGTATAAAATAAGGCCGGCCGCACGCTATCAAGCGGTTGCTTACAAGGTTGATTGAAATCTCAACGTGTGTCATAATGCTATTAACAGTTTTGTTGATGTTAAGTAATTACATATATTACAGAATGTAAACAAAAGATTGTATATTTGTATTTTAAATAGACTGGATGCTACATAAACTGTTGTTTTTTTTATTATACTATCAGACTTACTAGAAAGACATATAGAAAGATTAAAATAAGTCTTACGTGATGATAACCTTTAGAATATAAATTAGTAATACCAAAGTATTATTCAATTCTACAAGAACACGACTTCAAACTGTTCATTTATAATTTCAAAGGTCTACAACACACAAGGCATTAACATTCTCAACGATATAAAAATATAATTAGGTGCACTTATTGCTTCGATTACGGTATAATCCAATTAGTAAATCAAATTAGTAGACACAGGATGTCGTTTGCACAGAACAGATTAATTAAGGCTTTAATCAGAATATTTGAATCGTGACGCATTCTCCCACCTTTTCCTTATTCAAACGTAATGATCTCCCCATAATGAGGATAATAATGCCGCAAAGTACAACGATCATTAGTCATCAACACTCACTTGCAAATCAGGTCATTAAATGCATTAAAAAGCGAATACCTAATCACCCCACCATCAGTTAAGCTTGTCTGGTGCTTGACGGTTTGTAGATCTCCTAAATGCGCGTGCGCAAGGCGCGGCCGTAGTTTATAAAAGTAGTTGCATCACGCGCACGCCTTTCATACTGTTGATAACCATTGGCGCGCACAGACCTCACCATGGGTAAAGAGGATTTTATGAAGAACGTTCTTTACGTATTGAACATTATATACGCGGTGTTTGGTTTCGTGACTGCTGCTGTCGGAATTTGGTTCTTCGTGCAGTTAGCCGAGTTCGTTAGCCTCAGGAACAGCAACCATTACTTGCTGGACTACAGGATATACTGGCCTCAAGTCGCACCATGGCTGTTCATCCTTCTTGGATTATTTGTGATGATAGTCGCATTCTGCGGCTACTGCGGCGCCAATAGAGAGAGCAGGGGACTTCTCGGCATCCACGGATTCTTCATGTTACTGATCGTGCTTGGACAAATCATCGCAGCTTGCTTGATCTTCGTGTATGTCGATGGTGAAGACACTGACAGATTCATTAAGGATACCGTCTACGATGGCTACTATAATTCACAAGCGAATCCCGATAACTTGAGAGCTTTTGGAAGAATTGAAAGGAAGCTGAGGTGCTGTGGTGCCAACGATGCGAGAGACTACAGGAGTTGGAGAAACGATCTACCTTTAACGTGTTGTCTGGACAGTTACTACAGAGCTACTTGTGATTTTACTGATAAGGAGGCAAACGAGCGTCTAGGATGTGCTAAAGTGGCGGCGGCTTACACAAAGATCATCAGTTCGGTCATCGCTGGAGTGTCGCTGATTATATCTCTGTTGGAAATCACGGGTGTGGTGATAACGTGGAAACTGTTCCATTCTTTACGAGAAGTCGAACATTATATAAATGAAAGAAAAGAAGGTGAAACGGAGTGTTAGAGCCTAGTGGTTCAGTATTATCGATCGATCGATCCGGTACCTTTTCGATCCGACGTCGACTGCCTGAGATAACTTTCCCTTTCTAAGTATAATTTCTTTCACGGCCTTCACTCTGAATAAAGTTCATTTCCTTGATGAAGGAAAACTCGAAATCTTTGTTCATCTGATATTATCTACATTCCATCCGATATAGTTTTAATTCGTTTATCTCGTAGTGTAGTGTCACGCCTTAGGTCAATACAAGAATCTCGAGAGAGTGGGCTTAATCAGTCGCTTCCTTCTTAACTAAATGATTCATGAGTACCTGTTGATTCATAATAAACCTCAATTGTGCCTAAGACCGTGGATCTGTCGACCTCGCCCCCACCAAGTGTCTCCGCGACACACACGATTAACATTAGTTAGTTATACATAGGTCGGTACGTAAGTTTCGTAAGTTATATTTCGCGTTAATAGGCGTCCATGGACGGCTGGAGATTGTTCGTCGGTAGAAGGTCGTCAATGAGAAAAATGTGACCTCAAAATGGGCAGCAGCGAGCTCGTTCTGAGGAGTAGCTAGTAGTACCTACTTGTGCCACATTGTGCTTCGATTTGAGGTCGCGTTGTGTAATAGATGTTACCTGGGAGTGTCATAATGGCTCAGCGTTCGCTTGGATGTATGTTGTGTCCCACTCGATCGGACCATCGAAATATGCTAATTTTTACGCAAGCGTTATTGTGAGAGTGTATAAAGTATGCTCAGCGCGAACCATGGCAACTCTTGCGACATGTATGGATTTCACCACTTATGTATGTCTGTTTGTAAAGTAGTGTAATCAAAGTGCCAACCATCGGTGTTCTTACCAATATAATCACAATAGACAAATATATAACTTTATATCTTTGGTAACGAGTAATCATTAATTTATAGTTTTATATTTTAATTTTATTTTGGAATGAATTTCCGTCCTTAAATGTGAGTTATGAAAAGCCATATTTAAAATATATTAATATATAATAAATGGATGTTTGTTTCAGTGTGTGTTAAATTGCCAAAGAAAGTGCAGGTACAAAACTTTCGAAGAGTAAAATAAATAAATATAAAAATCATTTTGTGCATGCAATACACAATTATATATCCATTACGTGTTAGTGAGTAACCACAACATAATTACAGTAATAATTATATATCAGCTATCTTAAGTTATTTTTATACAATTATAATATAAATGTCATTTAAGTCGAAACTAGTCTTAAGTCGTTTCGTTTTGTAATAAAAATTAAATGTATAAATATGTCGAAAAAGTATTATTAATTTGTTTCCTCATACCGATAAATGTATAAACCAGATATAGTCGAAAGCTTGCGCAAATGGTATACATTAACATTTTAACGGGTTATATAACTGCCATGGTTATGAGGGAGACCGGTCTGGTCTCCCCGTGGTTATAACCGCCAAAAAACAAACATAACGTCGGGGATAGCTTAGATATAAAAATAGCACAATTAATTGTGTAAATTCCCTTAAATTTTGTTTTAATATTTGTATAAAAATCACAAAAAGTGTACCTAATCGATTTATTTTAATGAATAAACAAAAAGTAGACCATATAATTAACATAACATAAACTCACGCCTATATTCCCGAAGGGGTAGGCAGAGGTGCTAGCACCCACATTTCGCCAGTTTATGTTTAGGTCCCAATGTAATAGGTGGCGAGCCTATTGCCATTAACCGGGTACTTATAAACCAGCGATAAATACACACATAACTTCGAAAAGCATCGAAAAGTCATTGATGTGTACCATGGTAAAACCTGGGAACGAACCCGAGACCTCGGCTCAACAGTCCATTACCCATACCACTAGGCTAGGGTACCAAATAATTACCTTGAAAAAATCATGAGAAAATTGATTAAGTACAACTTTTTATAGAGAATAAGTTGAAACTTTGATCCAAGTTTATTTGATATCATTTGTACACAGAGCGACTGCAGAGTTACAGAATAAAAAAAAATCACGACTAAATCATTTAAAAATAATCTAATTCAATATGTAAATATTAATTTAAACTTTTTAAAGCTTATCATTCACAATGTAACCAATTGTTCCCACTCAAAGAGTTCTCAGAGCCCACTCTAAAGGGCAATATACTGTCTAAGTAATTGAACTGGACAAAATTAAATGTTTCCTGCGAATTATTACATAATTACTGCTTCCCTTCCATTTGCCAACATATCTTATAGAAAGTTATTGACACACACACAACACATACAGCACACACACACACACACATACACAACACATAATTACATAATTACGACTTTTACACCTACGGATGTGTATGCCAAATTCGCATTAGATGTGGTTTCTGCTTACTAAACAATAATAAAATACCAATAATAGATAAGACAATGCAATATGAAAGTTTATTAGTATGTATACCTACTATCATAAAATTATCATATAGTTGTGTCTGTCTGTACATGTGAAAGTACCTACTTAGGTTTTATTACATTTTACGGTTTTGAACCTAAAACTATGTTTTTGGAATTCTTTAATATCATATATATATATATATATATATAATTAGAATGTTTAACATCAGACAGATATATACAGCCCAGGCACAGCCGCAGATGCTTGAGGCTTAAGTCAACAATAGTGCCCGGAAGACGGCAATAGTCTCACCGACTGAATTCAATGATTGGTGAAATGTGGGTGGTAATTCACCTCTGCCTAAATACCCGGGGATAAAGGCGCGATTATATGTATGTATGTAGAATTCTTGTCAACGGACAAACAGACAGCTATATCTGCTTTATCTGTTCTTTGTTTGCACTCACTGTTGCTCACTGGAAAGTTTTTATACTGTCGATGGGAAGACCAAAGGATTGTCCTGCTTTGTCTTCTGCACTGACGGCACTGTCTGAACCTCTTTGTGCTCACACGATCGGTAGCACGAGTGTGACTCCCTTGGTGTTCCACACATCCATAGGTCAGGGTAACCACTTTCCATCAGGTGGGCCGTGTGCTTGTGTGCCACCTAAGTGGTATAAAAAGTACAACTGAACGGATTTTAAGTTTTTTTTTACTGTATGTATAATTGTAACCGGTTGAGTAGAAATATCTCTGATATGACTAAATTTAATAATCATATATCCGACATCAACGCGAGCGGAACCACAGACATCACCTAGTAATATTATATGTATATATGTACAATGTCTAACAATAAATACATTTCTCTTACATTATAATAAATACTTACAGTACCTCTTTTATCACGTTTGAAGTTTTTGTTTACATTTGATGTGATCTTGAGGCCCTCGGGTTCGATTTCCGGATTGGGCAAAGTGTTTTTACGACTTTTCTGCGCCCATTCTAAACAGTAGACGTGCCTGGGAGACAAAATTGCCTTGTATTCTATTACGTGATAGAAACAATGGAATTATCATGTTAATATACTTTTAATACCGCGGTAGCCTAGTGGTATGGGTGATGGACTGCTGAGACGAGGTCTCGGGTTCGATCCCAGGTTGTACCATGGCACACACCAATGACTTCTCGATGCTTTTCGAAGTTATGTGTGTATTTATCGCAGGTTTATAAGTGCCCGGTTAATGGCAATAGGCTCGCCACCTATTACATTGGGACTTAAACATAAACTGGCGAAATGTAGGTGCTAGCACCTCTGCCTACCTCTTCGGGGATATAGGCGTGAGTTTATGTTTTATATGTATACTTTTACATACATATATAACACTTGTATATACGGGTATACGAGTATGGGCTCTACCTAGATCTTTGGGGGACAATCCAACCTGCTAGATGGTACACCTTTTGATTACCTGCTAAAGCTCTGGCACATTTTTTCTCGGGTTTGGGGGTCAAATGGCAGTCGCTTTCATAAAAGTCATTTTTTGTTTAAAAGAGCAGTAAAGCGGACCCCGGCTCCAAAGTGAGCTTATGATAATAATGACGACGCTTGTATAAATAACCTCATGTTGAGTTCCCGGTGGTAAGTAGGGTAGCCAGAGTTCACTGGAGAGTTTGTACTGTCAGTGGGAAGACTAAAGGCTTGTCCTGCTTTGTCTTTTACACTGACGGCACTGAAACTCTCTGTGCTTACAGGGTCGGCAGCGTGAGTGTGACTCCTTTGGTGTTACATACGTCCATAGGTCCATAACCACTATCTATCAGGTGGGCCGTGTGTTTGTCTGCTACGCAAGTGCTATGAAAAATAAATATACACTATTAATAAATTTACCTAATATGCATTTATATTAATGACAATATTAAATTGCCGTATTAGCCGCACAAAAGCCTTTGTTATACGAATTCCTAAAGTATGAATATTGTATTACTAATTTAGAATAAATTTAGAAGTAAGTTTATAATTACTAAATCATACCTTGAAGTTGTTAGTCACCCATAGCTGTGATTCATGTCCCTCGGTTTAGAATGCAACACACACACACACAACCATACATACATGGTAGAATCACCCTTTCAATGCTGTATTTGACACGAATATAGAATCATCGGTGAGGAGGTAGCACACGACGGTATTTCCGTCCAATTGAGCAGTCCGACTGGGGAAGTACCTTCGCCCTATAGACTACCGCGGCCATAATAACCTGTTGTGTGTTCCTGGTAGTGAGTAGGGTAGCCAGAGCTCACTGGAGAGTTATTGTGCTGTCAGTGGGAAGACCAAAAGCTTGTCCTGCTTTGTCTTTTACACTGACGGCACAGAAACTCTCTGTGCTTACAGGGTCGGCAGCGCGAGTGTGACTCCCTTGGTTTTGCACACGTCCATAGGCCGCGGTAACCACTTTCCATCAGGTGGGCCGCGTGCTTGTCTTCCACCTAAGTGGTATAAATAAACTACTTTCATTAATTCCAATTTCTTTGCGCAAGTGATATCTCTGATATTGCCACTGGCGCCCTGTGAATGCCAACAGAAGTTTAAAACTCACCTCTCTTGTAAACAGGGTCTATATATTTGTAATACTTACAAAAACAGATAACAGTAATGGTAGCGGTGTCGCGTGTTCTATCGTTTTTTACCGTCTCAGTATGAACTAGCTTCAAAAACGATTACTTAGACACGTGGGTATTGGTTCCCGGCAGAGTAGAATTTGGACCACCCCATCTCTTCCCATGCGGTGTCGTACAAGGCGACTAAGAGATAGGGCTGTTTAACATTAGACAGATATATACAGCCCAGACTCAGCCTCAGATGCATGCCTCGAGTCAACAATAGTGTCAGGAATACGGCAATAGACTCACCCTCTATTACGTGGGACCGAATACAATGAATGGTGAAATGTGGGTGCAAATTCACCTCTGCCTAACTCTCCGGGGATAAAGGCGTGATTATATGTATGTATAAATTTATAAACATTTTTAAATATATAAGCAGATTTTGAATGCAACCAGAATTGCTACTCAGGTGCAGAGAAATAATGACTTTTACACAACCAATTTACAATATTATATTGTTGTCGTACCCATATCGTAACATATAAATGTCCCTTTATAACGAAGCAAACAAATTTGTAAGGCCTGCTCCTCGCGGAGATATGGAGAGAAAACCTGCTAAGCACATTACGTCACCGGCCGAGGTACATTTTTCTACGATTACGAAACAAATAAGGGAAACCAGTTTTTGGTCGAAGCAAAACTTTTCCAAACGGGCCGTTTGAGTTTGATTATAAAATATTTGTAATAATTTGAGTTTTGATTTTTTTAACCCGACTGTGTTGAAATTGAAATGAGTGCTAGATTTTTGATCTGTGGGCTTTTGACAGGCTCTCTGGTACAGCTACTGATTATTGGATGATTACTCTCAGGGTTAGGGGTACAGACGGTAGCCGCTTCCTTAAAACCCTAAATAAGACAAATAAAAATAATAATAATAAGAGAGTTTATCCAACGCTTCAAAGTACAAGCTTTGATTTCAACTCGTATGCCATCAAAACTTATCTGTTTTCCAAAATTTATCTAATTCCGTGCAGCCGTTCTGATGTGATTGAGCAACATCCGTCTACCCAACCAAACTTTCATATTTTAATAACAAAAGTATGATTCGTATCATCGCAATTGTATGAACACATTACCCTATTAGATTTTCCCACAACACTCTCCCGACCTTGACACAGAAGACCCGCGTACCTTCCTCCAACAACATTCAACTACGCACCTGTTGTCGCCACCAGCCACCCGTGAACGCACCCATAATATTATGCACTAACTCATAATTATAAACATCGCGTTACACGTGAGCGGGTCCACGTGCCCCCACTAGTTTACACTAAGATACGTGCGTATTGCCGGTGAGAAAGCTTGCAACTTGCACATATTGTGTTACATACGATACAGATTAACATAACATTATATGTATATAGCTGTATTATTATCATTGTATGTCGTGTGGCAGATTAGAATTTGGACCACCCCATCTCTTTTCATGCGGTGTTGTACAAGGCGACTAAGAGATAGGGCTGTTTAACATCAGACAGATATATAGAGCCCAGACTCAGTCTCAGATGCATGGCTCAAGTCAAGAATAGTGCCCGGAAAACGGCAATAGGCACACCCTCTATTAAGTGGCACCGAATACAATGTTAGTGAAATGTGGGTGTTAATTCAGCTCTGCCTAACCCTCCGGGGTTAAATGCGTGATTATGTGTGCGCGTGTGTTTTTTTTTATTGACGGGAATGTAAAATTTAATTACTTTTTCAAATCGTATTAAATCAAGTTCAGTTAAATTAGAATTTAATCTGTACTATGTAACTAACTACTTTAAATATACCATGTTCAATTACGTATATTATAAATATTAATACACTAGCTGACCCAGCCCAGCTTCGCCCGGGGTATATTTTGAAGCTTCATATCCCTTTGAGCCCGTATTTTTTAGTCTTCAAAATATGTATGAAAAATTGCCGGATTTGTTAACATTTATTATCAATGCACCGCTCCCTTAAGTAGTAACGTGATGATATATAGCCTTAAACCTTCCTCGATAAATGGACTACCCAACACTGAAAGAATCATTCAAATCGGACCAGTAGTTATATAGATTAGCGCGTTCAAACAAACAAACAAACAAACTCTGCTTCTTTATAATATTAGTATAGATTAATTATAGATAAAATAAAAATAGTAATTAAATAAACATATATAGCTGATTGGTTACCTTAAGTAGTTTACGAATCCACTGGCCCCCTAAAATTCGTTCCTATAAATATTAGAGGCTCTAACTCCTCCTATGACCTGTTCCCAGGACATGGAAAAGCATCTCTATTGATGTTCTTTTATGCTCCGGTCAACAGTATACAATAGGTATGAGTGCACTTCATATAAATGGGAGATACATATATATAGCCTCCGTTGGTTAATTTTTAATTTTTTCATTTATTACGATCTCGATAAACGCTTTCCGCTTTATCCACTTCCATATTTTGTTTTCAAACATGCTCACTGGTTGCAGGTCTATCTTCAAAAATTTCCTCGATCTGTCTGTTATTATGTACGCCTAGACCCCCATCTTACCCACCAGCCCTTGCCAGGGTTATCTATAAATCATCGTTCTGTTTCGTCAATTCTCTTTCGTCTAACCTACGTTTTTCATTACATCTTTTACCATATCACAGAATCAATGAAATGGTGATCATCTTTTCTGAGACTTTCCTTCAGCTTACCATCAGGCGAAGCGAAAACTAATTGACATGTCCTACAAATATGAAAAAATAATGTTCATAAATAGTTCACTTTAATTAATAATGTACGTATTTTTATTGCTATAACACCGGAAAGTATAACTCTTTTCAACTGGCAACATCGTTGAGTCAGAAATAGCCAAGACCACATTACCTCATCTTTTTATGAGTACGTCCTCACTGCTGATTGGGACTTGAGGAAACTGGCTGGGTCACTTCCTCCCAAAAATAGGATCAATTAACCCCTTGATGGTAAGTAACAATTATAAGATTGGCCGCAGAATTGGCTATAATAAAGTTTTGGAAGGATTAAAAGGAGCTTGACCTTTTTTATTATTATTTATTTAACCAGAAAAATATACATTGGGTCTAATGCCTTATTAGTTGATTATATACATACATACATATAATCACGCATTTATCCCCGGAGGGTTAGACAGAAGTATCCTGAAGCCCTCATTGCTTATAAAATGTATGTTATTTTTATTGTCAGCTGTGTAACATTTTTGCAATAAACGTTGTTATTATTATTAATTACTACCCACATTTCACTAATAATTTTATTCGGTCCCACGTCATAGAGGGTGAGCTTATGACCGTCGTCCGGGCACTATTGTTGACTCAAACCATGCAGCTGAGGCTGAGAGTACAGATGGTACAAAAATATCAATCTCCTTAAAAACGCTATTGTAAATAGTCAGATGTCTAATCTTCTGTTTGTTTGATTGCAATTGGTTAAATAGGGTGATGGTTATATACCAAAAGTAAAGTTAACCGACATGCAGGGCGAATCCGTGGGCATAGACTAGTGTGGAATATTTGTGTCTCTTTTTATGTCCACCAAGTTCTTTGGGAGCTGCAAGTTGGTACACCTGATTGAAGGCTGAACGTCTAGCGCTCCAAAATGAGGCAAGTCAAGAGAAAGAGAACTGAGGCAGCTCGAGCGTTGGAGATCTTTAGAACCCCATGAACACGGGCCTGGTGGAGATGGGTGCGCGCCTCTCCATTCCCGGAGACTAATTGAGCAAGGAGGTCGGTAGCTTAGTGGTTAAGGAGTTAGCCTTACGATCGAGAGGTCCCGAGTTCGAATCCTGGCCATTACACTTGAACCCACTCCTAGCACAAGCAATTTAAATTAGTTGGAGGAACTCCATAGTTTCCACACCCGATAAAGGCCAGATCGAGAGAGATGATCCTGGATTGGCCAGGGTGCGAGGGATATGCCTTCTCACCTCCGGTAACCAACAACCACGGTCCATAGACGGCGTGCGTTTCAGTCGGTTCAAGTCCGACATAACTTCCCCCACAGGCTCCGGTTGCGTACGACAAAAAATAAGTAAAGAGATAACGTAAGACAGCTGTCCTACTCTTCCACTTGATCTAGCTAATCTTTTTATGGAAGCAGGATGTATCATTTTCATAGCGTTGTTCCTGGTTCAAAGCTAAATACTTTGCTACTCGGGATCCACACTCCTACTACCATTGATTCAACTTATTTTATACTTCGGGACACATATCTTAGACCTAAATTGAAACACAAACGAAGCCCTGACACGCTTGGAACGTTTTATAATAATCTTTGTTTTGGAATTTGATTCATCCACTGCCGTGGTACCCCATGCTGTCCTTTAAATGAATTCGGAAATGCGGTTCGGAGACTCTTTTCTTTAACCACCAAGAATTAATTACCAGCTCACGTGTTTCCTTCTTCCTACAGTCACGGGTCCTTTAATCGGTGAGTGAAAAAGCATCTGATAAGGCCGCCTGGCTGAGTGCCACCATTGTAACATTACTTAGTGTATGTAATGGTGACCCTCTTTCCTGAGACTTTGCCTTTAGCTTACCATCAGGCGAGGCGTAGTCAAGTTGGCGTGTGTTAGATAAAAAAAGAAACGTGTACTGCGCGTGTATTACACATTTTAGGTCCTAGATATATGTTCTGAACAATAGCTTTTGCTGGAGCCGTTCTCATTACTCTGCACATTGGTTTGAGCCCCTAAGAACTTGGAGAGGCCTTGCACCCCTACACCTTGACAGCTGTAGCAGTGAAATCGCTTCTGACTGAACAAAGAGATCACTGTCAATGTCAGTTATGGAAGAACTAGATTATGTTTTTTATCAGATTGACCTAGAAGTCACAGCCGAGCGCGCCCGATGACTGCCGGTGACGGACTTCCATAGTACGGTACGTTTATCTCGGCAACGGAGGAGAACGAAGTAATAACAGTTATAATGCTGTACGTAAATATTATTACGCTTTTAATCACGTGGTTTGTGTGGTAGAGAGGTTGGTTTGGTTCACAGATAGAGAGAGAATCCGGGTGGTTTCGGTAGAGTAGAATTTCGACCACCCCATCTCTTCTCATGCGGTATCGTACAAGGCGACTAAGGGATGGGGCTGTTTAACATCAGACATAAAGCTCAGACTCAGACAGAGAAGGCTCTAGTCGACAATTGTGTCCGGAAGATGGTAATAGGCTCACCCCCTATTACGTAGGACTGAATACAATTATTGGTAAAATGTGGGTGTTAGTTCACCCTTGCCTAACCCTCCGGGGATAAAGGCATGGTTAAATGTATGTATGTATAGAGAAATTAACAAGAAAAACGTAAGAAGATTTTGGTATTCTGTATAATTCGCAAAACAAAATAATATGGGGTTCTTCAAGAAAGGCATCTGAAAATTTCGACCCTCAGCAGCACGAGTGTGACGCCCTTGGTGTTGCATACGTCCATAGGCCATGGTAACCTCTCCCCATAAGTAAGTAACCACGGTAAGTCTCCCACCTAAGTAGCAGTGTGCTGGTTAAACCTTCAGAATTACTCATACTGATTGAGTTTTTAATTTTAGAATATTACAATAGGGCCAGCCCAGCTCTTCCCGTGGGAGTCATAGAAGGCGATTATGAGTTGTTCTCTATACGACACAATATACAGTCCACGACAAACTGCCCACGCGACGGCAGCAGGCACGCCCCTTATTACATGATACTTAAAAACATAATTGACGAAATGTGGGTGTTAAAACATCTCTGCCTACTTTGTCCAGATTTTCTGGCGTGAATATGGGCTATGGTCCTAAGATCGGCGCGCGGATGTAGAAAAAGATGAGTCTTAATCATATGCTATATGTTTACTATCGTATACAGAGCATCGCTATCTTTCACCTAATCTGAATATAAACGATATTATTATAATACAGAACAAATTGGAGATTAAAAAAACAACATGGCCGTCATCACCCCAGCATAGCTCCGCGTAGGGCTCTAATTAATAGACCTGAGGCACGTAGCACTGAAATATTTGCATAGCCGAGCGTTTGCCTTCAATGTTTTGTTGAGTTTACGCACAACAGTGCAGGTACATGCCGGGTTTAGTAATTTTTCTTAAGTTTTATTAGCAATTTCTTAAAATAATAATGTTTTAAGAAATTTTACACAGAGCTTTCTAGACTTGAAGTTCGCATTAAGCTATATTATTAGGTCTTTACCTAAGAAATGGCCGAAATTTTCTTACAGATTCATGAGTTCGTTATTCCTATAATTTAATAGCTATTTCCATTGTTTATCTTTTGTTTCAAAGTTGATTTTAAGATTTTACAACTCTATTAAATTTTGATTTTATTGGCCGCTTGATAAATTAAATTCGATCTTCAAAAACAGTACTTCCTAAATGCTAACCATTTTGATGATACATTTCGTATTACTTTTTTACAGCTGTCACTTTTCAAAATGTAATAAAAGTGTTTATTAGCTTAATGTTGTCTCATTCATACACAAAAAAAAACAATAAAATTTTGAATTGTCATTCCTGAAATAAATGCAAAAATGTTACTACTGAAAATTGAGCTTCCTCCAATTTCTTAAAAAAACGGCATTTTCATATGTAACAACCTATTAATTTCAGGTCTAGAGAGCTCTGTATAATAACTACCTTATGTTTGACAAGAGACACACTTGAGTTAACTATATGCTTATTTAAGGTCAAGGTATGATTTCGAACTCTGCAGCACGCAGCAGTGTTGCACAGCAGTACGTACCATGAAATAGCGTTAAATATGATAATTTTCTTTATTATTTTAATTCATTGCGGCTTCTCAATGGCGCCGTTTATCCGTATTCAAGTTTAACAAGTAATGTATGTGAAAATGTAAATTTATCCTTTTAGACAAATGAGCGGATTATGGAATTGATTTTCTTTTATTTTTATGAACTATTTATGTGCTGTCGGAAGACGTGTCTTTGCATACATTACTTGCTAAACTTTGTTATGGATAAACTGCGCCATTGAAAAGCCGCAATGAATTAAAATAATAAATAAAACTATCATATTCAACTCTATTTCATGGTACGTGCTGCTGTACAACACTCCTGCGTGCTGCAGAGTTTGGATTCATCCCTTATAAAGACTTGGCCAAGAATACCCGCAACCCAGTTTTGTATGGGACATGTCAGTGTAACTACACTTCACTTAATGGTAAGTAGAAGGCAAAAATAATAATTATAAAAATATAAAAACTGAATAGCGTAGGTATGCCAGGATAATACCAAGTGAAAGATGTGGTTTCTACTACTGGTACTGCTGCCTATCTTAACAGAAAAGAAGCGTGAATGTAATTTAATATAAATAGTGAATAGCTGCAGATTTTCGGTACCATTCATACATTTTTAGGGGTGTTCCGTCATGGATATCTTTTTTTTTTTACGTGCGTAAAATTACCACGGATACCTCCCCACCGGAGCCGGTGGAAGAGGTTATGTCGGACTCGAACCGACTAAAATGCACGCCGCCTGTGGGTCGTTTTGGTTGCCGAAGGTGAGGTTGACAGGCATATCCCTCGCACCCCGGCCGACCCAGGGCCATCTCTCACGATCTGGCCCTCTTCTCGGGTGGGGGTATCTGTGGGGATCTTCCGCACGTAAAAAAACCATAATTATCTAAGTATAGTCACTTATAATAGTCACTTTCAGTACTGAGACTTCACCTTTAGCTTACCATCGGACAAGCTGATGGTATATTGACGTGCCCCACATAAAAAATAACATAAAGGCAGTTACTATCAAAGCAGTACCATATACCAAACTTACTATTGCTTAACCATATCTCAATCGACACAGCAGCCATTATGGACTTGGGATGTTGCAATCGACGAGCTACTTTTAAAAGTAATCATGTAACATACTTATGTATTTTTTTTGTCCACTTCAAAATAAACAATTTAATTTTGTAGGAAATGTTAGGGGTATTTTATACCAATTAAGTGGCAGACAAGCACGATGTATGCATCTCAAGTAAGATGCGTGCTCTCAGAGGCACGACCACAGCTAAAAAATCCGTTAAATTTTAGACTTTGAATCAATAATGATAAAGTCAATAATGGTAAAGTAAAAATGTGTATTAATTTCTTATGTATTATAGTGTGTATGTATAATGTATGTATTATTATTGTGAACATAGATACTATGACAATAAATTATTTTGCCTGCACCTACCTCAATGTATCTCTGCATCACCCTAAGGTTGACTGTTAGATAATGCCTTTGGCATTAAGTCCGCCGTTGTACAAAATTACTGTGCATAAAGTTGAATAAATAAACAAAAATAAAAAAATTGAAAGCCTTTTTGGAGAGTGAATGAAAAAGTATAACGAAACTCTTTTTACATAATTTTAAACTTTATGAGTTAAGAGATAAAGTTTAAAATTCGATGCCATTTATTGCAGTGTACGTGGTATGACAATGGTTTTGCCTTAGTAGAACCGAGGGCTAGGGCTTCAATTCCGCTAAATCAAGACCACTGTCAATAATGACATTAAATTAGAAACTTTATTTCTATACAGTTAAAGTCCAAAAAAAACCATTAAATTTGCGCGCAGGGCCTCGTTATTTTGGGACTTAGGGTAATAGTACTGACAGCCTCTGTGATGAAGCGGTAGTGCATGCAGCCGCTAAGCAGGATGCGCGGGTTCTATTCCACTCAGTGCAAATATTTGTATGCATTAATATGGTTTTTTTTATACTACTTAGGTGGCAGACAAGCACACGGCCCACCTGATGGAAAGTGGTTACAGTGGCCTATGGACGTTTGTAACACCAGAGGAATCACAGTCGCGCTGCCAACCCTGTAAGTACAGAGTTTCTGTGCCGTCAGTGTAGAAGACAAAGCAGGACAAGCCTTTAGTCTTCCCACTGACAGCACAAATTCTCCAGTGAACTCTGGCTACCCTACTCACCGCTGTGAACACAACACGAAGTTATTATAGCCGCGGTATTCTGTAGGGCGGAGGAACTTCCCTAGTCGGACTGCTCAATTGGGTGGAAATACCGCCGTGTCATACCTCCACATCGTTGACAGTAGTTGGAGCTCTAAAACTAAAACAGTCCGGGAACAGGTCTAACTTCAATACTTTGATATCACGTATGGGTTGTGGAGGTCAGATGGCAGTCGTTTCACGAAAAATATTGAAGTTCAACCAAATCCGCAGTTAGTCTAGTAAAGCGGGCCCCAGACTACGAAATAAAAGCTTCGTATGCGATTAGGATTAACACTAGGATGAAGAAGGTTATAAAACATGCTTACGTCTTAATCCCTTTGAGGTAGGCAGTACTAAAAGCCTGACATTATCTTGCATTGATAACACCTTGTAGTCCAGGAGCTGCTGTCCTCCATTCCGGCAAGAATTAATTTACTTGATTTATACAAGAGTGACTACCGACTTACGTTTATTCCGGTACAGGTTGTATATTATGTTTTTTTGAGGCAAAAACTGTAGAGGCCATGCCAATTTGTAACTGAACAGGCGACGTCACGGGGCATTACACCTCATTTTACGCTAACATTAAGTGCGCATTGTTTGGTAGTTGACAGTTTACGCAAGAACTCGGCTATTACATCAGTATGTGTACAGCTAGTTTGTACGAAGAGCTAACATACAAGCACACATCGATGCTAATCACTATTACCATGTTAGCCTTGTTTCTAGTTGCATCTGAGCCCAGAACAACTCGTGCTGGCCTGCGCTGCATGTCTGGTGGTTTATATATATATATAAACATACACTCGTGATCTGGCTTTTACTGCTTTCATAATAGGAGCGAGTGCGGGAGGCTTTGCCAGGGCCCTGATTTTGCTAATTTTATGTCATGCCACAGGCACTGCATAATTCATAATTCATCTATTGGCTCAAAAAAGAATGTGGTAAATACATAAATTAATGGTAGGTAATATTAGAGTGGATCCTCATATTCACCATCGCTGGCATGTGACACTATGTTCAAATATTTTAACTTTACTAAATTGTTTAAATTTTCATAAAAATAGGAATAATACTAAGGTAATTCCTATTTTAATGTTAAAAATTTCGTTTAATTTTACACTTTACCGTCCTCTTCATAAAGTAAAATAAATATATAAAATTAATAAACTGACGCCTATATCCCCGAAGGAGTAGGCAGAGGTGCTAGCACCCACATTTCGCCAGTTTATACATATGTCCTAATGTAATAGGTGGCGAGCCTATTGCCATTACCGGGCACTTATAAACGTGCGATAAATACACACATAACTTAGAAAAGCATCGAAATGTCATTGGTGTGTGCCATGGTAAGACCTGGGATCGAACCCGAGACCTCGTCTCAGCAGCCCATTACCTAAACCACTAGGCTACCGCAGCCATTGGCTATTGTTAAAGTCAAAAATTAAATTGTTATGATATAAACTTAATGGAATCGGGGCTTTGTGTGTCAATCGCCTGGTGTACCAGCTTACAAATAAGGTCGGCTTGGAGTTCCAAAGATCTGATCTTTCTAGTACTTAAGTCTCACTTCACAAGCCAATAGCTCCCCACAATGTTAGCTAAAGGTGAAGTCTTAACAAAAATGTTGTAGGGTTAAATTGAGATGAATTAAAGAACTAGACAAACTAATATGTATAGATGGCATCAATGCTTACACTCAGCGAATTAGGTATGAGAACTTTACGAGGGATGTACCTTAGGTTATCACACTTCCTGGTGTCTAAAGATCCAAGATGGCATGCAGTTTTAGTCGGTTCGATTCCGACATAACCATACCTGTGAGCCAGCGTAGGGTTTTCCGTAGGGTATGCACGAAAAAAGGGGCCCCACAACGCCCTAGTTCATTCACATTTAGCTGTTTCGACTCCCCTCCGATAACACTAACTCCCTCTAATATCTAAACAATATTATACGTATTGTTTTAAACAAAACAAGCTTGCGTGTAATTGAACGTAATTTTACATTCGTGAAGCCTCGCTTACTTAGGTTCAGTCAGTATAGACGACCGAACTCAAAGTGTGTCTGGTACACACTATCAGAACAAAACTAAGGTAAGATTATTTTAAGTACTTTGCTATTCAAAATTGATCTAACGGATTACTCATTTAATCATATGTTAAAAATGCAATTGACAATATTTGATAATTTAGGAATGTTTAAAATTATATACATAACATACATACATAAAATCACGTCTGTTTTTCATAGGGGTAGGCAGAAATCATGGATCTCCATTTGCTACGATCCGAACTACTCTCGCTTCATTCACTCTCATTACATTCTTCATGCATGCTCGTCGGTTTAGAGTACTCCTGACCTGCCCCTTTTCTAAAACTTCCCCGATTTGGTCCTGGTATGTGCGCCTAGGTCTTCCCCTTCCGACGGTACCATCCACATTCGCCTTGTTTTGTTAGTCTTCTTTCATTCATTCTCTCAACATGACCGAACCATCTTAACATTTCTCTCTAAATTCTCATCACTACATCTTCTATCACTCCACATCGCTCTCTTATCACGCTATTTCTCACTCTATCTCTCAAGGCCAAGCCACACATACTTCGCAACGCACGCATTTAATATAAAATTATATATTAAAAAATATTAAGAAATATTTGAAGTTCTATATTTTAGAGATAGTAACGGCAGGACGATTTGTGTAAACTGGTAATGAGAGAAACAGAAATAAATGCGGTTAAGAGTTATACATGTTTTATTACACGTCATATAAACACATATCAGCACTTTTATCGTTTAATCATATACTTATCAGTTTTAATATGATCACAATTTAAACAAAATAAAAATGCCAGGTAACGAGTGGAAAGCTCACGATGTCATCATATTATATTTACATATTATAATTATATTAATTGATTAACACAAAGCCTATGTTACAATTGGGTATTTGACATATTTTGGAAACCTAGGTATCTTAAAAGATGTAGAATTTTATTTTGTACCTCTTACAATTTATATTTTTCGCGAGAAAACATTTTAAACAATAAATAAAAACGCGTTCTTACTTTGTTAGCTTGAAAAGTGCGCGTACTTCACATCACATTATAAAAATGTGATATGTAAGTACTAGTACAAAAGTTACAAAAATACTAACTGTTCATAAATTTAGAAATCCATGCTTCCTTACTAATAAATTATATATACGAAAGTAACTCTGTCTGTATGTTACGCTTTCACGCTTAAACCACTAACTCAATTACAATGAAATTTGATACAGGGGTAGATTAGACCTTGGAAAAGGCTATGTTTGGTCGCGATAAACAGTCATCCACGCGCGACAGTTAGTACAGTATATATTAAGTTTATGTATGTATAGTGTTTTGAACAAAACATGCTTGCGTGCGTGTACGTTTGTTTACGTCCATTGAAGCCTTGCTTACTTAGGTACAGTTCATTTCGTGACTCAGTGCTGCGGTTACATTATATCTATATTAGTCAATGCGAGTTTAATGCAATAATAAATTACTATAATTGTATTGTTTGTGTGTTTAGCACTTTTCTACGAATGCTATGAATGAATTACTTTATAATTTTCGCCATGAAGCTTAAGGAATACATTTATGAATCATAATTTTATAGTACCTATTACATAAAGTATTTACACGATTCTGCCTATTTCTTTGCTAGCTTTAAATTACATACGTAATGGATTTTGATGTTTTAATATAACTTAAGGATGTAATAATGGCATCAGTAGGTTCTTATAGGAACGGCAGCAGGAGTGGGAACGGCACATATTAGCTTAGTGCTATAAATTAGATGTGGTAAAATATGAGCGGTACGAGATTTCATAATTATAATAAACATCTACTTCTGGTTAAAAATATAATGTATAAGAGTTCAAAATTATGTTTTTCGAAATTAAGAACGAATTATTTAATACTTCAAGGCTCATAATGGAAAGTACGATACTTTTCAAAAAAGAAATGACCGCATGCTTCCCTGTAGAGTAAAATTTAGACCACCCATCTCTTCCCATGCGGTGCCGTACATGGCGACTAAGGGATAGGGTTTTTTAACATCAGACAGATATATACAGCCCAGACTCAGCCTCAGATGCTTCAGTCAATAATAGTGCCCGGAAAACGGCAATAGGATCACCCCATATAACGTGGGAGCGAAATCAATAGTGAAATGTGGGTGTTAATTCACCTCTGCCTAGCCCTTCGGGGATAAATGCGTTATTATCTGTATGTATGTAGATGGTTTGTATGTCGGTGGCTCCTTGAGTGTTTTAAATTCACAATTAAACCCTATAGATGGCGCTAACATTGGGTTACAGGCTTTTTAAGAGTATTTCTATGGAAAGCCAAGATGGAACTAGTCCACAGTTTGGTTTGGTTTGGACAGGAACCTCTTACCGGCATGATATTATATTGTTGTTCAGGTCATGGTCTGTTCATGTGCCAAATATCAGCCAAATCTATCCAGGTATAAGTACCAAACGAGCTTACAAAACTTTCATATTTAATAAAACATTAGTTGGATTTGTATAAAATTAATTACATTTTTTAAATTTCCTATTAATCTCAGATTTAAAATTTTAGGTAGTAAATTATTGACGTCAAAATCTTAAACACGATGAGCACTGACATGATGCCTGACCATGAACCATAATTTCAGTAAGTACCAAACTTTAGGAGGTAAGACACAGCGGTATTTCCGCCCAATTGAGCAGTACGACTGGGGAAGTACCACCGCCCTACAGAATACCTCGGTTATAATAACTTCGTGTTGTGTTCCCAGCGGTGAGTAGGGTAGCCAGAGCTCACTGGAGAATTTGTCCTGTCAGTGGGCTAAAGGCTTGTCCTGCTTTTTTTGTCCTCTACACTGACGGCACAGAAACTCTGTGCTTACAGGGTCGGCAGCGCGAGTGTGGCTTCTCTGGTGTAACACACGTCCATAGGCCACGGTAACCGTGGGCCGTGCGCTTGTCTGCCACCTAAGTGGTATAAAAAAATACTGTTTTTAACCATCTTCAAAAAAAAAGAAGGTTTTCAATTTGACTATTTTTGCCTCAGAACTTTCAACTGGGTGAACCGATTTTGATAATTATTTTTATCTATAAGCTGGTGCTTTCTATGTAGTCCCTTAACCAGGGAGTGAGGATCTGATGCTGGGATCCTTGGAAAATTAATGAAATCCCTTAAAATGTAGGCAAAAATACTGTTTCTGGTTGCTTTACATAATTCAATTTCAGTAATTATACAAGGGTTCGGGACTTGTCGCTATTATATCATGGAACTTACTATTTCCCAAACCATTGTATAATTATAAATTCACACCGCGATAGTTTAAGAATAATCAATTTCAGTATTTGGGAATCATCTTAATTATATGATATGATGATAGATACCTACTTTTATACGGTTCGTCCAGTCTAGAAGTAGTCACCATTCCAGAAGATGGCAGTCCTAAAATGGTTATTGTGCCTATGTGTGTTTTTGTGGCCCCTTCACGACCTCGACAGCTTTTTCACGCCTTACTTTAAGTTTAATAAATCTATAATAGAATACAAATAGAAAGTCGTTCGTTCAATAGATTGCTATTATACTCGTGTTACGAAACAGTGAACGGAACGAACTCTTAAAGATGATCCGTCCGACGGCTCCAGCATCCGATCAGCTGGTGACGTAACCAGCCAATAATGTCTATGAGCTAAGAATGAACGAAAAACGTGATTGGTTTGCGGCGTAAAACATGTTTTGTAATAATTATTATTGATGGAAAATATTTATATCGTGAGGTCTGGTTTTTTAACCCTAGATCGATAATAATGTTAGAGCATGTGTAAAAGATATTAAAGTGTAAAATTTATGCAGCAATATTAAAGTTTTTTTTTATATACAACTTAGGTGGCAGACAAGCACACGGCTCACCTGATGGAAAGTGGTTACCGTGACCTATGAACGTGTGTAACACCAGTGGAGTCACCTTCCTGCTGCCGACCCTGTAAGAACAGAGATTTTATGTGCCCTCAGTGCAGAACACTTATAGATTAATATAGGTATTTAAACTCACAGTTAAAATTATTGGGATATTTACCATGTTGTATTGATCTAAGTTTCTGAGTGTCTGAGCACCGAAATATATATATATTCATATAATTAGTATCTGCATATATCGGATTGGCATATATCTTCAAGACTTGACCCGAAGTCACGAGAGTGAATTGATTTGATATAATCTGTGGTAGATTTGAACTCTTCCTCCGTGATGCCCTCAAAATACAATCAATAAATTTGTTTGTACCGTCGTTGAGGTCCTGATATTTGATTGGTACATTGGATTTTCCGGGAGTGACTGCCATCTAACCTTACAACCACGAGTGAAATGCCTGCTAGTATCGTCTGTTGTTTAGTAGGTTTAATTACAGGAAATAAAAAAACAATTATTTTTCACTGTTTTTGTGCCTATGTGGTTTTTTAAGTCATTTTTTTCTCACGAACACCTAAACACGTTACTATTACGTTCAAAGGGCCCTGTTGACGGTAAGTGGTAGCCATTTCCTATGAAAGCTGACGAGTGAAACTAGTCCACTGACCTATAAAACAGTTGCATAATATTTCTGATTCAAAAGCACCTGATAGCGTTTACTCGCAAAATTGTGTACCTGATTATACAGCTCAAGAATGCAAGTCGTAGTAACCAGTTGTAGAATCTCTCTACAAACCAAAATAAACCTTAATCTTATTAAAAATACGTAATAAAATCGATTGGATTAGCCTTAAATTAAGAGGCACCTTTAGTTAACATTGTTTATGCAATTTTAAACTGTAATGGACAATAAATAAAATTGAATTTAGATTGTTTCGATATTCTATTTACAAGTTGATCGTACGTGACTGCGATTGCAACAACGCATTTTAATCGTAAGGCTTGTTACACACGTTCAGTTTTTCGTCAATCCTAGATTGGATTGACCGCTGTCAATCGCTCTGTGTATGACTGTTAGATTTATAACTGTAACCTCTGTGTTTTATGGTAATCAGAGATGAAGTGGAGGATGCAAGTCGGAAGGAATATCCTGAGTTTCCAGACAAGAGCCTCGGATGCACCTGGGATTCAATGCTGAAATAAAGATGAGTCACTAAATAGTTAATTATTATTAATATAATATTAATTGCATTGCACGCAACCATGTCCAATAATGTTATCTTTAATTAAAACATGGTTAGTCAAAATGAACAATTGATAATGGTCGTTTTGACTAGTTATAGAAATTTTTCGTTCATTATTAGTCATAACGACTAAATCTGCATTTTTGCATGTAATGCAATTACTTGTATTAGCCGAGTTTTAAATGACAACTTTAACTAATATTGGTTGATATGCTCGATGTGTAACTACATAACTAACAGTGTAGTTACTGGTTTAGTGGCTGGAAACAAGTTTTACTCGGTCACCCATCCGGATTCCGACCTTGACGAAAGTTTAGTGATTGCTGCAACAGCGTTTTCTGCAATATATAATTTGCAACTGCATTATATTTATGGGACATAAGCATCAAAAGGATTGCAAATATAGGTGCTTACGTAAAGGCATGTCTGCGCTTTTGAGTCAATTGATGCAATATGTAAATGTTCACTTTTACTAATGACTAGTCTACAGAAATTGTGAAAGTAGGTAATATATTTTGTTCTCGTTTATTAGTATAAATTATAATTCCTCTTAGCTTTTGTCAACTTTACGATATCAGTAACATAATACTTTCCGGGGACGAGTTGGGGACCCTGTGGTCCCCGCACCCGAGGAGGGCCAGATCGAGAGAGATGGCCCTGGGCCAGCCGAGGTGCGAGGGATATGCCTGTCACCCGCACTTTCGGCAACCAACAATGACCCACAAGTGCCGTGCGTTTTAGTCGGTTCGAGTCCGACATAACCTCTCCCGCAAGCTCCGGCGGGGAGGTATCCGTGGGGATTTTATCGGACGTTAAAAATGTGATATAATATAGGTATTTAATCTCATGGTCACTCATATTAGTATTAAAGTTATTGGGATATTTACCATGTTGTATTGTTCTGAGTTCCCGATATTTCGGTGCTGTTGCAAGCACCATGATCATGAGCTGGAGTATTGGCGGTCATCATCATCATCATGTCAGCCACACATAGTCCACTGCTGAACATAGGCCTCTCCCACAGACTTGCAAAATGAGCGATCTAAAGCTGCCCGCATCCAGCGCTTCCCGGCGACCTTCATGGAGTATTGGCGGTAAACAGTGAAAAAGTTTTTTAGGAGTAAATATATCGATCTACCCTCTTTCGAGTTCTTTTACTACGCGAAGTCCGGAAACTCAGGACAGTACAAAATGATAAATTTTCCATTAACTTTAATACTTATCAGTAACATACAAAAAGTCTTAGGACTTAATTGAAGCACTAAGTACCAGGTTCAGTTTCGTGCTTTTCATTTTAAATGTGATAAACTTTCATACAATCGTTTTTCCCTTATTTTATTCCTGTTTATCACAGGTTTAAGATTAATGTATAGTACTTTAATAAGACGTGAAGTTTTTGGGTTCTGTACCTCAAGAGGAAATAACGGCGTCCTTATAAGATCACTTCGTTGTCCATCTGTCCGTAAAGACCTTTTTCTCAGTAATGCATGGAGGTATCAAAATGAAATTCATACCGAATACTTAGGTCTGCTGTCTGTCTGCTTAAAACTAGGAAAAATCTAAGTCAATG
Organism: Eilema griseolum; assembly: GCA_963662185.1. Lineage (NCBI taxonomy): Eukaryota > Metazoa > Arthropoda > Insecta > Lepidoptera > Erebidae > Eilema > Eilema griseolum. Next base: position 18,017,465 of record OY759255.1, read on the forward strand.
TCTTCAAAAGATACGGCTGTTTATGTAGCATAACTGTGTCCCTCATTCCAGTTTTATACATAACCCTCAGTACGAAAGGATCATTTATGAAATCTTACATTATTTTAGTCATATAATATCCAGAACATTTATAACCGTTGTATTTCTGTCACAGCAGTTGTATTTGATCAGCTACTGTGCTTTCTTTGAACTCCATGAACCTAATTAAGTACAAACAAGAAGTATCAAAGCAATTCATTACATTATTAACTTTATCGGTGCATTCCTGATGCTCCGAAGCTTGGGAGCTTATCTATCGCATAGCGAACCACAGATGTGTGATGCTGGAGATTTACTTATTTATTTATTTATTACTTTTAGGAAGGATTACAGACTATTAACAATAATATATAGATTACACTATGTTAAAAATATTGCTGTATGCATATTACAAGCCTACACATATAAATAGTTTACGTTTGCTTGTACAATAAAATAAATAAATAAAAAATAAGAAAAATACGATACATATTGCAACAAAAGGAAAGAAAATATATAAGAAGATACAAAATACAAAAGCACAAGAATAGCCTGCAGTAGGTGTCACTACACTGACTGATATTTATTTCAATATGTCCGAGATGAAGTGTCGATTTCTTCTTCTCCATCTTCATCCCACGCACGCTCAAGCTGTGGAATGAACTCTCTGCTGTGTGTTTTCCCAGGCGATTACAATATAGAGTTCTTCAAGAAGGGCTTTAGAAGATTCTTACAGTTTCGGCAGCACGAGTCTGACTCCCCTGGTGTTAAGCACGTCTAATAGCCACAGTAATAATTATTAGGTTAATTATTTTATCGGATTGAAGAAAATGGCGCACATTGGGAGAGGCCTATGTCCAGCAGTGTACTGCGGTGGACTAATTGATTAATTGAATTATTTTATTGTAAGGTTTTGTAATTTATACTTTTAATTATCTTGACACGAGACAAAAACGTACATTCGTCCATATTTAGTCTTAAGGAATCACTAGAACCTATGTATCTTCATTTATAAGCTGACGTCTCGATAATGCCGCCGTGGAGTTTCTAGTGCTGATTCTTCTCCACTGGCGTCTAGGATAAGCAGAATTTGACGTCAAAAAGATGTAATTAAGTTGCATTTTTTTTTTAGAATTTGAATTTGAATTTATTCATCAGGTGGGCCCTATGCTGGTCTGCTACACAATTTTTTTAACGCTATAGATATAATATCATAAATAAGCAACATAAACACGTCAAAAATCTTGATACTGTGTCTTTAATTTGGAATATAACTTCATTTCTTTATCACACGGTAAAGGTCAGCTATATACTCTTCCCGCGCATGTGGTACTTTATTAAAATGAGTATGAAGAAGTATGTCGAGGCCGTCGTACCGTCTCGACGGCCACCCATCTGAAATACTGGCCTGTATGGTCTGGGCTTCACTTAGCTTCTTATCATCAAAACAAACATACAATCAATCTAAAAAAATGGTGATATTTTTTTTTTTTTTTTTTTTTTTTTATATAGGACACGTCAATTGGACTTCGCCTTGCCTGATGGTAAGCTGAAGGCAAAGTATATGTAATAAAAATGCCACCGCGTGCCTCTTAACTAACTTTTTACCTCATAGGGAACTCGCGGCCAGTGGATATATTTTCATTTAGCTATAGTTCACTCTGTGGCAAAATATATAGATAAATTTTAACTGCACAACTAAACCGAATGACGTAAGCTGAGGTTAGCGAGATCACGAACCGCACATACCTGGCCTGGACCTTTACTCCACTTGACAATGAGCTTATAGATGGCTAATTTTAATTGGTTAACATAGAAGACAGAGCTGGCGTAAAACTAAACTATTCTAAATGTGTCGGGTTATACGAACGCGCGTGGTTAAGTTACGATTAGTCAAGCCGAAAAGGCTTGTCCTTGTACTTTGTAAGTACAGTTATATCCTTATATCTTGTATTAGATCGAGTGTGGAGGGGAGAGGGGGCCCCCTCCTCTAGAACCTTGAGTTCTCGAGGTACCGCTGTAGGTGTAGATGTGGACAATTCGGAACAATACGTTGCGACATTCTGTGACCGGTTATGATATGTTGTTGCTTCAAGCTTTGGATAAAATTGTAAACAACTCTATATTTATAGTAACCTTGTACTGATTTAAGTTATTTCAGTTGAGGAACTAAGATGGTGACCTTTTTATTATTAGGTAATGGAAATATTTGTCGCTCTAGGAACTTTTTACCATGTGAAAACACAAAATTACTAGTCCGGTCTCCTAATAAGTATTTCAAAGAAAACTACCTGCGCCAGAGCCTTTTTTCATGCAGAAATCCCCACCGCAGACTAAAACGGCTCGATGTGTCGGGTATTCAGTTACCAGGGTGAGAGGTTGCCCATAAAGCAATTCGCTCGCCCCTTCACTCCAGGCCTATCTCCAGTTTCAGGTTTCCCTCCCCCTATGTTTGGAAACCACAGTGTTCCCATTTTGCCATAGGAAGGAGGAAGAAGCATGCATCGTGACGTCACTCCAGCCCGCTACTGCTAAGGTTACAGGCAGCACCACCTGTCACCATCAGGCCTGCGCTCGTCAAGGATGAAAAGCTTCGTATGTTAATACCTTACTTCTCTCGAAGTATCATCTCGAACAGTTCCTCAGAACACAACACTACATACATGGTCATAAGAAATATTGTATTTAATGTCGGTTCAATAATGCGGATATTTTAAATTTAAAATTTATTCGGCGCAACCTTTCTAAAGCGTAGAAGATTGGCAGAGCTTGCGATTTTGGGATCATTAACCACTATCAAGGACTTTGCCTACATCTGCACGACAAATTAATTATTATAATTTACACATTCATCTAAAGGCAGCTTTCCACGGTGCGTTAATCTGCGGTAAGCCACAGGTAGCCACGTACGTGCGTATCTGTTTCGAAGTCGTGGCCGCGTTCCACGCTCCGCTATAGATATATACACTTTTACAGACAATATTCTTTTCCAAATTGTATCTTGCGTCTGTGGATTAAGGATCAATTGCCAGACGGACCCGATGGTGAAATGCTCGGACACTTTTTAAATAATAATTAAATTTCAACTAAAATCCGTTTAAACTAGGTTGAAAATTGTATGCAGTAGCATGATGAGACTGTAGCGCGTTGTCGTATACTATTTTAGGCTTTGTTCTAATGGAATGGAATGGATGTCCTCATGGAACTATTACCTGTGACAAGCAATAAATTGATTTTAATTTGACAATGAGAATAATATATAATTGCCACTTAAGGATTTTTCTGCTTGATCTGTTATGACGCTGATTTGCATTTTTTTATACATATATAGGACACGTAAATTAGACTTTGCCTCACCTGATGGTTAGCAGAAGGCGAAGTCTTGGAAAAGAGGGTCACCATTACATACATATACCATGTTTCAATGATGACACTAAGCTTGACGACCTCATCATACGCTTTTTACGTCTCGCTAAAAGGAGCCGAGACTGTAGGAAAAAGGAAACATGTGAGCTGGTGCGGCGAAGGAAAGTTACCGCAAAATCACATACCGTGGAAAGCCGACATTGCTTGACTTTTTCGATATTATTATAATCCATGTCAATAATATATTTTTAACACAACTCTGTTGCCATCTTTTGCTGTGTCTGTTGACATGTTGGCATAAATGTAAATTTAGTTTTATGTCAATGATTGAGATTCGCATAAACTTCAGACAGTATCATATAGGTATTTGATACTGTCTGAAGTTTATGGGATCTGCCATTTAAAAAATGTCCTTAATGTTGATTTTGATAAATTTTATAGATAATCTAACTTTATAATATAAAACACTTACAAATCGAGAAATATGACTAATTCAGAATATTCCTGATAATTTATACACTACTTTGAGTCGATGTTATGAAATAAGATTATAATTATAATTGAATTATTTGACATGATGCCCACAGTTACATTCTGTCATCGCACCTCTCGCCATAGGCAGGGAATTCATCCTCACACACGCGACCTGAGACGGTGCGCACTGTGCGGTATGAAATAAACTTCATCCCACGCACACTCAAGATGTGGAATGACCTCCCTGCTGCGGTTTTCCCAAGCACCTACAATATGCGGTTCTTCAAGAGAGGTATCAGAAGGTTTCTTCGTGATCAGCAGCGCGAGTGTAACACCCCTAGTGTTGCATACGTCCATAGGCCACGGTAACCACTTCCCATCGGGTGGGACGTGTGCTTGTCTGCCACCTAAGTATTATAAAAAAATTATTTCCTATTACATATGCAATAATAATAATGTTTGTTCTTACTTACTCGATTACTATCAATTTTATCCTATATTTAATTAATTACGTAATAACCTGTGCATTTTCATTCAATTTCTATGTTGATTTTTTTATATATTTAAGAATGATTTATTAACACCCAAAATACATAAGTTGCATCGACTCGTTGTCGGTTATTAGTTGAGATAACACGATCGTATTGTCTCTTTCACATATCATAAAGAAAGCCTTTATTAAACCGAATAAGTGTAAGACGTGTTTTAATAAGAAAAATAAAAAATGGCATGAATTGAAAATAGTTACACAATAATGTTTACGGGAGTTAACGCGATCATGGTATAGGTGCACACATACCACAGGTTGCCTGTGACCACGGCTGGTGTGACCTGGTCAAAACGTCAGGCAAATCAAAGGTATGTATTATTCATTGTTAAATGAGTTTCGAAGGAGGTAGGACACGGCGGTATTTCCGCTCAATTGAGCAGTCCGACTGGGGAAGGAGGTACAGTGCCCTACAGAATACCGCGGCTATAATAACTTCGTGTTGTGTTCCCAGCGGTGAGTAGGGTAGCCAGAGCTCACTGGAGAGTTTGTGCTGTCTGTGGGAAGACTAAAGGCTCTGCACTTACAGGGTTGGCGGCGCGACTGTGACTCCTCTGGTGTTACAAACGTCCATGGGCCACGGTAACCACTTTCCATCAGGTGGGCCGTGTGCTTGTCTGCTAACCAAGTGGTATAAAAAAAGTTAAAAAAGTAAATTAAACAAAAATACAGAGGCATGAACTAAGAATAAAAATTAATACGAGTTAATATTTTTTTAAATGGTATGAGCTTTCGTGGTATGAAGAAGGAATCATAACCCAATAAATCTTGAAACTTGAATATTTTCAATCATTTCCACCTCAAAATTATTCATCATGTTATCTCTTTCAGATGTACGCAAAACGATAGAGAAAACGTTCTCAAGGGCAGCTACCAACTCCTTTGTTTAAAAGAATAGTTTGCACATTAGAACAAACAGACTTCTTCCCTACTACCTTCGGTTCATGTACCTATTGAGCAATGGACCTCCTTTTAAAGCCACATTGTGTTAAGTTAGATTTACAGTTTCACTAATGAGAAGTTAAGTCACTGTTTTATGTGACTCAATTGGTAGTTTAACTATTTCTTCTTTCATAATCGCCTTTATCCTAGCACTGTCCCGGTAACAGGAGTAAGCTGGAGCCCAGGATAAGCTCTAATATTCCTCCTGATTGAATTATTTTGGCTTTTGCTGAATCGAGGATCTCAGACTACAATCCTGAGAGGATGACCAAAGCCTCGTTCTCTAATCAACTTTACATGTTGATATATTGTGGTGTACCTGTGCCAGCCCCTTCATTGATTCATGGTCGTGAATATAGTAGCAGCTATATATAACAAAATGAAATCGACATTTAAGTCCATGAAGCATGTGAATAACAGCTGTGTGTTATTTTCAACTATAAGCAAATATTAACACAACATACAAACTCTCGAATTGTTGTAACATTAGTTAATCGTTGTTAACAAAAATGGAACATTAAAATTGTCTGAATTACATAACAAAGCAGTGAAACTGATTTCAGAGATCCAAATAACTAGTGCTTACAAATGTCTATTAGTAGGTCACGGTAACCACACTCCATCAGGTGGGCCCTGTGCTCGCTATCATATACATCGAGACTATCATCAAAACGGCCTCGCGTAAACTCGGAGTCCTGAACAGAATGAGACGTTTTTCCACGCCGGAGCAGCAGTGTCTTCTGTACAAGACACAAATTAGCTCCTGCGTGGAATACTGCTCGCATCTCTGGGATGGTTCAGCAAAGTACTTACTAGATGCTCTCGACAGGTTGCAGCGACGTGCAGTCCGCATCATTGGGAATCCCAAGGTCACGAACATCCTAGAACCTTTACAGATGCGTAGAGACCGCTTGTACCATGGTGAATGTTCTGATGAGCTCTTCCAATTAGTCCCACCCTCCCCTTTCCTACACAGGACAATACGTGCTGGGGTTAGATGTCACCCGCATACGGTGCAGAATATCCGATCAAGAACCAAGCGGTTCGGTGACACTTTCCTTTGTCGCACCATTAAATCCTGGAACTCATTACCAGCTCACGTGTTTCCTTCTTCCTACAGTCCCGGGTCCTTTAAGCAGGGCGTGAAAAAGCATATGATGAGGCCGTCAAGCTGAGTGTCGCCATTGTCACATAGTATAATTATATAAGTAATGGTGATCCTCTTTTCTGAGACTTTACCTTCAGCTTACCATCAGACAATGCGAAGTCTAATTGACGTGTCCTATATAAAATAATGGCATAATATTATATTTACAATAAAAATACCATTTTGTTAAAATTGCGAACATGAACAATAATAAATATATTTACGTAGTCCAAGGTTCAACAACAAAATAATATATAGAACCGTCTCTAATCTAATCCAAAACTAATGGAGTTTCGTGTTCCGCGTGCGCCCCAAACTTTATTTATACATGCATCATACATATATTTATATGTATAATCACGCCTTTATCCCCAGAGGATTAGGCAGAGGTGGATTAACACCCACATTTCATAAAATCATTGTATTCGGTCCTACGTAATAGATTATATTATATCATCTGTGGTAATAGGCTCATTGCCGTATTCCTGGCACTATTGTTACCTCGAGGCTTGCATCTGAGGCTGAGTCTGGGCTGTATATATCTGTCTGATGTTAAACAGCCTTTAGTCGCCTTTTATGACAACGCATGTGAAGAGATGGGGTGGTCCAAAGTCAACTGATACTTGAAATTTTAGTTGTAACTACCGATAAGATAATGGTATATTATGGTACGAGTGTGTAAAGTTGGTGATCACCGCTAAGGCGCCATTGATACCCGAGCGGACAGGCGAGGTTCTTAAGAAAGCCGAATACGGTAATCTTCAATACTCACGTGTAACATATGACGTTTAGGTCCCAATGTAATAGGTGGCGAGCCTATTGCCATTAACTGAGCACTTATAAACCTGCGATAAATACACACATAACTTCGAAAAGTCATTGGTGTATGCCATAGTAAAAACTGGGATCGAACCCGAGACCTCGTCTCAGCAGTTCATTACCCATACCACTAAGCTACCGCGGTTTTTCAAAACACTTGCGAAGAAAATAATACTAAAATTGATATTTACCATTGTAGTTTTCAGGTAGTAAATTTTTCATAACGTTAATAGATTTACAACTCATAACAGTTTACAGTATAAACCATTTTCTCCATAACTAGTACTTGTACACAATTCAATTAATAATTAATTATAATGTCAACAGTGGAAACGAGTTGAAAATTATTTTCGCAATAGCGTGAAAATATAATTAGGTTTACGATGCGCGCTCATCTAGCGTAGACCATGGACTAAAAGAATGAGGTTTATTTTTTATCAAAACGTAGAAAATGGGGAATTAAAAGCTTTTACAGAGAAAACCTAAGTTATATTTGAGTGAAAAATTTGTTTATTAAACTGGTTTAATAAACAAACAAGTTGAAATTCAAGTTCAAAATTTGTTTGTATTTTTTTTTGTATCGAAACTTTTTTAAGAAATCAACTCTGTTTGAGTTGCTTTCTTAAAAAAGTAATAAAATTTTAAAAAAAGCTGTAGGATAACTCACTAGTGAAATTATAGCAAGGAAAAGTCACAGTTTCATTATAGGTGCCATTATGTGCCTAATAGGTTGCGAGCCTATAGCCTTATATATAAACCTGTGATAAATACACACGTAACTTCGAAAAGCATAGAAAAGATTACAATTTTCATACAATCCAAAAATTAGTATGCCACCCCATACACTTCATTAATATTGACCTTCGGAGGTGTTTACAAAGAAATATGGACATTGGGCTCCGTCGGGAATGGTACATACTTAAGGCGAGGTCTGGCAGACCACATTCTACTAAATGTTTAATTTTTCAAAGACGATTGCGACAGGACTACATAACTGCTTAACCGCCGCGGCCTGCTTCTGCCAGGGTGACAGGCGGCTCCACCTGTCACCCCCAGGCCGGCGCTCATGGGGGGCGGAGGTCGTTCATCGACCTCCGACGCCCGAGTAGCCTTCGTACGCGGGCAGCTTGTCTTGCGATCCTTCGTCGCTCCCGCTGCCGCTCCCGCCCCGCCTCCTCCTTCACGAGCATTACTTGCTCGCAGAAGGAGGCGCCGGCCGCCCACGCATCCGCGCAGCGAACCATCGCCGCGAGCGAGGTGGAGAGCGTGAGAACCCTCACTCCCAGGGCCGCGACAAGCTCCCGCCTCGGCGTCTCCCACGCCGGACACTCGGTGAGCGTGTGCGGACCTGAGTCCTCGCTCGCGTCGCAGTGATGGCACTCGGACGTTGGCTCTTTCTGCATCCGACGCAGATACTTTCCGAAGCATCCGTGCTCGGTGATCATCTGCGTCAGACGGTACGAGAGGCTGCCGTGTGGCCTCTCTAGCCACTCCCCCATGATGGGTCTTACCGCCGCTACTACGGCGTGCCCTGCGTCTGGTCGCCCGAGTCGTATCTCGAATTCCGCCACCATTTCCCTGTGGAGCCGGGATCTCACGATACAGAGAATACTATCACACTCTATCGAACTCAAGCTATACATTCATTATTGCTGTATGCGAAATTCGACCTTAACCTTTAAGAGTACTGTCATTATTTAGTTACCTCAATGAATCAGCTACTTCATTTCAAAATTCAGCATACGACATTAATTACAAAAAGAGTTTTGTTGTAAAATCTTTGCAATTTAAGATGGAAACTTACAAATTACAACTAAAAATTTCTAAAGAATCTACTTTGGACTCCAAGCCCGTTCACCCACACTTCCATTCCTGATAGATTAGTTTATCCTGGCTCTTTCTGACACCTAGTAACCCAACCCTGAGAGGAAATCTTGTACCAGAACCTTATTCAACAAACAGCAGGACGTACCGGCTTAGTTACATTGGCGTTCTACCCATTTAGGTCACAAACTAACACACATATTATGCTTTATCACTACACCTCACAATCTTCATTTATGTATGTATGTATACAGCTACCTGACTGTCAATTAAGTTATATTAAAATTCTTGAATGACTAACACAGATCAACTAACGACACACGAGTATATTATTATCAAGTTGCATATAATTTTGTGTGATTTTCCTCACAGCGGTGAGACAAGATAATGAAGTTATACATAACAATACAATATATAATGCACTTGTGTACAACAATTGTATACACATAGTACTTGTATTAAATTGTATTTTGCTGAAGTAACATAAAAAATAACGTTCACAAAGTTAAAACTAATATTCTGTCTACACTGTTGTTAATTTTTCTTCAAAGACAAAAATGAGAGTTATGTATTTATTCATGTAGCATGCACCTGCTTACAGTAAAAAACAATTAAGAAATATTCTAAGCATAGCTTGTTATCATGGGATAGTTTATGCGACCTAGTTCTACCTCGGGGTGCCTGTCCAGACGAAGTGTACTGCAGTTGTACGCTGCCAGTAGTCGTCAGTTGCGGTAGCCTTCCGTAGACTGGAGATTCTTCGCAGCCCCCACCCCGCCGTTACCCGAACCACCACCTTGGCTAGGAATAGTGGGACCACTGGGAACTGGGGGCCTTTTATTGTGGCGTCTGTTAATTGGGAGGGTTTTAGCCCACTATTACCACGTTGGCCAGACGGGTTGGCAAAGGGTTTGTTCTCGAGTTTTCCTTCTCTCAGGTCATGCCGACTTCTGCAGAACATCGGCCAGGAGCCGCAACTCCCCCCTAAATTTAAGGAGGAGTTGCCGCTTCTGTTGCCCAGGGTGCACCGCGTGGAGGTTTTCTACGAAAGATGTGAATACAACTCTGTCTCCCCCTTCCCCATTATGTACATGTAGGTAGGTTATTGAAAGCAGGTCCTCATTCTCTGAGCCTTTTCCAAACTCGATTGGGGTCGGCTTTCTAGTACTACTCGATATTTTCCGTGCAGCGGCCACCATATGACCTTCACAATCAATTATTAGCGATATCGAAATTCTGTAGTTAGACTCGAAACTTACTTATTATAGACTATTTTTAGGTTTTTTTATACCACTTAGGTGGCAGACAAGCACACGGCCCACCTGATGGAAAGTGGTTATCGTGGCCTATGGACGTTTGTAACACCAGAGGAGTCACAGTCGCGCTGCCTACCCTGTAAGTACAGAGTTTCTGTGCCGTTAGTGTAGAAGACAAAGCAAGACAAGCCTTTAGTCTTCCCACTGACAGCACAAATTCTCCAGTGAGCTCTGGCTACCATACTCACCGCCGGGAACACAACACGAGGTTATTATAGCCGTGGTATTCTGTAGGGTGGAGGTACTTCCAATCGGACTGCTCAATTCGGACGGGAATACCGTCGTGTCCTACCTCCTCATAATTTGAAATTTAAAGTCACTGATGTGCTAGACGACATTGTACAATCTACGTTGCTGGTAACATTAGTACACTTGCGCAACATTCGCACAGAAGAAAACAAAGCAGAAGTGATTGTGTTAGTAACATCATTACGTACCTACTGTCTCAACTTTTTACCCGACTGCGCCATACGCCGGCGAGTTATGTGTTTAATAGTCTATATATGTTCGCTTTAGCAAGTGTCATGATTGGTAAACCGATAATGTAAGAGCGGGACCATGTACTCCCGCCTCCAAAATGCAAGTATCCAACCTTGATTGACGCTCATTTCAGATCAGACGATTGATGATGGTGATGACTAAAAGAGAATGGAACAGGGATGTGGTTTCTATGCGTCATGTTAACCTCCTTCCAACAGATAATTAGAAGGTAAAAGGCAAAGAAAATTCAACATACATCGACGATTCGAAGAGAAATCTTGCGTATTACGATGCTTTTGAAGTCATTTGTAACCTTTTTTGTTTGAGAACGCGCAGTCACTTAAGACGTATTGATTATTATACATCAAATTAAAAAAAAACGTTGAATAAAATTACTGGTTGGATAGTGATTGGTAAGAGGTAAGCAGGAAATATCGCAAATAACTTTCTGTTACACCACAATTTCCTTATGACTTGAACATAACATCTACCATATATTATCTATGTGTTCCCATGTTCTATGACAACTGGGTACCAAACGACTGAACCGATTTTGATAAAGAACTGCGAGTGAATAGGCAAACTTGTGATAAGCTAAAAGTGAGCAAGAGACAAGCTTAAGGGGTAAAGTGAGAAGACAGTGCGAGGCGGTATTAGACGGGCTATCTTTGTTGGAATAGCATGTCTCTAGCGACTTTAGCTCGTCTCTTGCATGTAGCTCTGTCTCCCCTGCTAGCAACGTGGAGGAGGCTACCAAGAGGCATGTCTTCGTCGCGCCTTTTCTGTCATTTATGAAGCGATTCTTTTATCCCACTTAGTTGGTAGACGAGCACACGGCCCACCTGATGGAAAGTGATTACCATGGACTATGCACGTGTGCAATACCAAGGGAGTTACAATCGCACAATTTTGAGACTTATTGTCAGGCAGGCGTCCGTTAGTCTCCCCCATAGCCCATTCACCAGTCCATTCAATTCTTAATCCCATAGCCCATAATTTAGTTTCCATCGCGGCCTCAGCACCGCACAGCAATAGTCTCTGCACCTGGCAGGGACCATTGCGCGTTGCTGCACCTGGCAGGCACCATTGCAGTGCGCTCGGGGATGATATCCGCCACGTGTGTTTATTCCTAGCATATTATTTTCTCATAAAAGGGCCTCTACGTCTTGGCTTCGGCCCGACGCACGCCTTCCATAGTCCCGAGAGTCAAGGTACTGAGAAACAATAATAATAATATACAACTTTTTGATCAGTATGTCGTGCACTGTGCTATAGTAGATAATAACACCTAATGGTATTTTAACATCTCAATAACTTAATTACAGCAGGTTTACTTAATGGCAGTGATAGTCGTTTTCCACGTATTAAGAGTTATTCCCGGACAAATAGTTTTGTTTGAAAATAAACTAATTAATATTTTTTTTATTAGCAACTAGTTAAACAGATACAAGTTTGAAATTACAAGTTTGAAATTATTTTTATATATTTAAATTATTTGAAATTATAACGTGATATTAAATAGTACATGAAAATAAAATAAATCTCTCCGTACTCGGTTATATGTTGCCGCGTGGTTTCCGGCAGAGTAGAATTAGGACCACCCCATCTCTTCCCAAGCAGTATAGTACAAGGCGACTAAGGGATAGGGCTGTTTAACATCAGACAGAAATATCACTCAGCCTCAGATGCATGGCTCGAGTCAACAATAGTGCCTGGAATACCCCAATAGGCTCATCCCCTATTACGTAGGACCGAATACAATTATTGGTGAAATGTAGGTGTTAATTCACCTCTGCCTAACCCTCCAGGGATAAAGGCGTGATTATATGTATGTATGTATGTATTCGGATATATATAGGTACAACTTCCTCGTAACGTCCGCCTATCTATGTTTTTTGACCCACGGTACCACCAGGGTATGGCTAGGGGTACTGTGGGTCTGAAATGTAATTTGTTATTGTAAGGTCATAAGGATCATGGTATAATTTTAAAATTGCTTATACTCTTGAATATATATATAGATATATATCCAAGAAGTCAACAATCAAACTGCTAAAATAATATTTCAATTCGATAGATTGTTCCAGAGATACAGTCTTGAGATAATATGTGATAAAACGTCGTCGGTGGCTAAGTGATTAAAGAGTCGGCCTGACAATCGAGAGGTCACTCCTAGCACAAGCAATTTAGCTTAGTCGGAGGGGTGAATACTAGTAATTTCGGTTCTAATATTCCCACCCTCCCCTTTCCTACACAAGACAACACGTACAGGTCTTAGATGTCATCCGCACACATACGATCAAGAACCAAGCGGTTCGGAGACTCTTTCCTCTGTCGCACCATTAAGGCCTGGAATTCATTACCAGCTCACGTGTTTCCTTCTTCCTACAGTCCCGGGTCCTTTAAGCGGGGCGTGAAAAAGCATATGATGAGGCCGGCAAGCTGAGTGTCACCATTGTCACACGGTATGTGTTAGTAATGGTGACCCTCTTTTCTACAACTTTGCCTTCAGCTTACCATCAGGCAAGGCGAAGTCCAATTGACGTGTCCTATATATAAAAAAAAAATACGCCTTCAAACCAATAAACTCTAGTTTTATTATTAGCACACACAACATAGCAGTCTAAGAAAGCTGTTTAAGTCACGTTTCTACAAAAAACATCTTATTAATATCTTTGCCAGCTAAACGAGAATTTTAATGACATTGCCCACACGATCTGACGTCCAAAGTACTCGTAGGAGTTATGTCATTCTCGGTAGGTATGTATGGTATGAGAAATACCTACCTCAATATTAGTTCGACGCTAAAATGTCAAGGCTACGATGACCGCTTGCTCGCTACTATTAATTCGTGAATATTAACTTAGAAGGTGGGAAAAGAGCCAATGTACTGATATTATAAAATGTTGTCTTTTTGGTAGGTATAATGACGTCACTTCGTGTGTATGTACAGTGACCCTCAGACTCAGCTTATGGGCGTATTCTCCACCTACTTCAAAACAAACTGGAGTTTAACATTGTACCTACGCGGCTACGCAATCATTTGTGCGTGCAAGCGAGAACGAAATATACTTTTGAATGAAATTTTAAAGCATTTAGTATGCTAACTATTCAAATCGATTAATTATAGTAAAAACTAGCTGACCCACCCCAGCTTCGCCCGGGGTATATTTTGAAGCTTTATATCTCATTGAGCCCGTATGTTTTAGTCCTCAAAATATGTTTGAAAAATTGCCGGATTTGTTTACATTTATTATCAATGCTCCGCTCCCTTAAGTAGTAGCGTGATAATATATAGCCTAAAACCTTCCTCGATAAATGCACTACCCAACACTGAAAGAATCATTCAAATCAGACCAGTAGTTCCAGAGATTAGCGCGTTCAAACAAACAAACAAACAAACAAACTCTGCAGCTTTATAATATTAGTATAGATTTAACCGGTTCAGGCGGCATTAACCGTCGCCGTAAGTCATAAGATGCATAGAAGAATTTAAATGGTTTCGGGCGAAGGTTCTGTGATCGCGGGTTTGAATCTCGCCTGAACCGGTGCATTTTATTCTATATCTTTTTTTTTATACCACTTAGGTGGCAGACAAGCTCACTTGATGGAAAGTGGTTACCGTGGCCTATGGACGTGTGTAATACCAGAGGAGCCACACTCGCGCTGACGACCCTGTAACCAGTCTTAATTAATCGAATATATACCTTCTTCAACAAGCCGCTGTTATGGTTATCGGCATATATTTTGACCACAAGTTGCGAGAGAAACGAGACCTTAGTGCACGCGAATTGCTTTGATATAATCTATATATGGTGGATTTGACCTATTGCGCATATTGAGAGTACTAACATTTTGTGACGTGATTGAGGTCTAGATATATGTCGGTAGCTATACGTCATCGTGTTTGTTTTGCTGACGCAGGCACACACAGACGGCACGTGAGTCGCTATCAATTCATTCACTATAATTGTTTAAATCACGTAATTGGCATTTTTCCTTGAGTTACTTACAACTGTACAATAAAGATGTTACCTAGAGAAAAAATATTATTATTAACTTTAACTATAAAATAACTCACATCTTACGTAGAAAAACTATATCTTAAAACAGTAACTAAAACATCTATGCCTTACAAAATCTAGACAGTTACTTGCAAGTTCCTATTAAAACCTTCTCTAGACAAACTTGATCTTTTGGGAGTCTAGGTTCTATTTCCAATTTCCTTTGTCGCTGTATCGAAAAGCTTACCTGAACAGAATTCGGATTAAAATCGGTTGGCGCAAAAAAAAAACAAACAGGTCTAGGTGGGACACTCAGACGAAACGGACTCACGAACTGACGCTGTGTCTTGCAAATTGGCGCGAAATATTGGAGGGAATCGACTCGTGGCTAAACGGTATTGCAACGGTTTGGAGAATATCTAATTAATAAAAAAAAATTAAATATATTGAAGTCTAGAATAAAACTAATTTCTAATCATGATTTATTTTGTTATATTAAGCAAAATACAGCAAGACTGAACGACACAGTGAACTCACTCAGCGTAAATTGTAACACCTGTAATTCACCATGATTCAGGGACTTTGAAAACAATGTTAATAAAATACCAAATAAATTACGATAGAATCCGTTAAACATACATACATATAATCACGCCTATTATTCCCAGAAGGTTAGGCAGAAGCGAATTAATACTCACATTTCACCAATCATTGTATTCGGTTCCACGTAATAGGTGGTGGAGCCTATTACCGTATTCCGGGCACTATTGCTGACTCGAACCTTGCATCTGAGGCTAAGTCTGGACTGTATATATCTGTCTGATGTTAAACAGCCCTATCCCTTAGTCGCCTTGTACGACACCACATGGTAAAGGATAGGGTGGCCCAAATTCTACTCTGCCGGGAACCACGCGGCCACTAGTTTTATTTCAATGAGTAAGGTTTGCGTATGATACAAACATATTTATATTGCAATTCATTCGTGCGTCGGGGAGCACTTTATTACATCGCCTTTGGTTCCAGTTGCCATCAACATGTATAATGGCAGTCGTTGTAACCAGTAGGTCTAACTACACAACTTTGGTATCGCCCAGTAGTTGGGGAGTTCATATGGCAGTCGAAACGGAACACATCGAAGTCCAATCGTGTCTTAGGACTGAAACCGGACTTCGATTATGGGATGCTGACAGTGTCGGAGCATTGCCCTCTTAGACATGATCAAGTGGAAATCTTTAAACAGACTTCGAACTAAACTGGGTAAAGAAACCGGTCTAGGTGGGATTTCTCATACCAAACGGACTCACCAACTGACGCGTGTGTTTATGTGTGAATTGCAATTTGGCGCGAAATATACCTGTTTTGAAAGTCTATAGATATGAGAGGCTCATTTAAATTCATTTCTTATGCGTACTCCAAGAAACTAGTTTGAAAAGAAAAATAATAATAACACAACTTTTTTTGACGCTTCAGTAGGTTTTTGTCTGCGCCTAAACTTGTCAATATTCAACAGGTTAGACAACTGACCACGTCGCTAAGTTCTATCCAGAGATACAGTCAGCATCAACTCTATTTTGGCTATAAAGTCTCAAAATTATGTTAACACCAAGGTATAAAGAGCAAAAATATATATTATCGTCCGAACTGATGGTGGCTTATTGAACAGGAAGGGGGAATACCTAGGTATTTAAATACTTTTGGCTACTGGTACGTAGAATTATCCGAGGGTGACAAGCCGGTCAAATGGCTGAGAGGAAAATCCCTGAGAGGAAATCTACGCTGGATCCTCGTCTGTTGTTTACTAGGTGCATCGAGTGGCAAGTGAGCTAGTTTTGGACCTCAAGAGTGTTGGCAGGATCCTCTAGCATATCGTGAAGTAAGTATCTCTTGATAGCGATGGTAGTTGGCAGCCTGTATAATGTAGCGGTTGAGCGTTCAACTGCTATACAGACGCCTCTTGAATAGCAGGTTTGATTCCTGGTCAGTGCAAATATTTGAATGCATGAATATGTATATTTGCATTAGTTAGAATAGAATAGAATAGAATCGTTTTATTTGTTTAAAACATGTTGTGTGTACATACAAAAGCATGCAATAGGTCTGAGTGTTTCTATTATATAATAATAATAATAATTATAATAATACTCTTTATTGCACACCAAACATAGGACACATACAATGGATACATACATTCTAGATAGTTGTACAATGGGCGGTCTTATCGTAATCTGCGATCTCTTCCAGACAACCAGTGTATGGACTATGCTGCCAGTAATCAGGGTAGTTTGCGGTGTACACTAAATTATAACTAATTAACATTTGTATCTAGTAAAGCATTTAAAGAACAGAAGTGAAGAAGAATAAGAGATTATATTATTTAATGGAATAAATACCTACCTATATATACAGATACATAAATACATACCTAAAATATATAGGTACCATATATAAACATACATATACCATAGTTACATATATACATACCAATGTTAAATATATACCATATAAGTGAATTACACACAAATAAACACCAATTACATAATATACAGCTACTAGAAGTAGAAAAGGAAAAAAAAAAAACATAAAGCAAAGAGTGAACATACATAACAACTCATAACGCTAGGTAGTGCTCCCTTACCAGTCTCTGAAATGTTGACAGTGACTGTGCTCGTCTAATGTTTACAGGCAACGCGTTCCACAATCTTGCAGCTTGAACTGTGAAAGATTTATCGCAGAAGCTTGTAGAATGCGTCACAATTGCCAGGGTTAAGTTTTCCGTGGATCTTAAGAGTCTGGAATTATTATCGCACAGAAATCTAAATCGTTTTTTTAAATAGAGAGGAGTAGTCGGGTTAAATAAAATATTAAAAAGAAGAGAGAGAATATGAGTATTCCGGCGAAGGCGGATTGGTAACCACTTGAGTTTTTTACGAAATTCAGAAACATGATCATATTTGCGCAAGCCAAAAATGAATCGTACACAGAAGTTTTGGAGTCGGTCAAGTTTATCAAGTTGGTCCTCGTTAAGATCAAGATAGCTGACATCGGCATAGTCCAGAATAGGTAGAAGTATGGATTGTGCTAGCTCAATTTTAGTTGCGGTTGGAAGGAAATTACGTAGTCTCCTCAGCGATCCACCGGCGGCGAAAATTTTACGACTAACGTTCTGAACCTGAGCCGTCCATGACATGGTTTTGTCAAGATATATGCCCAAGTTCTTCACTGTATCACTTATGGGAATGGTAGTACCTTCAAAGCAAATTTGGGGCAGTGCCGACCAGTCGACCTTAGCTAAAAGTCTTGAGCTACCAATTACAGTAACCTGAGTCTTTATACGTATGATTTACAAAAAATGTATCCAAGTATGTTTATTCGTATTCTAGATTCCATAGCACAGTCCAGATAGCGTTGTAAAATTTCGTTGCATATCTATTTATTTATTTTATTTATAGTTAGCGACGTTGTCGGTTGTAAAAACCGTTGAATGTTTACATGTTTTGGCGCGAAACGGACCAAGTTATCGAAGCGTCACAAAAAAGTAATATTAGTATTATTTTTGTTTTCAAACGAGTTGCTCGGAGTAAGCATATTATATGAATTTAAATGAGGCCCGCCCATCTATTAACTTTCAATACAAGTTTATTTCGCGCCAATTTGCAATACACATACCGGTCTGTGTGGGTAATTTTAATTTTTAGAATTATTAGTAGCGTCGTCGTCGCGTGATTCCCGTCGAAGTACCCATATACCATGGGCTAAACCACCATCACTTTTATTATTAAGGTGTGTATTATATTATACGGAAAAAGTATAAGGAATAATCTAAATAAATTTGTACATGTATTCTTAGCAGGTAGTAAGAAGGTTTTTTTAATATAGAACAGGACAGTTAGACTTCGCTTCGCCTTATGGTAAGCTGCAAGCAAAGTCTAAGGGTCTAAGGGTCACCATTACATACCATGTTACAAAGGTTACACTTAGCTTGACAGCCTCATCACAATATATGCTTTTTCACGCCCCGCTTAAAGGTTCCGGGACTGTAGAAAGAAGGAAACACGTGAGTTGGTAATGAATTCCAGGCCTTAACAAGGCGACAAAGGAAAGAGTCACCGATCCGCTTGGTTCTTGATCGGATATTCTGTATCGTATACGGGTGACATCTAAGCCCTGCACGTGTTGTCCTGTGTAGGAAAGAAGAAGGTGGGACTAATTGGAAGAGCTCATTAGAACATTCACCATGGTACAGTCGGTAAAATACGGTCAAGGACGCAACATCTCTACGGATCTGTAAAGGCTCTAGTGTTAGGATGAAATCTTCCCTAATAAACCGTGTAATCATTTTCACAGCTCCGAAGTCTTGTGGAATAGTTTTGATGACGCATCGAGAGCGTTATAAATAGCTTCACCAACTTTTTTCTCAAAAGGTACCATAATCTGAAAACAATACGTGATAATATATCCCATTGACTTCAAAAATGAGGTTATTGGTATCTAAATTCCTTGTTTTGCGGTTATTCTCTATATTATTATTACAGATTCGAACCCTAAATAGTGTAAATAGGTACCTATATGCCATTTGGCAGAATTGGAGGCAGTAAATAGTATACTTACTCGTAATGTGTGAGTCACTCGCGTGGGTGAAATGCGACCAACTTAATAGAAACTTTCGAGGCAAACATTCCGACCAAACAGTTCACAAGCATAGCTCAACAACACGGACGCACAGACGATAGTAAGCACTTAGTTTAGTTAAACATTTCAATAGGTACAGTCGACAAAAGAGATACGATTGCACGTATAAACTTGTATGTAATGGTGCAATCATCTCCTGTGTCGACTGTACATAGTTTTAAATATCAATTATTAATAATTTAGGTATCCATTGCGTGATCCATCCCAGTCCGGCAACCATTGGGAAACTATTCGAGGAATAAAAGGTTGTCTATGCTATTCCATACTAGCACAATTCCTTTAGATATTAATTTGAAACAGATCTGTTCAGATGATTCAGTAACGTAAATCAAATCACCTTCTTAAACTTTCACCATTTTAATATTAGTAGGATTAGCAGTAGTCCCTTGCAAGCCTGCAATCCTTTGAGACTAAAATTAAAAGCCTTATCATACTAGCGGTTTCGCGGCGGAGCGGTTGCGGTGCGTAAACGCCGCGTTTGCGCAGTGGAGGAGTGGAAGACCCGGATATGCAGTGAGTTTACGATATACTGACAATACACTCTGTAACAAAATGGATTCCTTGTCGGAATCCATTTTGTTTGTGTGTATTAGTTTTGTTAATGCAAAGACTCCGGAGACGTAAACGAAAACATCGAAGAATTTGGAAATAATATAATAGAAGAGAGCGATTATTTTGTGTTATTATGCAAACGAATAAACGAATCCATTTTGTTACTGTGCGTATTGTCACTATATCATAAACTCACTTTATATTCGCGACGTCTCTGATGCGCAAACGCGGCGTCTCCTCTCTGCAACCGCTAGTATGATAAGGCCTTAAGATAAAAACTTTTCTCCAATTGACCATTATAATATAGCCATAAAAATTGACTTAACCTACTTAACGGCAACCGGCTCGAGAGAACCAACATTCTTGCATGGATGTTAGTTTGCGCCTGCTTTTCCTATCCGTGGCTTAACCATTTTAAATATAAAATAGGCTTCAGTGATATACATAGTAAGTAAGTACATCTACATAAATTTTAGGTACATATATCACAGAAGAGAAGCCTACTTTTTATTTGTATTCCTTTAAGCCTACTTACTATAGGAGGTTGGACACGGTGGTATTTCCGCCCAATTGAGCAGTCCGACTAGGGAAGTACTTCCGCCCTACAGAATACCGCCGTTATAATTACTTCGTGTTGTGTTCCCGGCGGTGAGTAGGATAGCCAGAGCTCATTGGATTGTTTGTGCTGTCAATGGGATGACTAAAGGTTTGTCCTGCTTTGTCCTCTAAACTGACAGCACAGAAACTCTGTGCTTACAGGGTGGGCCGTGCGCTTGTTTGCCACCTAAGTGGTATAAAAAAAGTCGTTTTCACTAACCTACCCAAATAATAAATCACTACTTCTCTAACACCTATTCGCTCCCACATACTTAACCCATTTCCATGCACTTTCCCTGTCTCTAAGGGCCCTGCCTACTACTTTCGTTTTCAAAGCTCGTGAGTCAACACTCTTAACTGGTTGCAATAAGGGCCACTTTCACTCGCGGGTCAAGGTTTAGTTTTCGGTGGGGATACGGCAGATTGCATAATGTGTCGTTGGCGCTATATTATTGTATGTTAGGATGCGTACACGCTGGTGGTGTTGATGACAGAATTATCATTTTTGATTGATTGCAAATAAAGATTTCTTTCTTTTATTTTAAATGAATCATTTATTTCTGTTCCGAGTTACCTGGAAGTAGACAATCATAAACTACAATATTGATGTCTCAAACTCATTTAACTCTTGTTTTGAACGTGGTTACAAAATATTGTCCAGTGACGTCACTATAATAAATACTCTATATTCGCAGTAACACGGTTTTTGGTGTCTTTGGAGGATAGCATAGTGTGCTTTGGCGGCTGAGGAACCCAAATGCAGCAATCATAGATTTGACTGAAATTTTAAGGCATTTAGTTTGTTAACTATTCAAATTGAATAAAAATTAATCGTCGCAATGAAAAGTTGCCGCTAGACGGCTATTTAGAACAACATTTGGATGGTTTCAGGCGAGGGTCGGTGACTCAGATGTCAGAGCAATCCCTCTGTAAGGGAAAGATCGCCTCAACAGATTCTATATTTCTATTTTAATCGAATCATAGATTTTAGCATACATATGACAATAATCTTTTTAAATTCCTACAGAATACCGAGGTTATAATAACTTCGTGTTGTGTTCCCGGCGGTGAGTAGGGTAGCCAGAGCTCACTGGAGAGTTTTTGTGCTGTCAGTGGGACGACCAAAGGCTTGTCCTGCTTTGTCCTCTACACGGACGGCACAAAATCTCTGTTCTTACAGGGTCAGCAGCACGGATGTGACTCCACTGGTGTTACACACGTTCATAGGTCATGGTAACCACTTTCCATCAGGTGGGCCGTGTGCTTGTCTGCCACCTAAGTTCCATAAAATATTGTATAAAAATCATACTATTTTTACTATTATATATTATATTCTATTAACATCATCCGAACGTACTGGGGCTGCTTCTCTCCAAGGGTCTAAATAAATTAAAATTAAATGTACCTTTTACCGCAAAGTGCCAACGCGCGTGCACTGTGGACATGCGCCTACGCACGCTCGGTGGATGTCGCAACAGCGCCGTAAATGTTCCATTCATCTTATGTAACGGATGTTTATTTATAAAGCTGCAGCCTCCATCAACGATGTCCCTTTGTTAGAACGCTTTTTACCTTGTTCTAAGCGCCATATTGTGGTAGTGAACAAGTAAGTTGCATAACATATTAAATTAGGTGAGTTTTAATATACATAGCTGCGTGGTTCCCGGCCAAGCAGAATTTGGACCACCCCATCTCTTCCCATGCGGTGTCGTACAATACAAGGCGACTAAGGGATAGGGTTGTTTAACATCAGACAGATATATACAGCCCAGACTCAACCTCAGCAGATGCATGGCTCCAGGCAACAATAGTGCCCGGAAGATGGCAATAGGTTCACCCCTCATTACGTGGGACCGAATTCAATTATTGGTGAAATGTGGGTGTTAATTCACCTCTGCTGAACCCTCCGGGGAAAAAGGCGTGATTATATATATAGGTATGTATATAAACTGTGTACATGTTGAATTCTCGTTCCATTATAGTAATTTTCGTACAAAAGTGTACCAAAGTTTTTTATTCAAATTTAATACAACAGATAAGATTGATAATAAATAGACTATTATCGTAGATATGGCGTTATTTTAAAAATAAAAACGAGTTCATTATTTCAAGGTTAGCGGTATTGTCTAAATTCTTTTATTGCCTTGAATTGTTTGAACAAAACAAAAACATGTGTGTATGGTGGCCTCTCTAATATCCTCAGGGCCTCACCTGCAAGTCAGTATACCTGCTAATCGATGAACAAGACTCAAGCGCAGACTTTAATTCTAAAGTTGACGGGTTTGACGGCAGTTGCTCTCATAAAAGCCGAGATAAGCCAAATAGAGATAATACTAAAGACGACTCTACATCTTGACACCTTTTGTGTCATGGCGGTATTGAACGCGGCCGCTGCGCAGGAGGCGCGGGTTCGATCCCCGATCAGTGCTAAAGTGCACTTGCTGATTAACTGATGAAGTTCTGTCGTGGACTTTCCTCTAAAAGTTGGGAGGGAAGATGGTGGTAGTCTCTTCCACAAAGGTCTATACGAGCTAGTATAACGGATTACACCAACAGAAATCTTTTTTTTTTTACGTGCGCAAAATTCCCACGAATACCTCCCCACCGGAGCCGGTGGGAGAGGTTATGTCGGACTCGAAACGACTAAAACGCTCGCCGCCTATGGGTCGTTTTGGTTGCCGAAGGTGAGGTTGACAGGCATATCCCTCGAACCCCGGCCGACCCAGGGCCATCTCTCACGATCTCTCCCTCTTCTCGGGTGTGGGCTAACAGAAATCTTACCAGATATGAACTTGCAAAGGTTAAGCCTATACATGTGTATTTAAATATAAAATATGACTCATCAAATACATTCAAACAATGCATTAGTTGTATGAATATTATTTTAACAATTGGCTGTAACTGTGACGTCATACTCAAGTATTTGTGTCAGACGTGCTTTGAAAAACCTTTAAGGTATTAGGCACCTATTAGAGCTTATGGCAGGTCTTTGTTATCTAACACTATGTATTAGTACCCAGTTTGACCATAGACATGAGTCAATACGCTCTGTGCCTTTTCCTAACTCAGTTTGAAAAAGGCACAGAGGTAGGACAAGACGGTATTTTCATCCCAATTGAGCAGTCCTACTGTGGAAGTACCTCCTCCCTACAAAATACCACAGCTATAATAACCTCGTGTTGTGTCTCTGGCGGTGAGCAGGGTAGCCAGAGCTAACTGGAGAGTTTTTGTGCTGTCAGTGGGAAGACCAAAGGCTTGTCCTGATTTTATGTTCTGCACTGAAGGCACAGAAAATCTCTGTTCTTACGGGCGTCGGAGGTCGATGAACGACCTCCGCCCCCCATGAGCGCCGGCCTGGGGGTGACAGGTGAAGCCGCCTGTCACCCTGGCAGAAGCAGGCCGCGGCGGTGGCGCGCGTGGCGCGCCTCCCCGTTTCCGGGGACGAGTTGGGGACTCTGTAGTCCCCACACCCGAGAAGAGGGCCATATCGTGAGAGATGGCCCTGGGTCGGCCGGGGTGCGAGGGATATGCCTGTCAACCTCACCTTCGGCAACCAAAACGACCCACAGGCGGCGTGCGTTTTAGTCGGTTCGAGTCCGACATAACCTCCTTCACCGGCTCCGGTGGGGAGGTATCCGTGGGGATTTTGCGCACGTAAAAAAAAAAAAAAGTGGGTTTGTTTATGCAGGTTGTATGGCGCGTTGCGCAAGCGCAGACGTCGCGTAGCTGTCGGTGAATGGACAGACAATTATCTGCGCTATTATACATATATAGATAGTAAATACATAGGTATAACTTCAGACCTGTCTTGGCTTACAGATTTTTATTCACAAAGATATATTTACTATTCGTAATTGGGTGCACGTGACTATCAGCTATGGAGCGGAAGTCAACCTCGCTTTGCTGGTCAGTGCACCTGCTAAATAACGCTCTGGTGCAGGCCTCTTTCTCAGAATCGGAGGTCAGACGGCAGTCGCTATTAGGAAAGACTGACATATTATCAAACAAAAACTACAAGCGGTCTCTCCTCGGGTCTTTAGTGGTGCCCATTCAGGAGGTACGCATCTTCAAAGTCGCTATTAGGAAAATAATTATATAAATATAGATAAAAAAGAATTTGTATTATTCAACAGTGAGGATAACATTGTTTATATTATTGTGGAAAAAACTGACTCACCGAAAATCTAAATGTAAAATGAAAAAGCTGTATCAACTTTTTTTTCTGACCCAGGTTTTTCTCATAATCTCATAAATTGCGGTGTCAGCTGACAGCCGTGTTGAAGGGTAGAAATTGTCTAAAAGGAAACCGGTGAAAAGATATTCCACCAACCAGTCTTTTGCGAAGCTGGCAGGAATTGGGCTATAAAGACCGCTCGCCACTGGCCAAGATAAGCCAAGTCAAGAAAATAATTAGGAGAGTAAACCTCGGCTGTAAAATGCAAGCTTTGGATGCAACCGCGACTATCGCTGTGATGATGATGATGACGCGAGAATTTTACTTGTTACCAGTTGACTCACCATATTTTGAAAGCTCATATCTCCCTTTTGAGCCCGTAAAGTTTTTGAAGTCTAAAAATAATGTATAAAAATCTGCAGGATTTGTAGACATTTATGATAACTGCCTATAAATAAAATAAAAAAAAAAAAATAAAATATATTTTATTTCGAACGCATTGATTCATATTTTGTTAGTAACAATATACTTAGGACTATATTAGTAAACAAATTAAATTACATTTTAAAACTAAACTAATTACTATTTAGAGACCAAATGTACGGCAGACATACATCTACGCGCACAATGGTTCAAAACAGGCGAGTCGTGCCTTTCAGCAAACATTTGCAAAATACTGTTGGAGCTGGCCCGAACTCTGCAGAGCAAGGAGGCTGTTTTTTTGCGCCATATTGCAGCGAAATCATTTGTGTGACTTTGCGCAAACATACCTGAAGCACTGCAGTAGCGAGGCAACCCCATCAGCATTCTATAGCCATTATTATATAAGACACGTAAAGCCTATAACCTATAACCACCTATAACCTTCGTCGATAAACGATGAATAGTTCGTTAAATTGTTTAAATCACACAGAGAACTTTTATAATCCGCACCAGTAGTTACTGAGATTAGTGCGTTCAGTCAAACAAACAAACGAACTCTTCAGTTTTCTAATATTAACAAAGTCTAACGAACATTTTCAATTATAGTGTGATTTTAGTACAGATGTTAACGCTACCGAACTCGACAATAAGGACCCTAGGTTACAGCGTCACTAAATCATATTCAATATTTAATTATGTTCTCGCTGTGAGAGACCATGATTAAATAATAAAAGGCACCCTGTGTCGAGGAGTGTGTATTTTAAGAACATTATAACATTCAGCGCTGTAGTGTAACTGTCACTACAAAAAACGTAGGAGGGTGGGCCTCTAATATCATCTCTAATCATAAAATGAATGGAAATTAATGGATCTCACTTGCTATCAAACTTGTATCAATCATTTCAACAACAGTTGGGGCTGACACACGTGCCAATACGAACCCACATTTTCACTCCGCACTCACGATATTCATGCTTGCGAGTTGATGAGGAATTCGCATTTCCTCCTTTTAACATAACTTAAACCAATTTATTTGATGATTGATTACATTAAATAAAATATGCTATTATAATATACAATTACTTACAAATTTATATAAAACTATGCTAACTATACAATATATACAAAAATGGGATAGAGAAAAAGAGGGAGACTGTAATTTTAGGCATCGAAAAATTCCTCCCCATCGATCTTTACTGGTACCGTGCCCAAGAGGCTGGCGGCATTACCACACTGAATGGCGATGGCAATTCTTTGAGCGAGGTAAAGGCCAGCCTTATGGTCACGGGAAGCGTCGATTAGTCAACGCCTATATCCCCGAAGGGGTAGGCAGAGGTGCTAGCACCCACATTTCGCCAGTTTATGTTTAGGTCCCAATATAATAGGTGACGAGCCTATTGCCATTAACCGGGCACTTATAAACCTGCGATAAATATACATATAGCTTCGAAAAGCATCGAGAAGTCATTGGTGTGTGCCATGGTAAACCTGGGATCGAACCCGAGACCTCGTCTCAGCAGTCCATTACCCATACCACTAGGTTACCGCTATCCTTTTGATTAAAAAAATTAAAAAGAATGACGGAACCTCCCCTTTATGGACTGATGTCCTGAAAATAGGGCTGGGTATGGATAGACTGACTGTAGAGGGCAAAGTATCAGAAGCACATTGGAAGAGGCTTATGTCCAGCAGAGGTACGATAGGCTAAAAATAATGAAAATCATATTTTTGAGAGCCTTCTTATATTTTTTTATCTGGGAAACGCCAACTTGAGTTCACCTCGCCTGATGGTAAGCTAAAGGCAAAGTCTCAGGAAAGAGGGTCGCCATTACAGATACCAAGTAATGTTACAAAGGTGGCACTCAGCTTGGCGGCCTCATCAGATGCTTTTTGACCCTGCTTAAAGCACCCGGGAACAATAATAAATGTTTTAATACGGAATACGGTACAGTCCTTGAGACGTCGAATTCTGTTATGTCTGGTGGACAATTATCGTCACTTCGAACAATTGATTAGTTAACGAAAGGCTTTAATTTATAGCCACTAGTGGGCAATGTTAATCAAAATCGCTGCAAAGTATTTCCTTATTTGGTTCACTAACCTTGGCTGTTATGGGACTGACAACCTGGCTTCTTAAACGCGAGAGGCAAAATAAAGCATGGGTCTCGTCTGTCAAACAACAGAATTCACCGGCTTTCCGATAAGTTTGTCTTTAGCTCAGCTAGAGAGGATTTCGGTTACTAGGCCAGGAGTGCTGACAGGAGTGAAAATTTGGCAAATGTAATATGTAAATGCTAGGTGTCACATATGAATTGTGACAAACGGTAAATTGTGACAATTTGTCAAAAACTAGTTTCTTAATTTATGAATTGTATCGTCGTGACATCACCCCGACCAAAGTGTTCAGTGGGGTGACAATGACGCGAGTTTTTAGAGGAGGTAGGACACGGCGCTATTTACGCCCAATTGAGCAGTCCGACTGGGGAAGTACCTCCGCCCTACAGAATACCGCGGTTATAAGAATTTCTTGTCCTGCTTTGTCCTCTACACTGACGGCACAAAATCTCTGTTCTTACAGGGTCGGCAGCACGGATGTGACTCCACTGGTGTTACACACGTTCATGGTAACCACTTTCCATCAGGTGGGCCGTGTGCTTGTCTGCCACTTAAGTGATATGATTTTTGTTCACCCAAAAATTGCTCAAAACGCCTACAGACATTTTTGCTTCAAAAATAAGTGCCCAATTTGCGAACTCACAGTTATAGGAACCAGAAGTACAGTCAGAAGATAAGAATATTCGATAATAAAAGACGTCTAACAGCTTCTAACAAAGAAATTGCTTGGTTTATAATAACACTATACGTTTCCCACACTGGCGTGGAATTAACATAATTTTTTGTCGAGCCATCCTTGAGTATTGTGTGACACACGTACATACATTATGTAAGTACAGTGGCAGTCATTATATGTGATTGTGCATAGGTTAAAGTCTTGAGGAAAACAATTGTGTACTGAAGGTATATCATAGTACGGACGCCATTGGTATTAGCTTGACAAAATTCAAATTACCGACTATTTTAGTTCTAAAACTTGATAAAAAGTCGGACTTATTTCTTTTAACATACGCTTTACATGTAGTTAATTACCATTCTCCATTATTATCATATAGGCTCACCCCCTGTTACGTGGGACCGGAAACAATGATTAGTAAAATGAGGGTGTTAATTCACCTTTACATAACCTTTCGGGGAAAAAGGCGTGATTATATGTACATAGTAGAAGTAACACAAGTCATGTATGTGATTATTTATACAAAAATATTTAATTATGATTGCAATTTTCTTTATAAAACAATGATAAAATGGCAGGTGTCAGTTCAATGAAAAGAAATTCCGTTGGTCAGAACTGTTAACTTATTCTCTTCATCATCATTATCAATTAGGCTATCATAGTCCACTGCTGGACACAGGTCTTTCCCAATGTTGGGAGGCTTTGACCTACTGTTCACATATACGGTGAATACTGTTCACATATAATCATGCCATTATCTCCTCCGGAGTGACACGCCTACGTCTATTTCTCTCCGGGGTATGCAGAGACAACAGTTCGCCATTTGTTTCTATCCTTACATACTTCACAAGCTTCCTCAACTGTCATTAATCCGTTCATACAAGCCTGCCGAATTCGAAAAGTCATAACATAACATAACATAAACTTCCACCCACAGCACCCACATTTCGCCAGTTTATGTTTAGGTTGCAATGTAATAGGTGGCAAGCCTATTGCCATTAACCGGGCACTAATAAACCTGCGATAAATACACACATAACTTCGAAAAGCATCGAAAAGTCATTGGTGTGTGCCTAGGTAAAACCTGGGATCGAACCCGAGACCTCGTCTCAGCAGTCCATTACCCATACCACTAAGCTACCGCGGTCGAAAAGTCTACTTTTAAAAAACTTTTTTTGATACTTTACGCCTCATTAGTTCTTGTCTTACACTTCGATATATTTCCGAACTTCAAAGCGCTAGCACCCTGTAACTCACTGAATCCCGGTCACGTACATAGCAATAATTCCTAACTAAACCTACAGTCTCCCCTCTAGCCGCCAGCCATAACTACACATAACAAAAACAATCTTGATCCTTCAGACCTTATAAAAAAACGTTCACACTTATTCATATTAGACGTAATCTGAAAAATCCGGGGCTTGTCCGTGAGCCTCGGCGGAACATAAGACGTGGAACATGTGGAACATGTGGTTGTATGTTAAGTGGAACATATTTGTATGCATCCCTCGTGGCGCGTGGCTTCCATATTCCTGTGACCTTTAGTGTGGGAAAGGTCTCAATGCGAGCGGAAGTGATTATTTTTTATTATGCGAAATTTTTGTCGTGGGTGTGATACGGTCGGTATTATATCTAATAGGTATAATTAATCAATGATTGGCCGTATTTTGTACGTTGCCTTTCAAGTAAATGCAGTCAATTTATTGCTTGTACTTGT
This sequence comes from Eilema griseolum, assembly GCA_963662185.1. NCBI lineage: Eukaryota > Metazoa > Arthropoda > Insecta > Lepidoptera > Erebidae > Eilema > Eilema griseolum. Next base: position 18,047,345 of record OY759255.1, read on the forward strand.
GCGAAGTTTATAGAAAAAGTTCAATTATTGGGCGAGTTGTTGTTGCAATAGAGTAAGAAATACGAATAAACAAAACAAATAAACGTTCGTATGTTGAGTCGCGTTTCAAAGAGAGAAGGATGGAACTATAAAGTATGCATATGCATAGCGCTTATCCTTCTGAACCGCGGTCCATAATACGAAAGCTTATGTGCGTCGTAGCAGGGTCCCCAAAATCATATTAGTAAAATATACTAAAGGTTTATTTATGCAGTAAACAATAAATTTTAGATACAGAATTTCAGATAAATTCAGTTTTAAATACTTATATTTGATACTATATACTTATATATGATACTTATAAATATTAGCAAAACCGCGGTAGCCTAGTGTATGGGTAATGGACTGCTGAGACGAGGTTTCGGGTTCGACCCCAGGTTTTACCATAGCACACAACAATGACATTTCGACGCTTTTCGAAGTTATGTGTGTATTTATCGCAGGTGTATAAGTGCCCGGTTAGTGGCAATAGGCTCGCCACCTTTACATTGTGACCTAAACATAAACTGGCGAAATGTGGGTGCTAGCACCTCTGCCTACCCCTTCGGGGATATAGGCGTGAGTTTATGTTATGTTATGTTATATTTTATTTATCAGAGTGTGAATATAAACATGTCTTCTTTCACTGTTAGGCAGTATATTAACATGTTTTCTTTCCCTGTTAGGCAGTATATAAACATGTCTTCTTTCACTGTCAGGCAGTATATAAACCAATCCCCGCTCCGCTTTCCGCTAGTTGTATGACCCAAACCTTACACAATGTTAACTGCTCCAAATATGGTAGATTTACCTAAACTGTTTATCTGCACCAAGAATAGATATGCAATAGTTTAGTTAGGACGAAGGTACTCCAGCCGGGGCTCCCTGGCAGAATATTAATGCGGTGGACCCTTGTGGAGACAGTTCGTACTACGTTATAAGTGTTTTAGTAATTTTAGTATTTCGGTATGTTATGATAAGTATGGCCGCGTGGTTTCCAGCAGAGTAGAATTTGGATCACCCCATCTCTTCCCATGCGATGTCGTACAAGACGACTAAGAGATAGTGCTGTTTAACATCAGACAGAAATATACAGCCCAGACTCAGCCTCAGATGCATGGATCGAGTCAACAATAGTGACCGGCAAACGGCAATAGGTTCAACACCTATTACATGGGACCGAATACATTGATTGGTGAAATGCGGGTGTTAATTCACCTCTGCCTAAACCTCCGGGGATAGAGGCGTGGTTATATGTATGTATGTAATGATAAGTATTTTGACTCGTGTTGTTTATCAACCACGGATTGAAGAATCAAGATAGCAAGCAAAACTGCGAAGTTAAATATAATTCACAACGTGATTTTTTAAATCACTGATATGGCAGACAAGCTTCACCGTTGCCTATGGTCGTGTGCAAAACCAGGGGCGTCACAATTGCGCTGGCACCCTTTAGGGACCTTCAAATTCGCTTTTGGAAAAAGCCCATATGATTAACTAGATACTATTTGATATATTTACTTGTAGACTTGTTCATCATCTTCTACTCCTCCTGTGTTGATTTATCTTGACAGAAAGAGCGGACCCTTGTTTTATATTCCTCAACTATGAAAGTAAAGCTTGGGTCAGCGTCAAATTTTAAGTGGTTCACATAATGAAGGCATTGAAATGTTTGAAAGTTGAACATACAATAATTACTTTTTAAATTCTATCTTTGTGTCGATTCTGATTGAGGCTTTCGTCTCATAGGAGGATTTGTTAAGAGGAATAGGATTCTCATTTACATAGTTTGGTTTATCTTAACTTTTATCGAAGCGACTACCATCTGACTGCCATGTCTGTATAATCCAGTCAAAATAGAAGAAATATAATGGTAATGGGTCTTAAATACACCATAATACAAGTGTAAATCAAAAGTTCCCATCGGACCATCGGACTTGTGCATTATTTTATCAAGGTAAAAGGTAAAAATTATTGTATTCTCGTATTTTTCTCATAAACAACAAGTGCTATTGCAAAAGTAGGTTGGACAAAGTTGTAGATCATGTAAATACCTACCAAATTGGTTCCATCCTTTTTTTATACGGATCATCATTTCGGATATATGGCAATTTTAATATTGAAAGTACACAAATCTGTTACAAACAAAGTTACTTGTTCCCATAGTATAATTTATGCAAGCTCAAACCTTTATTTTGTCTGGATTAGTAAATCAGACGGCTTATAGTGCGTCATCGTTGATCGTAGTGAGGCCCTCTACACACTGTTTTTTTTTCAAATTACCATCATCATCATGGAGACTTGTTTTCCTGTTTGCATCCGAGGCTAAAGTGAATTCAGAGTCCACCTTCCAGCTCCTCCTCGTTCACTTTCTACGATTTTGTTCGACCATGGTAATGCCATTCTGTTCAAGTATACTTTAGTAATCCGGACAACCTTAGGCGAGCTCCTTTCAGAAGTGGTACCCTCCCAGGACGTACCAGGCGTGATGTGCTTACTTCAACGGAGCTTCCTTTGATATTGCTTTGTTCCAAGATGGCGGATGTCTAGTCTTCTGATATATAAAACATGAAATTAAACGTGTTCGTGTTGAGTGATCGTGAGAGTTTCCTCGCATTGTTAGCTGTTGTACTGGGTTCAAGAGGCAGGTTAATATTTAGATAGTTGAGGAAATTGTTGTTTAAATATTTATAATAATTTACTTCAAAGCTTCGGTAGCGGTAGCGGTTGAATGAAGCGAGAGTAGTATGTCAGGATCGTAGCAAATGGAGATCCGTGATCTCTGCCTACCCTGTGGGAGAGAGGTGTGATTTTATGTATGTATGTATGTACTAGCAATAATACGTTCATTTTGTCATTAATATGTCATTGTGTTAATGACGTGTAGTGCTAATATTCAAATGTATGAAGGAGGTTATGTTTTTTATAGATGAGGGTATTTTTTTATTATTAAGTTGTGCGCCTTTGTAGGTAAACATTTTTTGCTGTAGTTTGTGCGAATCTTCTTTCTCTCTTTTCTGTGAAACAGCATAATAAAAACTATCATTTCTACATGAATGGTAAAGAATGATCTCTAAAACATGTCAATCTTATAGGAGCTATTACCAATGCAATTGATTTCACCTTGACTGAACGTCGAGATTCCTAGAATAGAATTATTGTCTGTAAGCGCAGGATACAGCCATTATGATAATAGGTTTATGGCTTATAACATACCTATAAGGGTTTAGATACACTGGTCGAAGATGTCACTTCTGGGTTTAGATGTTTGGGATCTTAGGGCTTAAGCCATCCTCACCTGCAATCTACTGGATGACTGAGCAGATATCCTCTCAGGATTGTCAGATGGCAGACGCACCAGCGATCACTCATTAAAATAAAACTATTCATATTATTATTCACACTAAACCCGACGTTTCAGCTACTTTTCAGCAGCCATGGTCACGGGGTTCTCCCTAAAGTTTTTTATATTTATTTTTTATACCACTTAGATGGCAGACAAGCACACGGCCCACCTGATGGAAAATGGTTACCGTGGCCTATGGACTTGTGTAACACCAGAGGAGCCACACTCGCGCTGCCGACCCTGTAAGCATAGACTTTCTGTGCCGTCAGTATAGAAGACAAAGCCGGACAAGCCTTTAGTCTTCCCACTGACAGCACAAATTCTGCAGTGAGCTCTGGCTACCCTACTCACCGTTGGGAACACAACACGAAGTTATTATGGCCGTGGTACGGAGGTACTTCCCCAGTCGGACTGCTCAATATTGATAGTTGTCTCATAGTTGAAAGTGAAGTGCGGCAACAATATGGGATTCTTTCAGACCCAGAAGGTTCTTACAGAGACGGCAGCGCGAGTGTATCGCCCCTGGAGTTGCACACCCCAATAGACCACAGTGACTGCATCCCGTCAGGTGAGTCTTGTGCTTGTCCGCCACCTAAGTGGTATAAATAAAGTAAAAGTGGTCGTCCAAGATTTATTGGCACACTCGTTAGTCACAGTGCACACAAGTTAGCTAGAAACAAAAGCTGGTTCACAAACCTAGTTAATACGCGCTGGTACGCATTAGCACACGCATAGTATTTCGCACGGCCCCATTACCGCCAACCCAGTTGATAACACAGGGGCCGATAAGCGCTAAGTGCCTTCACAATCTTACCTTAGTAGAACTTTTTTTTTAAATACGTTACGGACTGCACGTATCCTTATGGTAAGTTTTTAAGGTGAAGTCTCAAGACAGTCAAGATTAGGTATCATACATACGCATATAGGTACTCACGCCTTCATCCCCGGAGAGTTAGACAGAGGTGAAAATTAACACCCAGGTATCATCATACAATCACTGATTTAAAAAAAAACATATCTTATTCGATTTGCATAGTTTATAATGCTTTAAAATGTCATTAAATAGTTTAAGCTGAGTTTTTTTTTTACGTGCGCAAAATCCCCACGGTTACCTCTCCACTGGAGCCGGTTGGAGAAGTTATGTCGGACTCGAACCGACTAAAACGCACGCCGCCTGTGGGTCGTTTTGGTTGCCGAAGGTGAGGTTGACAGGCATATCCCTCGCACCCCGGCCGACTCAGGGCCATCTCTCACGATCTGGCCCTCTTTTCGGGAGTTTAAGCTGAGTTATCTAAAATCAATGTTTAAACGATTGTAACATCATTCATTGGTCCCGATACATTCGTACGAGTATGGGTAGATGGCTCCCATCGTCGCCATAAGACAGATATATAGACAGATTTAAATGACTTCAGGCAGGGTTCGGTGGCTTATTGGTCAGAGCATTGCCCATAAGGGAAAGATCGCGCGTTCGAATTCTGCCTAAACTGATTGAACAATATTTTCCTATCTTTTCTGTATACAACTTAGGTGGAAGACAAGTGCACAGCCCATGGGATGGAAACTAGTTACCTCGACCTATGAACGTGTGCAACACCAGGGGAGTCACACCCGTGCTGCCGACCCTGTAAGAATAGAGTTTCCGTGCCGGCAGTGTAGAAGACAAATCAGGACAAGCCTTTAGTCTTCCCACTGACAGCACAAAAACTCTTCAGTGAACTCTGGCTACCCTACTCACCGCCCGGAACATGACAAGAGGTTATTATGACCTCGTGTCTCGAGTATGCTCAATTGGGGCGGGAATATCGTCGTGTTCTACCTCCTCCTCTATCTTAATCAATTTGAATTCATACATACATACATTTAATCACGTCTTTATCCGCATAGGGTTAGGATTTGAATAGTTAGCAAAATAAATGCTCTAAAATTTCATTCAATAATCACTTAATCAACCTATTGCAGCAGCTGCAGTCCACTGCTGGAAATGCCTCTCACAAAGCGCGCTTTTGCTGCCGATCCTCCGCCTGTCGCATCCAGTCTATCCCAGCACGTTTTTCAAATTTATCGACTTGCTGGTGAATAAGACTTGGAACATGAATATTTTGACAGAACTTTCCCTTTTATTTATTTATTTAATCATTAACAATCTCACATTGTGTTTGATATAAAGTTAAAATACAAGCAAATATAATTGTGATTAAATATTAACATGCTGCAATACAACAAAATCAAAAATGTCGATGTCAAAAGAAAAATACAACATGAAATGGAGGTAATGACAGCCAAAAAATGTATTATCATGTCAAAAATAGTACGGATACAATGGTTAAGTCAATAGATACTTATGTCAAATGATTAATATTCCAATAAATTGAATTTTAAAAATTAAAAATAAAGTGTCAATGTTTTTTTTTAAACTAAATTTTATTCGATATCAAACCTTAGTTATTACTATTTTTCATAGACTTATTCTCATTCTCCCGTATTGAAGCCCCTCATAGGTAAGATTAACCAGTGATGTTTCAAGTGATTTAAATAAAGGTATTTACCATCAAATGTCTCATTTGCTAAATTAAAAGTTTAACAAAAACTGTCATTAAATCTTTCACACAAACCCATTTGTGGTGTCTTTGACCCGGTATTTTTTCATAATAGCCTCTATAATCATAATGTATATGTATGTATATAACTTCATTAAATACAATGGGTTATAAACTAACCATTCTTGTACATCGAGGAGTCGCAAAAAGCGTTTGTCATTATCTGACAAAAGTTGAATACCTTGCTTTTCATGACGTTGGCAAAAATATGCCTGTAATCGGGCAAGACGGAAAGGAAACTGCTTACTCACAGGAAACTCCAACTTTATCTGTTTCATTGTCGAGAAAATACGCCACTAAAAGAAAATAAATGTACTCTGCTCCTAGGTCGTTATCTCTTTAATGTAGATTCGATTTTATAAAGCGTTTTTTTCGCTGACTAAATCCTAAAAACTAACAAGGCTGACAACACAGTGGGAGGCGCGTAAATTGCGTTTGCCGCCAATTTAGCGAGCCGCCATGACAGTTGCCTTGACAGGTGTCAACGTCACACGCAGTCCGTTCGCTCGATAGAATTTTTCAACAGATAAAGATTTAATTTGGAAATGGAATTATTTTTTACACACAGATAAAGAATATTTTGCAGACTTGTTTACGATTTGTACAGACGTTGCTGACATTAAATCTTGCGGGACTCTGAAGCAACATATCTTGCAACCAGTGCTACAATGTAACCTTCACTGTGATGTTAATAAACCTCTGAGTTGTTCTACTACATCTGAGCGCCACTGGTTACAACCATAGCTTTTTTATGTTAGACACATCTATTTAACTTCACCTTGCCTGATGTTAAGCTGATGGCAAAGACTCAGAGAAGAGAAACGTAGCCTGTTACGATGGTGACATTCAGCTTGGCGGCCTCATTAGATGCTTTTTCACGCCCCGCTTAAAGGACCCGGGACTGTAGGAAGAAGAACACTTTGGATCCCGGGGCCCATTCCTCCCTTCCACGATTTGATTTTGTTTTTTATGGAAGCGACTACTATCTGCCACTCAACTCTGAAATAGAAGCCAGCATCAAATCTCGCCCATTAATCAGGAGTACCATCTCGTAAATCTATTTAACAAGGACTACAAAAGTATTTTGAACATTCTATAGCCCCGTCTGTTGGTAATTTTATACTCCGTGTCTACCCCTTTAGGATACAAGCGTAATATAAAAAAAATCAAACAGGAAGCATTACGGATACAAAATAATTAAAGCCTGTTATTGTTGACGTGCGAATTCGCCACAGCGAGCCTCTTCCGCCGCGGACGCATGAAATTTTTAATGTCTCTCTGCCTATGCCAATTTTAGCTTTATATAGTTAATTGTGCAGCAAATTGGTTTAATAAAAAAAGTGTTTGAAAGTTGCAAGAAGTGATTGGCTGTCATGGTAATCATCACTCGAAGCTTGGTATGAAAAATTTGCAATTCAGTCAGTTTAGTCCCCCTTTTCTTTTTTTACGTGCGAAATATCCCCACGGATAAGTCGATTCCGTTGGGAGAGGTTATGTCTGACTCGAACCTACTATAACGCACGGCTCTCGTAGATTAATTTTGGTTGCCGAAGGTTTTTCTTTTTTTTTATACCACTTAGGTGACAGACAAGCACACGACCCACTTGATGGGAAGTGGTGGACATGCAACACCAGGGGTGTTACACTCGCGACCACGAAGAAATCTTCTGATCTGCCCCTCTTGACGAACTCACTCTATATTGTAGGTGCTTGGGAAAACCGCAGCAGGGAGGTTATTCCAAAGCTTGAGTGTGCGTGGGATGAAGTTTCTTTCATACCGCATAATGCGCACCGACTCAGTTCGCAATGTGTGAGGATGAATTCCATGGCTATGGCGAGAGGTGGGATGATAGAATGTAGCTGTGGGCATCATGTCAAACAATTCAGGTGAAGTTAACAGGCATATCCCTAGCAGTTCAGCCTCTCTAGACAAATAGCAATTCGATGAATGGGATTTGACATATTTGGCAGTCATCAACATATGTCATATACGTCAAATTTCATACATTTATCATTCAATTACACGACACGCCGACTATAATTGCCACTTGTCTAGGCGGGTAGGTTAGCTATGCTAGTTACCTCTACAACTTCTCATAGATTGGTTCATCATGGTTTTTAAGCGAGCGACTACCATATGACCTCCCAACCTTGAAAAGCCTGCGCTATAGTATCATCTATCAACCTGTAGATGTATCAGCTTGCAAGTGTGGCATGGGCCCCGATAGTTGGGTACTATACCTACAAGTCGCTATAGTTTTATGGCCAAATAATGAGAAGATATTCAGTAATGACCTCTGCAACATAGCGGTAGAGAGTACGACTGTTATGTCGGAAGTCAAAAGTTCGATTTCCATTTTGAATTACCTATCTATAGGAAGTATTAATATAACTTTAGAATGAAAATAAGTAAGGTTCAAAGCAAATCGAGATAAAAAATATATGTGACTCCCGGTCTGGATCATTCCTGGTGCAGAGCCAATCCAGTGTGGAAACGCGGCAAGTGAGCAACACGAAGAGATATTAGATTTGTATATATTTATTTTATTTCAATTGCTGCTGCTTTGTCTTCTACTGACGGCACAGAAACTCTGTACTTACAGGGTTGGCAGCGCGACTGTGACTCTTCTGATGTTACAGACGTCCATAGGTCACGGTAACCACTTTCCATCAGGTGGGCCGTGTGGTTGTCTGCTAACTAAGTGGTATAAAAAAAAATCTATTTATAAGACGTTTAGATTAATAATATTATATTATTAATATTAAAATATATATATAAATAATTAATTGATACCGCAAATGATGATTTATTTTGTACTAATACTAATATCTCTATGCCAACGCCATCTATCGAAGTTAGATAAAACTAAAGAAAACTAATATGAATCGTTTCACTACAGCATAATAGCATCCACAATCGCAATAAAATATGATGTGTACTTATTACTCAGTATACAGGGTGGAAGATTTTGACCTCACCTGCAGGGAAAGTAGTCTGAAGATATTAAGTAGGAAACATTTCTTTATTTTTAAAAGGAAACATAACTGTGTTCAATTATTTTCCAAAAATAGTATGACAGTAATAGTAGGTAATCGAACTAACTAAACTCCGAAAAAGTAACATCCTGTATTTTTATACCATCAATCGATAGTGTCAATCATAAGGGCCGGGTGCGAGGGATATGCCTCCGGCAATCTCACCTCCGGCAACTTACGACCCTCAGATTGCGTGCGTTTTAGTCGGTTCGAGTCCGACTTTACCTCTCCACTGGCTCTGATGCGGGGTTATCCGGGGGATATTTCACACGATAAAAACAAAGTGTTAATCATAAGGAGAGATTTGATATCTCTCTAAGAGACATGGTAAATTAAATGACAGGAAGTCCATTAAATGTTGACTTATACATGTTTTATTTAAGTGAAATTCACTTACTCCAGTATAACTCTACCACCTATTTAAAGCGCTATACATGGTGTTTCTAGGGCCCCGCCAAGATCTGTCAATACACCTACTGATTGACAATAGAGTTTCTGTGTCTGTCCGCCGCAGGCTTTCCTCTCAGAGTTTAGACTTCAAACCACAGTCACTCCCGTAAAAACCAATAAAAAACCTACAGAATACCGCGGTTACAATAACTTTGTGTTGTGTTTCCAGTGATAAGTAGGGTAGCCAGAGCTCACTGGAGATTTTGTGCTGTCAGTGGGATGACTAAAGGCTTGTCCTGCTTTGTCCTTTACACTAACGGCACAGAAACTCTGTGCTTACAGTGTCGGCAGCGCGAGTGTGGCTTCTTTGGTGTTACACTCGTCTATATGCCACGGTATGCGCTTGTCTGCCACCTAAGTGATATAAAAAAACCCAACTTAAAGTAATTGCTAAGGAAACGAACTCCTCTTTTAGTTGAATGATATTTTAAAGCATTTCATATGTTAACTATTCGATTCTCTATCGGTAAAGATAGAAAAAAACTAATCGGTTTGATGTACAACTAGACCTCTTCCAATGTGATGATACAACTGGTTGGCTATACATACTATGTAAACGACAAAGTATATGAGATACATGTATAAAACAAGTATTGTGTTTTGATTAGTCTTCTACAAGTCTTCAACAAGTTTTGTATAAACAGGTTTACAACTTGTTTTACAACTTGTTTAGTGGTGTAATCGAGGGGTTAGCATTAATCCCAGTCGCATTATTATATACTGTAATCAACCCAAACCCAACGGCTTCCACAAAAGCAAACCCAAACAGCCGCTATCATGGAACATTATTATTACTTTCCCTCTGAGGCTTCAGTGTATTTTTATTAATAATAATTTTGATTTCAAAGGCTGTTTGTTGTTTTTCATTCGTGAATTTCAATCAGAAATGTACGAGGAAAAGAGAGCAATGAGAAATAAATAACTGTGTGTTTTCAAGTGTTTTCATTAGCTCAGTATTAATATTTGTATGTTTGTACCTATAGGTAAGTAATAATACAGAAACGGAATCTTTGAACTAAATTTTATATTACTTCGAAACGTCGTATCAAACACGAACTGAAACATACACACATATATGTATTTATATATTATCCCCGGAAGGTTACGCAGAGGTGAATTAACGCCCACATTTGACCAATCATTGAGCTCGGCTCCACGTAACAGGGGGTGAGCCTATTGCCGTCTTCCGGGCACTATTGTTGACTCAAGCCATGTATTTGAGGCTGAGTCTCTGCTGTACAAATCTTTCTGATGTTAAACAGCCCTATCACTTAGTGGCCTTGTACGATACCACCGCATGGGAAGAGATGGGGTGGTCCAAATTTCTACAATGCCGGGAACCACGCGGCTCAAACGAACTTAAAAAAGGACTTAATCAATAAAAATGATTTTTCGAAATTGGACTACTTTTAGAGAAAAATGGCAACATTGTTTTTTACGTTTGTGACGGAGAAACAATACAATTATCACCACCCCATCTCATCCGAAGGGTGTCGTAAGAGGCGACTAACGGAAAAATACGCAGAAAATATCACTGCAAGAAAAGGAAAATTTGAAATAAAACCCTGTACCAGCCCGTCTGGCCAGCGTGGACGCAGTAGGCCAAAACCTCAGTACAGTAGTGGATTGCGATGGGCTAGTTGTTTGTTTGATATACATAAGCAATGTTGGCTGCAGCGCTTCCTGCTGAGTTATCACTGAAAGTAAATCTAAGAACATGTACAATAAAACTCAAACCCGCAACTGAAAATGGCATCTTGGATTTGTTGTGTGCAAATCCATGTCGCTATTTTTCTCCAAACAAACATTCTCTCACCCCAAACTCATATATGTCTTCTTGTCTCTAAAAATAGAAATTAACGCTATAAGAATGAAGTACATTCACGACAAATCAAAGGAGGTAAAACACGACCTGAGACAGTGCGCGCTGTGCGGTACGAAAGAAACTTCATCCAACGCAAACTCAAGCTATGGAATGAACTCCCTGCTGCTGTTTTCTCAAGTGCCTACTATATGGAGTTCTTCAAGATGGGTATTAGAAGGTTTCTACTGGGTCGGCAGCGCTAGTGTAACGCCGCTGGTGTCGCACACGTCCATAGGCCACGGTAACCACTTTCCATCAGGTGCTTGTCTGCCACCTAAGTCGTAAAAAAGACGGTATTTCTGTGCCAATTGAGCAGTCCGGCTGGGGAAGTACCTCCACCCTACAGAATACCATGGCTATAACCTCGTCTTGTGTTCCAGCGATGAGTAGGGTAGCCAGAGCTCACTGGAGAGTTTCTGTGCTGTCAGTGGGAAGACTAAAGGCTTGTCCAGATTTTGTATTCTGCACTGACGACACAGAAACTCTCTGTTCTTACAGGGTCGGCGGCACGGGTGTGACACCCTTGGTGTTACACCCGTGAGCCGTATGCTTGTCTGCCACCTAAATTGTATAAAAAAATCTATTGTTAAAAACCGTGGAGTGTTGACAGAAACCATCGTCGATATTAATTGGAAAATATAATTAACTGCCGCGGCCCCGCACGCCAGGATGTCACTTAACGCGACCAATGCAAGGTGTCGTTTATTTTTACCCATATTCCCTGTTCTACTAAACTAATGAAAATGAAATGGGTACCTACCGCACTTTTTAAGTCTGACCTAAAGATAAATGAAAGGAAAAACTTACAATTTAATTATGACAACAAGGGCTCGTACCGTGAACGCTTAGAACAGGTCAATAATTGAACTGCTGTTGTACTACCAACTGCAAATGTAACTTTGTAATCATATATATTTAAACGGGATTACAAACTTATGTATGCATTTAGTATATGACAGCCGTTTATTTAATGATCAGTTTTAAGACTTCATGGTAAGCACCCCCCCCCCCCCCCCCACAGGGCCAGATCGAGAGAGATGGCCGGCCCTGGGTCAGCCGGGGTGCGAGGGATATGCCGGTCAACCTCACCTTCGGCAACCAACAACGACCCGCAGGCGTCATTTTAGTCGGTTCGAGTCCGACATAATCTCTCCCACCGCCGCTTTCAGGGTATCCGTGGAAATTTTTCGCACGTAATTAAACCACCGGTGGCTTAGTTTAAGCTGTGGAATGAACTCACAGGTGGTGGTTTTCCCAAGCGACTACAATATGGGGTTCTTCAAGAAAGACATTAGGAAGTTCTCACAGGGTCGGCGGCACGAGTGTGACCCCCCTGGTGTTCCTCACGTCCATAGGTCACGGTAACCACTTACCATCAGGTGGGCCGTGTCCTTGTCTACCATCTAAGTGGTATATACAGAAATCATATAAACAGCAATTCTTAAGGCTGACCTAAACATGAATGAAAGGAATAATTACAATTTAATTATGGGAATCAGGCCGTGTCTACCCCGAAGACAATGGGATATTGTTAAGGGCCGCAGATCCTCTGAACATAGGAGACAAACACCCTCAATTTCTATGTTTACATTTATGTTGGCGAAATGCGAGTCTAGTGTACATAACATAAACTCACGCCTATATCCCCGAAGGGGTAGGCAGAGGTGCTAGCACCCACATTTCGCTATTTTATGTATAGGTCCCAATGTAATAGGTGGCGAGCCTATTGCCATTAACCGGGCACTTATAAACCTGCGATAAATACACACATAACTTCGAAAAGCATTGAAAAGTCATTGGTGTGTGCCATGGTAAAACCTGGGATCGAACCCGAGACCTCCCCGCGGTTCTAGTGTACATCCCTAGTATTTTCCATACGACCTTAAACCACGGTCCGTTTTCCATCAGGTGGACCTTCCCAATCCAAAAAGTCCCTGTCTACCCAACCGGGAAGTTACAGGCGTGAATATATTTTCATTTATATTTAGCTGAAATATCTATAGTAAGTTTTATCCCGACCTTCCACATAACTATTAACGGAACAGTCCCACACCAGGTCTTCAATCTGTCGGAATGATTCGGCTCACACAATAGTGACGAGCAGACGGTATCACGATACTCAATGGTGCAAACGGTCCCTTTCAATTTGGACCCAATGCCCGTGAACAGCGGCCCTATTCGGGTGATTGTAAGTAATACGTCACAGGAGAGCAGGGTTACATGGTGCGGGACTATCTGTACTGACGAACTACAAGCTGAAGAGTTTGTGTGTTCACATGGCCCACTGGATGCAAAGTGGTTATTGTGACCTATTACGTGTACAGCTCTAAGGGAGTTACACCCGTGCTACCTAGCTGTCAATGCAGAAGACACAATCAGGACAAGCCTTTAGTTTACCCACTGACACTACAAAAACTCTCCAGTACGCTTTTGTTTTTTTTTTTATACCACTAAGGTGGCAGACAAGCTCATGGCCCACCTGATGGAAAGTGGTTCCCGTGGCCTATAGACATGTGTAACACCAGAGGAGTCACACTCACGCTGCTGACCCTGTAAGCACAAAGTTTCTGTGCCGTCAGTGTATAGGACAAAGCAGGACAAGCCTGTAGTCATCTCAGACAGCACAAATTCTTCAGTGAGCTCTGGCTACCCTACTCACCGCTGGGAACACAATACGAGGTTATTATAGCCATGGTATTCTGTAGGGTCGAGGTACTTCGCCAGTTTGGACTGCTCAATTGGGACGGGAATACCGTCGTGTCGTACTTCCTGGTAAAAATAAAGTCTCAGTAACTACCTAAACCTGAATCTTCTACCCATCTACACAAGTGGCAAATCGTTGGCAGGCGTATTGTAGAATAGAATAACGAATGTATGGGATTGACACGTATTTTGATGAATATGACGTTTATGGGAGTCTTGGAAGAGGCGCGGGTTCGATTTTCGGGCTCAGTGCAAATATTTGAATGCATGAATATCAACCGCGGTAGCCTAAAAAGTTGTAAATTTTGCTTTATTTCGATTGTGAATATTTTGACCTATTTTGGGAATTAAAAATAATTAAAAGTCATAGTTTCAGTTTAGTTAGGCAATATCTTAGTTTACTATGCATATCTTTAGATAAAATACTGAGACATTAAGTAGTATTGGTAAGAATTCGATGACTCAGGACACTACCCTATTCGCTATGCAATTGGCTACTGGCTGACATTTACATTTCGGTTTTATGATTCATACCGTAAGGAAAACCAAGTCTTTAGAGGATAAAAATTACCGAATTAGTATTCTGTACTGTCGAATCCTTACTGACCTTCCTCGAGGGTCATTTCGAAGAATGAGGTTGGGGTCAAACGCGACTGTCGAAGTATTTTCTTATTGCAGAATGCCGGCATCATTCTGGCGCCAATCCCGGTTCGTTGGTTGGATACAAACAGGGATGCTATCGGGTTCTGCTTTATTTCTCCTTCATTGGATTACATACATACATATAATCACGCCTCTATCCCCGGAGGGTCAGGCAGGGGTGATTTAACACCCAACATTTCACCAATCATTGATTTCGGTCCCACGTAACAGAGGGTGAGGCTATTATCGTCTTCCGGGCACTATTGTTGACTCAAGCCATGCATGGGAAGAGATGGGATGGTCCAAATTCTACTTATTTACTATCATTACTTTTAAGGGAGCAACTGGTGTTTGAGCCCCATAACCTCAATGCGAAGTTGCATTCAGATTCACTCAGACATTCTGGCGTGATTGAATTACTAACTTTAATCAATCTAAGTATTACATTTTTTAGAAGTTACAATACTGCACTAACTGTTGACATATATAAAGCCGAATCATCTGCGTGAAACACTGATCCTGTTTCGATTTCCGGGAAAAAATCTGATTATTTACCGTTGGCAGCACTAGTGTGACTCCCCTGGTGTTGCACACCTCTATAGGTCTTTCTATCAGATTGGTCATGTGCTTGTCTTCCATCTAAATGGTAAAAAAAATGAATCTCTACATGTTTGACCGATTTAAAAAAAAGAGGATATGAGAACCCAGCTTTGTTTGTTGTGCCGGAACATGTGCCTGAAATATTAGGATGCAATTAAATAATATAGCCTCACGGGCTAGGCACCGGTTTCTAACAGATCAATAAATCTGTAAATTCAGTAATTGTTATCTTATTTACATTAAGTTGACTTTGACTTGGAAGTTATTTTTTAGTTTTTGAAGACAGTTTTTTTAAAAGCAGTTTTAAATAATTTACATTCACCCGCGCTAACGTGATTCAGAACATAGGTACATAATGTTTTTATCAGTCGTAGGTGCTGACATCACAATACATCAGTGGTCATTTAACTTTAAAAGACGTACGGTACCACCAGGAGTATGGCCAAGGGTACCGTGGGTCTAAATGCATAGATTCATTCTTACTTACCTACTATAGGACTTAAATGCGAACTTCACACATTAAATAATATAATGATCTATTTATAAAGTCTATATTCTATATGATTGATCTCTCGACTATTCTCTGACATACCAAAGCAACCACGTGTAATATACCATCCATATACCATTAAGGCAAGTATAAGCACATAGCGCCCTATGCACTGCCAGTAGCGCCAACATTTACATAAAAAAACAACGACCTGCGCTTGCGCAACATTACTTGCATATCTATATCTATACTACTATAAAATTTGTAATTTAGTGGTGTCTGTACATTAAAGACATTTAAAATACATGCTTGGGATAAATTAACCATTCTGAACAAACATTTTTTTTGGAATTCTTGTTAGATTTTTTTTATACCACTAAGGCTGATAAGCATTTTCCGTCAGGTGGGCCGTGTACTTGCCTGTCACGTAAGTGGTATTAAAAAAGCACACAGACCACCTAAAGGAAAGACTTGTTCTGAATTAAATACCATATATTTAATTGCAAGTGCTTCTGTAGAATCAGAAATAGACCAATAGTCGCGTAAATTGATTTCCATGCAGACAGAGCTGCGGGCATCAGCTACCATAAACAATAATAATGATTCACATCACTTAGTTAATACACAAGCATCGCAAGCGCCATAATAAGGCCTTATGCTGTTCTGCAAGGTATTTGGTTAGTCATACCGTTGGCGACGAAGGTTATCACAAACGCCGAGATCTGCTCATAATCACTGAACACTTATGCAGTTGACCTATAACTAAGATAAATTCTTTCCCAGACGTTTAGTTGTCAGTTCAGATAACATTAATTAATATTTTACAAGATATTAACTTGGTATGTGGAATATTCAATTGACTTCTGACATATTAGCCTTGAGAAGTAAGTCTGCGCCAGAGTCTGTCAGTCAGGAGAATTATCGGTAAGCAGGTAAGGTTTATTTGGGCCCCGAAAATCTTGTTGGGACTCCATATAAACTTTCAGCAGTAATAGCTGCTGCAGGAGTAAAATAAGTCTACTGTATCTCTTCCTGTGGGTCGTATAAGGCGATTAAGGAATAGGGCTGTTCTCCATCGCCATCTCCTAATAAAAAAATATGCAGCCGTTGACAAAATACCCGCTTGACGTCAATAGGCTCGGTGCCTATTACGAGGGATCACATTAATAATTGGCGTTAAGGGGATGCGAAACGTTAACACATCTCTGTATATATCTTCAGGGATTAACTGGCGTGAGTATAATATATCTATGTATGTTTGTATGATTTCCTTTTTATTTAGGTCATAGCAATAGACTTCAACTTGTTTGACGGTAAGCTATAAGTTTCAGGACATTGCAGATGCAAGTAATGCTACAATAATGCCTCAGCTCAGATGCTTTTTCCCGCTCTGTTTAAGAGACCCGGAACTGTAAGAAGGAGAAATCAATTTACTGGTAAAGAAATTCCACGTCTTCATGATACAGCAAAGAAATGATGACAAGATTCTGTGTATTTTTATTAAATTTGTCAAGGACACCATTCGCCACCATGTGAGCCCTTCCTAATATAAGGATTACTTGTAATACGTCACTGCTGGCAATTCCGTTAACTGTGATGCTTGTCTATCAAGCGAGGATAAAACGACTCTTTATATCTATACCGTGTCCACTACCGTATTTGTATGTAAGTTCTGAAATAGTTCAGTTTCAAGACAGTAATGTATACCGAAGTTAGAAGTGAAGCCGTTGGGTGTTTTTCTAGTGTTGTGAATCTAATTTTATTGGAGAAAAGTTAATTTTATGTGGGCCTGTATTGTTATTCCCTTGTTTATTACAAGTAATATATTTATATTAGAAAAGGAATGAAGATATCAGCTCGAAAGGTCACGTCTCTCTTCGTGCTCTTATTCGAAATTTGTTCTTGTTTTACTGTTTACTAGCAAGTCGTGATGGGGTCTCTTTAAGAACTTTGGGGCCCAAGTCTATCTTACTTATAAACTGTTACACCTGCTGATGAAAGGACGAAATTAATTTTGACGCAAGCTTGCATCTCAAGAGTTAGAAGGGTCAGACAGTGGTCGCTCTCGTAAAAACTAAAATAAATCAAACATGCAAAAGGCTTATACTTTGGAGCCGGGGTGCGGTTTCTTATTGCTCATTATTTAGGTAGGTTAGATTTTTTAATGAAATTTTAAAGCATTTAGTACCTATGCTATTAAAATCGATTCAGACAGTAAAAATTGAATCGGTTCAGGCAAGATGAGTATGGAAGAATTTTAATGGATTCGGGCGAAGGTTCGGTGGCTCAGTGGTCAGAGCATTCCGCCTGTAAAGGAAAGATCGCGGGCTCGAATCCCACCTGAATCGATTTAATATTTTCAATCTGAATCGATTTGAAAGGTTACATTTTTTGTGAGCGACTTCCGTATGATTCCTAAAGTCAAAAAGGAAATTGGGTCAGAGTCGAAAAAAAGTATTGAAGTTAGCTTTAGACTATGGTGCAAGCAACCGGAGCTCATACCGTGGTTATGATAATTATTTAAAAAGTGAAACACTTATCTAAATCAGTACTATTAAGTGTTTTTTGAGATACTAACGTACAAATATACAAACAAGAATTGCCTATTTAATAGCTCCAGATATTGGCGAATGCTCACAACGAGAGTATCACGCTTGGATCGCATTCAACGATAGCTATTCTCCAAGATTGGAGGCGCTTAATGTTGGAAAGCGGCCATTTTGTTTTAGAAGCCTTGTCGGTTATCTTGAGATAACAATACTGAATACTGAATTACTGATTATGTGTCTGGGTTACAATACAGTGTAACAATTTATTAATAGTGATTTACGTGGATTGAGGATAACGGACACCCACATGGGCGGGGCTGCTGGCAATTGGTTCTAATAAATTTTCTCCTACAATAGTTTTTTCCTACAAGTTTCACATACTGAGAATATACAGTTTCAGAGAACTAAAAATAGAGTAAAGCGTATGGACATAAGTTTGAGCACATTATCAACGCTGGCGAAACGAATTTACGAGATATACAGAAGTAATAAACGTAACACACAGAGCATAGGCAGAAGTACAAGTGACGATGTCTGACTGACGCGCGTAGAGTTATGTCTATTTTTTTTATATACCTACCACTTAGGGGGGGGGGGGGCAGATAAGCACACGGCCCACCTGAAGGGAAGTGGTTACCGTGGCCTATGGACTTGTGCAACACCAGGGGCGTCACACTCGCGCTGCCGACCCTGAAGAAACCTCCTAATGCCCCTTTTGAAGAACCCTATATTGCGCATGGGAAAACCGCAGCAGGGAGTTTATTCCACAGCTTGAGTGTGTATTCTCTGTATGTATCAGTATCAGAATAAACGGGATATTTACCATGATTCATTGTGAGTGACCACGATAGTTTAAATACCTAAATCTCTGTATGTATGTTTGCGTAGCTAAAATAGATGAGCTGTTTTTCATGAAGCATATTACTAAACGTGTTAGTGCAACGAAAGGGACAAAGTGCCTGGAGTTTAGCCACTTTGTCCGTTTCGTTGCACATCGGTTGAGTACTTAACCAAACGTTAAAACATAACAACAAATTAAACATTATTTTTGTTTAGAAACTTTACCTTTTTATTATAGTTATCAAGACTTAAAACCAAAATCGAACCAGTAGTTACTTAGTTAGTCTAGTTTATTTGTTTAATATATGTTTTTATAAAAGTCGATACAAAATTGTTTACCTTAGATTAGAAAAAAGTATTCTAGTTTTCCCCTTTTTACATCCCGAGTTCCTTAAGCGAGCCAAGGATGTCTTCTAGGTAGGAACCATCATTATATAATCCTCTACATTTGGAATGAATACCCGTATATTTTGGAATTCACCTAAGCTCTTACTATCCGGTGGAGTGACGCACTTGAATAAATAAGAAGTTCTTGTCGATACGAAAAGATCTATCTAAGTACTATTTTCATTAAGTATAAGTGTGTAGTTAGCTAGATTTAGAACGGTTGAATAATCAGCAAGAGGCTTTTCCCTCCTTACCTTTTAACGCTTCACCTCCTGTTTCTCTATATTACAGTACATACATAAAACTTTATATAAATTGTAGAATGTAGTATGCCTATTATTTCGTTTACGTCACCAAGGTTTTTAAGTTTTGTTGCTTAATTTATTCACCCCAAAAAGTATAAACTCGTACGTCGTACGTACACTTTTAAATTATTACCGTCCCCTGGGTACTTACTAGGTACTAGCAGGTACTTCTGGTACTTATACTGACAACTACTTAAATTAATATTATTTTCTCGCATTTCGAAATAGAACTAAGCTACAGCCATATTGATTACTGTTATTTAAAAATGTATGGGACCCCATTAAGAATTCTACAACCAATCTAACGTCACCTGCAAGCTGGCTGGCTGGCAGAAGAGGGCCAGATCGTGAGAGATGGCCCTGGGTCGGCCGGGGTGCGAGGGATATGCCTGTCAACCTCACCTTCGGCAACCAAAACGAGTCACAGGCGGCGTGCGTTTTAGTCGGTTCGAGTCGGACATAACTGTCTGTCCGACATAAATGTCTAGCACTGGCTCCGATGGGGAGGTATCCGTGAGGATTTTGAGCATGTAAAAAAAAAGGTGGCTGGCTGGCTGACGTAAGTCAAACCAAAAGGAACGATGAACTACTAACCGGACTCCGGGTTCCGCGGTTAATGCCTCAGGTAGGTACTTCTAGAAACAACGCTAAGACGATGGTGACTGTGGAATATAGAATCTCGTATACCTACAAACGTAAACCCTGAAACATTGCCCTCTTTTTGGTCAGTCCCATAAACAGAAGACAGCGGCCATAATAACCTCGTGTATTGTTCCCGGGGGTGATTAGGGTAGCCAGACACTGGAGAGTTTTTGTGCTGTCAATGGGAAGACCAAAAGCTTGTCCTGCTTTTTCTTTTACACTGACGGCACAGAAACTCTGTGCTTACAGGGTTGGCAGCGCGAGTGTGACTTCCTTGGTGTCGCATACATCCATAGGCCACGGTAACCACTTTCCATCAAGAGGGCCCGTGTGCTTGTCTGTCAATCAGGTGGATTACAAAAACTATACCTACTTTTTACACCTCAGTCCTGACTTAACATTCTGTTCATATATCTGCCATTTGGCAAAGCATCGTCACTGAAATTGAATCGCGCTAGCAATGTGTGCACAGTACAAATGAAAGCAAACGTTACTCGAAATCTGTGCTGCAGTGAATCATTTCTTATCGCCAGCTATGTAATCTTATTTAGTCTCAGAGATTTAGTTGGCGGGAGAGATGTTTAGGAATGGCTTCGTATATATTTATACAAATAAATTACATTGTCATGCATTGTACTTTCATGACATTCTGCTACAAACCGTGAATTCATGGAATAAACAGTATCCTAATTGTTAATCTAGACTATAATCTATTTTCCGCGGTGGCGCGGTAGCGGTGAGTAGGGTAGCCAGAGCTCACTGGAGAATTTGTGCTGTCATTAGGAAGACTAAAGGCTTGTCCTGCTTTGTCTTCTACTGACGGCACAGAAACTCTGTACTTACAGGGTTGGCAGCGCGACTGTGACTCCTCTGGTGTTACAGACGTCCATAGGTCACGGTAACCACTTTCCATCAGGTGGGCCGTGTGCTTGTCTGCCAACTAAGTGGTATAAAAAAAAAATTGCAGCCAGATCGGTCCAGCTGTTTGGATGTGATTGAGCATGAAACATTTTCAAACATGTTCACATCAATGTAATCAAGCCCAAGCGATCTAAAAAGGTCATATTGAGTGATTCTGTTACAGACAAATAACTATGAATGAATTTTCAGTAGAGGTCAATGAATTCCTGTAAAATTCGTAAAATGGTTACTCATATGTGCAGAATCAAAATAATTGCGTTACTAAGCAGATTCTTATTTCATATAATATCATTCTTTCGCTATATTTTACCGTCCCTCCCATGGTGAGTGTTCTGATGAGGTCTTCCAACTAATCCCACCCTCTCCTTTCCTACACAGTACAACACGTGCACGGCTTAGATGTCACCCTAACGCTGTGCAGAATATACGAGCTAGAACCAAGCGGTTCGGAGACTTTTTTCTTTGCCGTACCACAAAGACCTGGAATTCAAGCTCACGTGTTTCCTTCTTCCTACAGCCCTGGGTCCTTTAAGCGGAGCGTGAAAAAGCATCTGGTGAGCCCGCCAAGCTGAGTGCCGCCATTGTAACATTACTTAGTGGTGGTAATAGTAACCCTCCTTCCTGAACCTTTGCCTTTAACTTACCATCAGGTGAGGTGAACCTGCTGGGATCAATATCAACCTTTGCAGTTGCATAAAGGCGTTACCAATTTGTCCACATTTAATTGCTACTCACCATACCATGGCAAGTATTTCCATTACCTGTTCAATACATTTTTACCCACTCTTTTTTCCTATTCCTGACAGTTGTACTAAACTTTAAATCGACCAGAGGATATAAAATAGTTTATACTCTCTGCGCGGCCGCCGATAACACGCGGTCTGGTTTGGCGACAAATTGGCCAGTAAAACTTATCACTGTTTGTGATTGATTCCAACCCAATACACATACGACAGTAAACTTGGCGTGAACCCGTTTTATAGCTCGACTGGAATCAATATTGCTGTGGTTTGATACTACAATACATATAAAACTGCCGCTGTAAGTTTAAAAACAATGGAGGTGACAATAAAAATGGGATTGACTAGATTGTGTGGCACCAACACAAGTGGCAATTTGTAGGCCAGCGTATTGTACAGCGACTACTGAAAAATCACACTATAAGCAGTATTAAATAAGAAAATATAAAGGATAGCTGTGGTCGTATACCACTCTTGCCTAGAATGTTTTAGACTAAGTTGCATACGACCACGGCTATCCTTGATATTTTCTTGTTTGATACTTTTTAGAGCGTGATTTTTCAGTAGCCGAATTTTAGTTTTAAACTTAATTTGTTATTGATATTATTCTGGGACAAGCAATAGGGATAATTTTTACATATTTGAAATGTGCTAATTAAGCCTTTTCAGTAGATACCGATCACGACATCAATATCTCAATTATTTTTTTAACACAGTACTCTATGACCGTTAGACGGCGCAACATTAGATTCAGACGGCATTATCGTATGTCAATCCCTTTTCATCAATAAATTCTATTCTACGAACATATTGGCACTTGTTTAGAGGTCAGTTCTGTTTGATATCTTTTTAAACTTTTCACTTTTGATAGCTGTCATACTGATGACAGAATAACAAGCGCCCTATGCACACACCGCAAGGTCTGTTGTAAACTGAAGGAGACCCGCCACCGTCCCTTCAATAATATCAAATCATGCTAAATTGTCTTTGATTTGCAATAAAACAGTATGCATTTTGCCATTTCATGGAAACGGAATCGTTGGTTTAACTATACTCTATGTTATGGTGGCTATATTATGTTATAATTCAGTAACTCGTCTTATTAATTTACTAGCTGACCCACCCCAGCTTCGCCCGGGGTATATTTTGAAGCTTCATATTCCTTTGAGTCCGTCTTCAAAATATGTATGTAAAATTGCAGGATTTGTTAACATTTATTATCAATGCTCCGCTCCCTTAAGTAGTAGCGTAAAACCTTCCTCAATAAATGGACTACCCAACACTGAAAGAATCATTGAAATCGGACCAGTAGTTCCAGAGATTAGCGCGTTCAAACAAACAAACAAACTCGGCAGCTTTATAATATTAGGTATAGATATGTCCAATTTTAAATTCTAAATTCACTGAAGGAACCGCGACATGATTTCCTCTCAGCAATTTTTGTAGATCACTGCTTGTTAGTTAACTTTTCGGAATAGGGCTTAGATATTTTTTTTTAATCCTGTCCTTACCTATTTTTCTGTACACAGATGACTAAGTCTACTATGTTGACTCACTCCCCACCAGCCGTATCTATATTGACATCTATATGTAGTTCTGTGAGTCACATTACAAGGTTTAAGGGTACCACCCTTCACAATCAAAGTGGTATAATTAATTCAATATTCATTATAATTTATTCGGTTAACTCACGGCAATGGGGTCGTCCTATAATGCGTAGGAGCGAAGAACATAGTTGGTGATACAATGGTGTTATATACCATGCATGACTGGATGGATTTCAACCTTAATATAAAGGACCGTATTTCTTTAGTTTTCAAATAATGTATGGGAATATGCCAGATTAGTAGACGTATTATTACTCTGCTACCTTAAGTAGTAGCGTGATGATATATAGCTTAAAACCTTTGTTGATAGACGGGCTATTAAATTTTTTTTATCGTTTCGAACCAATAGTCCCTGAGATAAGCGCGTTCAAACAAAGTCAGATGGCAGTTGCTCCCGTAAATGTCAAAATAAAGCAGAGTGTGGAAAGTTAGATTGAAAAAGATTACCCCGCTTAGCTCTAATTGCAACCGCTCGAAAAGCCTTCCTAAAGAACTGAGTTATCAAATGAAAATATATTTTTTCAAATTGTTTCAGTAATTCCACAGATTAGCAAACAAACTCTTCAGTTTTTTTATTACATTACATAACACATAATCACGCCTTTATCCCCGAAGGGTTAGGCAGAGATGAATTAACACCAACGTTTTACCAATCATTTATTAGAACAGGGTAATATTACACTAACCAGGCTGGACAACTTCCCAGTGGTCTACACAACGTGCTCAGTGACTGCAGTGATAGTAGTCCCCTTCCAGTACACAGTAAGGCGTGTTATCCACACGAGGATCAGACTTTATTTCCCCAGTCGATTGTGTTGCGGAATTAACTGATTCCGTTTTCTATTTAAACAGAATTAAGTAGATTTGGTGGGAGATAAGCGTTTCTCTATGGTCCCCGCTGAGTTAGGCTCTTTGTTCGTTTGTTATAACTGGGGTTTAAGCGAATTATGTGTTGTTGCAGTTGGATTGTATCGTTTAAATTATGTATTTATTTTGTTTACACAACACTTTTTATTTAAGTTCATGTAAGTACATAGCGTCATCTAGGGACAGCAAGTGGAACTATGTTGATACGATAGAAATATCGGATTTGCCTACACAAGTGGCCATAAGATTGTAGAATAGAATATATTACAGACGCTGGTTCATAGCTGAAAAGTATGCTTGGAGTTTCTCTGAAGGATAGAAGTTGGAACGAGATTATCCGACAGAGAACTGAAGTTACTGACATAGGTCGCAGAATAAGCAAGCTGAAGTGGCAGTGGGCTGGCCACGTTTGTCGAAGGACCGATGGCCGTTGGAGCAAACGAGTTCTAGAGTGGAGACCGCGAGCAGGTAAACGGAAGGTAGGACGCCCCCTAGCCAGGTGGACGGACGATAAAAAAGTGGCTGGGACAGACTGGATGCGGAAGGCAGAGAATCAAATAAAATGGCGCATAAGGGAAGAGGAATTAATTGATTGATTGGACATTTAGATACGATATAAAAGGCATCAACTGCCTAAAAGCCTTTAGGCTCTGCGCTGTTGAATCATTAGTCAGAACCATAATATTTACATAAATAATTGTCATCAACAACTGCCTGAAGAGAATACATCACCAAATACCTGAGTCCATGTGTCACCTCACAGCACGTGCCTTCACACCGCACGTGTTCAGGTGAACAATCACTGGCGAAATCTACAGCAGTCAAGTGAAGTACCTAACCGCAATGATTCATACGTACCAGTGTGTTTGCTCAGGGTGACCGTTCGTCCTGGCCAAGGTGATAGTTAATATATTTGTCTTGTGATACATCTAAGTGATGTACCTATCCAGTCAGTAAATATTTATTGTGTACGAAACTGACCACTTAGAGTATTATTTAACAAGTAGGTATAAGAGCGTTTTTCCATTATCCGATCAGATTTTTTTTTTATAGAGAACACGTCAATTAGACTTCGCCAAGTCAGATAGTAAGCTGAAGGCAAAGTCTCAGAAAAGAGGGTCACCATTACTTACATATACCATGTTACCAGTAGAAATAGGTGGAATAATATTATACTCTTACCTACTAGGGGGATTAAGGGGGATAAAGTTTGTGGTTGGGCTTATAGTTTTTTTTAAATCTATTCTATCGAGTAGATGGATGTATCCCTGACGTATCGGATATACGTGAAAACAGCACATGGTGTCGACTATCGTATATCTCATCGATATCGGATCGGATCGGATAATGTGAAAACGGCCTAACGACAGAGTGGTTCGTTGAAGCTCATAATCGTCAGAATATCATGCTCACGTCAGTATTCTTACAGCAATCAAAATCAATTAGCCCATCATAGTTGGGAGGCTTTGGCCTACTGTTTCCACGCTGGCCAGACGGGTTGGTGGTTTTATTTCAATGTTTCCTTCTTTCGCAGTGATATCGTCTGCGTATTGTTCCGTTAGTCGCCACTTACGACACCCTTCAGATGAGATGGGGTGGTGATACTTGAATTCTTTCTCCGTCATCACGCGGTTGCTGGTGCAGTCAGCACCAGATCGAGCTTGACTAGCAACGTACTCAATATGATCTTAATAAGTTGGTAACGTCTTAGAGGCCATTCCTTGAAGTTAACCAAACCTCCATGAGCTAGTAACCCCAGAACACACTTCTTGCCATATCGAGAGATGGACTTGTGGAACTCTCTCCCGGAAACTGTAATAAGTGCTCCAATAGTAAACTGTTTCAAAAATAGACTTGACAAACATTTAAATAATTAAGAACACAAGTGCAGTGATTACGCGTATCAGCTCGTAGAGCTGCTAGTATATCAAATAATAGTAATAATCCTGGTTCTTCCCTTCACAAAGGGCTTAAATGCTTAAGTAAATACTTGATGATAGTGTATTTTTATAGGCAGCTTAACCTAGATAGCGGATAGTTTCTAATTAACTGTCTAAAGATGAACGAATCCTGATCCCTCTATAATACAAATAGTCTTGATAATAATGAACACAAATTGTATACATTATATCAAATGAATTCATGCAAAGGACTGTCTATTAATCACATGATGTTTTTTTTATCCCTATGGTGATACGTGGAGAGGTTTCAAACTACCCCTCCCCCCACCCCAAAATCACAACTCTTTTGGTACAAACGTTAAAAAAAAAAACAGAATATTCATATTTTTCGCGCATAATTTAGAAAATATAAATTCACGTCTTGTGCAATTATCGTAGTTTTATAAGTGCCCGGTTAATTGCAATAGGCTCGCCACCTATTACATTGGGACCTAAACATAAACTGACCAAATGTGGGTGCTAGCATAGGGGATATAGGCGTGAGTTTATGTTATGTTATGTTAAATGCACGTCTGCCGAAGGACCGATGGCCGTTGGAGCAAACGAGTCCTAGAGTGGAGACCACGAGAAGGTAAACGAAAGGTAGGATGCCCCCTAGCCAGATGGACGGACGACTTGAAATAGGTGGCTGGGACAGACTGGATGCGGAAGGCGGAGGATCGGAGAAAATGGCGCACATTGGGAGAGGCCTATATCAAGCAGTGGAGAACGGTGGGCTCATTGATTGATTGATTGAAATACACATGATATCTCACTATACCCCTACCTCCCCCCTAGTTATTTTTATACAGATCATAGTAGGATTATTCAGATAATAAGATTATCCAATACGAGTACGTGACTCTGTATAAATATCACGGATAATTGGATATTGGCGAATACTCATATCAGATATTGATTGGTTGTACTCAGCACACTGCACAGCGTACGTGCGCTGCGCTGTACACTATTGTTATTAGTTTGCATTTGTGCTGAATTGCAAATTACACTGCAATATTGTGTCGGTACGAATGAAACTCATATATTTGTCGATAGTTTGTATTAAAGTGCTGAGATAAACAGATCCGGGATGTCATTCCCGTTGGTCAATACCCCGTTGTTAACCCTATTAACTACAAGGAATGTTGTGCTGTGTTAACAGTGTTGACAAATGCAACATTTATTGTATTGATTAAGATAGGAAAATTTTTATCTGTTTAGACGGGATTCAAACCCGTAATTTTTCCTTTACAGGGGGAAAGCTCGGATCACTGATCCACCGAATCATGTCTGAAGCCATCCAAATCTTCCTATATATGGTTAATGATTAATATAGGTATTTAAACTATCATGGTCACTCACATCAGTATCAGAATAAACGGGATATTTACCATGTTTCATTATTTTGAGTTTCTGATATTTCGGCGCTGTTGCAAGCACCATGATCACGGAGGAACTGGAGTAGTGGCGGTGAACAAAGAAAAAGTTTTTTCCTAGGAGTAATTATATCGATCTACCCTCTTTCGAGTTCTTTTACTACGCGTATCTGCACTACTATTGGTTTCACTCTCACTACAAACTCGAACCCGATCTCGATCACGTTCACGACATACGATGCTCACTGTATCCACTCGCGATTTTGTTTTAGAAAGAAAGAAAGAAAGAAAGAAAGAAACATTTATTTAGTGCTAAGTGGTCACACATAAAGAAAATTACACAATAACATTATAATACCATTTGAAGTGCTGGAAGCATGTTCACACATTAATAATAATAAACATGCTTTCAAACTCCAAACGCAACAAACGTGCAATCAGTGCGACACACAAATGCACCAAATGGGTGTCCAGTTCAGCATATGCCAGGTAGAAACCTAGCGCTGGTTTTCAACTGGAGCCCGATTGGGCAGTGACAGACGGACGCCAAACCGCAAAAGTCATGTGTGAATCTGTGTACGTGTAAATGACGGTGTCCAGGAGCCATATATATATAATACAATAAATAGCGAATGACAATGTATAAGTGATAATAATACAGTAACATATAAGAACAGTTGGTAAATACATTAATATATTAAAGTGAGTAAAAAATGTAAAAAATGTAAAACGGCAAAACGGTTGCTATACTTCTGATAACTTCGAAGACAATCAGATCAATGAAATATTAGAGTTAACGTTATCCAGCCTCCTTTGAGCTTCCAAGAGGAATAACCGTAAGCGTTTCCTAAACGTGGTAATTGTTTTAATGAATCGCAACGGTGGTGGAAGATTATTCCATATTTTGGAAGCCGAATAACGAAAACTGCCCCTAAATGCCTCAGATCGATGCCGAGGTATTGACAGTTGCTGGGAGCACTGTCTTCTCTCACACAATCTGCCGGCAGTTACCCAGCCAAGCTTGTCAAACAAGTACCGCGGCTTCCCGTACTTTATGACACCGAACAGAAGACATGCCACATGCATTTTCCTTCTAGTTTTCATCTTTAAGAGAGAATTTTGACTTAGGTAAGGTGTGACATGTCCTCTGGCCGGTATTGAGAAACAGAAACGAGCACAGGCGTTTTGAACACGCTGAATGATTCTTTCCGTTCGAGCCAACAGACGCGGGCCGTAAACTACATCGACGTAATTGAGCTTGGATAGCACAAGGGACTCTGTTACACGAATCCTGAGTTCCTCGGACAGGTGCGGCCTCACTTTATATAGAACTTTCAGACGGTAAAAGCAATTTCGAACGGCCTCTTCGATAAGTTGTTCAAATCTAAGGGAAGGATCCACATATAACCCCAAGTTGCGAGCTCCAGCAACCCTATCTATTGGCTCTCCCTTAAGGCTCAAGTTCAGATTGGTGGGAACACGACTGATCTGTCTCTCAGTACCAAATAGTATGTTCTTTGTTTTCTGAGGGTTTAATACCAGACAATTACTGTCCGCCCATGCTGCTATGCGTCTGAGATCGTCATTTAATTTCATAACAGCCGCTTGATGCTCACCAGGGCTGAATGACAAATATACCTGCACGTCATCGGCATATATATGGTACTGACAGTACTGAAGGCAGCTGACTATATCCGCACAATATAAACTAAATAAAATGGGGCCAAGGATCGAACCCTGGGGAACACCTCTTCTGATGGACGCAAGGGGTGAAAAAATGTCATTTCCATCGTTAATTTTGAGTGCTACCATCTGCTTGCGACCATCTAGATAACTGTGATGATGTGAACCAAGAAAGTGATCCCTGATCTACACCATAGTATCTGAGTTTAGACAAAAGTAACCCCGTATGTATCCCATCAAATGCGCGGGAAAAATCTAGCAGCACCAACATAGTGCACATCCCCTTGTCCTGAGCAGCTAGTATATTATCTGTTACATCTAACAGCGCCGTGGCCGTGCCGCGTCCTTTTCTAAAACCCGACTGCAATTCAGGCAGAACACTATGCTTTTCTAAATACTCCGTGAACTGTTGACACACTATCTTCTCCATAACCTTTGAGAGACACGGCAAGATGCTAATAGGCCGGAGATCTTTAACAAAAACAGGATTCGGTGTCTTTGGTATGGGTCTAACAGTCGCAATCTTCCATAGGTCAGGAAATGTGGAAGTTTCAATAGAATGGTTAATTAAGCCCGTAATGTATGGCAGTGTGTACGGAAGGGTTAAAGTGAGCATTTTTAGTGAAACCCCATCATAGCCCTCTGCATTCGATTTCAGTGCGGCTATGGTTGACGCAACAGCATTCACTGACACTGGTGAAATCTCGAAGCTGGCATCGCTATGTCTATGAAACTCAAAATATGTCATAAGGGATATTGTAGCCGTGTGATTCCCAGGTACGTTCAGAAAATTATTATTAATTATTGTGGGATCGGTAAAGTGCGATGGAAGCTCTTTATTTGAGTTAACGCGACAGACAGTATTTTTTAAATTTTGCCATAGTAACCTAGTGTTGCCAATATGTATATTAATGTGGTGTGTGTAATAGGCGGCTTTTTCATAGTGCAATGAGGTGGTGACCAGAGTTTTTAACTGCTTATAATATTCTCTCCCCGACGCAGACCTAGTGCGGCGGTATTTAGCCAACGCATCGTCCCGCAACTTCATCATTAATTTTATGTTATCGGTGATCCACGGGTACGATGGTTCTTTGAGAAGAGATATTCTAACTGGGGCATGAGTGTCAAAGACAGTTAAAATATTACGGTTAAAAGTATCAACCATAGTATTGACAGAGCTCGCACCAACAAAATCACTCCAATCTAATGTTGCCAAATCGTAGGTGAGACTGTCTTGACATATATTTTTCAAAGGTCTAAATTTGATAAAAAATGGCTTAATTTACTCTTTTCTAATATCAAATTCGCAAGTGATAACTGAGTGACCGTTGATTTCGCGAAACGGCTCAACAAACATATGCCTAGCGCGAAGATCAGTACAAACTAAATCAATGAGAGTTGCACTAGTGTCAGTGAAGTGAGTAGCTGTAGTGACGAACTGCTTAAGACTGAGACTGTTTAGGAATTCGGTTACTCGTTTAGATTTTTCGCTCGTCACTAGCATGTCAGAATTGAAATCCCCAAGTAATATGCAGTGATCGCACTCATCCAGGGAAGCAATAGTGTCAGTAATGGCGTCAAGAAACAGCTGCAAGTCTTGCCAAGGAGGTCGATATGCAGTACCAATAGTGAGCTTCTTTCCATTTAGCGTAGATTTCAACCACATTTGTTCAATAGATCTGTATCTTGGATCTACCGGGTGGTTCAATGTACGCACATTAAACCCACATCTGATGTAATATCCGACACCCCCTCCTCTTCCACGGCAAACATCAGAGGAGCGCGGAATGTGGCGCAAACGATAGCCAGGGACATTAGGCGCACGGCCCTCCTCGCCCGGACGAAGCCAGGTCTCTTTTACTGCCATTACATCAACTCGGTGTCTATCAAGCAAAGAAACAAAATCATCGTGATGTGTCCCTAAAGAGCCTGCATTATGGAAACCAACCTTCAAAAATTTATCTTTAGTCATTGTGAATGTATGGTCATACAATCAATACAATTAACACGATCAGTTATACGATGATTAATACTAACATAAAAGATATCCGTCACCAGCCTCACTCGCGAAAGACACACACCTGTTGTGTGTATGACTGTACGCTTATATAGATATATTCCACTATTCCAGTATATACCTGTATAGTTATGTATACTTGTATAGTTATGTAAGGTAGGTACGACTTTGTTAAGTAAATATGGCGTAAAATAAATCGGATCAATTGTTACATCATTTAGAGTTCCAATTAATAAAGTAAAGAAAGCTTCAACTGTACAATTCAAATAGTCCACAACAAACTCGTCACAATACTCTAACGTAAACTTGCAAGAATAGTAGTTCTGTGTTAAAAATGTATCATAACATATCAACAAACACTCCACGTCGGAGAACGAATCTAAATCAAACAGTGATGGCCCGCGTACAGGCCTACAATAACGCTTACCAGTAGGTACAATATAAATCGTGCGACAGAAGTAACTAGAAAGTAGAATAACAATTATTACATAATTTACACCCACACATTCGGCAATAAAAAAAAATAACAAAAAATAAAAAAAAATTACAACGACAGTATTGCGTCAACACTGCATCAAAATTAGACAGAAAACACAGCTGACTGAGGAACAAAATTAAATATTTACATGTCGGATCTGGAAACACAACATTAGAAAACGTAAAGATATACAATTTAAACGAATAACAGCAATTATTAAGGAAATGTTGCTCATAGTTGTACATCTCGGTCACACAAGTACACGGCAGACTTCCGGAATATAGAATCAAAGTTGAACATATTACATAAACTATCATACAGCTATTACGAGGCGGGACGAGAAAAAACAGATTCGACATCAGAATCTGAACGAATATGCACTGCTTTGTCGCCAGGTTTATTTCTCGCAAAAATACGACCTCGCTTACACCACACGAACTTCCAACCGTAATGTTGTCCAGCGTCTCGCACCCTACGAAACAACTGGCGGTTCATTTTTAGCTTGTTCCCGGTTGTTTTTGCAAAGACGGACCACTGGATGCAAGACGTTCGGCAGTTGAAACCCATCCTCACGATCGGAAACTCAAAATAATGAAACATGGTAAATATCCCGTTTATTCTGATATTAATGATTAATGTTGGGAAGATGGCTCCCACCACTAGCGACCCCTAGATTTGAATAGTTTCAGGCGTGGGTCGCTGGCTCAGTGGTCAGAGTATTCCCTCTGTAAGGGAATCCCGCTTGAACCGTTTCAACTTTTCCTATCTTAATTGATTTGAATAGTTAGCATAATAAATGTTTTAAACTTTCATTTTAATTTTTGTATTGTTCCAGCTGGTTAATATCCAGTCGCTGTAGCCAACATTGTTAACGACTGGGAACATTGTTAACAGCCGCGTGATTCCCGGCAGAGTAGAATTTGGACCACTCCATCTCTTCCCATGCGGTGTCGTACAAGGCGACTAAAGAATTGGGCTGTTTAACATCAGACAGATATATACAGCCCAGACAGCCTCAGATGCGTGGCTTGAGTCAAAAAAAGTGCCCGGAAGACGGCAATAGGCTCACCCCCTATTACGTGGGACCGAATTTAATGATTTTATATATTTTTTTATAAAACATAGGTGGCAGACAAGCACACGGCCCACCTGGTGGAAAGTGGTTACCGTGACCTATGAACGTGTGTAACACCAGTGGAGTCACATTGGTGCTGCCAACCTTGTATGATTGATGAAATGTGGGTGTTAATTCATCTCTGCCTAACCCTCCTGGGATAAAGGCGTGATTATATGTATGTATTGTTCAGTTGGTTAACAGTGTTGAACAGTAGGATAGCAAGACGTGTTTCCTTCCCAGGTTATGAAGATGCCTCTGTAATGGCGGCCATCATTGTTATCATCAAATGAGGTGAAGTAATTTGCACCTATATATAAAAAAGATTCTTTGCTTCTCGTGGTTGGGAGACCAGATAGTAGTACCTTCCATGGTGGAATTCTGAGTCCGTTCTCTCAACCCTTAGTTACCTAAAGAAGTAGCATACATCCATAGGCCACGGTAACCACTTCCCATCAAGTGGGCCGTGTGCTTGATTGCCACTTAAGTGGTATAAAAACGTAGCCTATTTACATTTCAAACTGTCAACATTAGTAGACAGTACGTTGAATTCCCTAGTTCCCACAATAGGCAAAACAAACGGCCCATATACGAAACTGCACACGTGCGGTATGATGCAAGAGTACCAATCATTCCACATCAGTGCACCACCAGCTAATGAGCTGATGTCGTCACAGGAAGTACAGCCCCTCCCTCGTGAGATCACTGCGCATTGTGAGCGCCATTGTGCGTAGTTACAACTTGCGCGGTGGCCTGTATACCCGCGGCGTAAACAAATATTGTGTTGAACTATCAATTATGCAGATTGAAATATTAACTAACTGTGCATTGCGGATTTGTCTGATATTCTCAGTACTATTAAACGGAATTGCATCACCCGTTACGCCTTTTTAAGGTACCTCATTACGAAAAACCGGCACCCTTGTAGGATCGTTTCGAGGTCCGTCTGTCTGTCTGTCAATACTTAACAGGGATATACTTTCCGTATACCTTTAAGAAAAACCGCTTCAAAATCCGTTGCGTAGTTTGAAGATTTCGGCATACATAGGGACGGACAGACAGCGACAGCAACTTTGTTTTATAATAATTATAAAGACTGGTTTAGTAACAATACTGTCAGCATCTTAATTAATATCCTAGGCTATATTCAAATAATGAAAGATCTGTAAAAGATTGATTTAATATTACATAAACTTGTAAAAAATGGAATGATTTATATATATCTTGTAAACATCAAAGAAACAGTGATTTAGACATATTATAATAAGCACAACAGTAAATTAATGTAAATGATTCATCATTCATATTTACATGTAAAGTAGAGCCGAATCCTAAAGTTACGTATGAGAACTCAACCACAGGCCGCTATAACCTTGTTACCGCTATTTCTTTTCCAATCAAAACTAAATAATACCGTACCTCCCTAATTAATTACAAACAAAAGATATACATTATCATAACTCTAAAAACACTAGTTATACCAAATTGACATATTACGTCATACGTAACTTTAGGATTCGACTCCACTGTAGTACCTATTCAATTATTATTTGAAAAATAAACCAGTTGATGATTTTATCGATATTTTTATTAAATTCGAGCAAAATAATTCATATTAGTACCACATCTCTATCAGCTACTTAGAAACACCTGCTCTTCGAGGAATAAAATTTAGTTTTGTTTTTATGCCGCGAAGAGCAATGATCTAAAATACGAATCATTGCTCTTCGAGGAATGGCATCGTTGCTATTCGAATCATTGCTATTCGAATAATTGCTCTTCGAGGAATGCATCTTATGTGTGTATATATCGCAGGTTTATAAGTGCCCGGTTAATTGCAATAGGTTCGCCACCTATTACATTGGGACCAAAACATAAACTGGCAAAATGTGGGTGCTAGCACCTCTGCCTACCCTTTCGAGGATATAGGCGTGAGTTTATGTTATGTTATGTAAAATATGAACACACAAAATAGATTCGCGATTATGTCGCGTCGAACAATCCACTCCGCATCGTTCCCGGCACAAAGGTGCCATAAGTAAATAAATAAATATTTGATTTTCTCAGTAATGCGTGAAGGTTCATCCATCATCAAGTTAAAATTCATATCAAATATTAATGTCTGGTTGCGCCGATGTAGAATCTGTTTTTTGACGCGGAAACACACTCCTTCTATACCCATCTCCCCTCCCGCACTAACCATAGTATAGTACTAGATATAGTTTCCGTCCGCCATTTGTGATATATAGACACTCACTCCCTTTTTGAACTAGCCAGCGTAAAGGCGGACCGCGCGCGCGTCTCTCAGAAATGAATAATATTTGTTGCATTTTAACCGCTTCATAGACCTTTACCGATCGGATTGTGCCTCTCGTGTGTCCCTCAAGTGATTTAGTGATGTGGACGGCAGCTCCTGAGCAAGGAAGAGAAGTTCCGTGTACCGGCTGCGATGAAAACACGTGGTGTCGTGAAGGTTAGTGCATCCTCTCCTAATTTCTCGGGCTGCATTCATTGCCTGGATCACATCCGCGGCAACCCGGTCACCTGTCTTGTTTGTGTGTAAAGCGTCAATGGAACAGTTATCTACATCCCCGCAATACAGTCCACTAGCGCACGTGGCCAATCGCGCCACCATTCTATGGTCCTGATCGAACCGGATTCTTAGCCGTAGTTCGTATTTTGTTATTATTCTAATGGGAATAAGCGCACCGCACCTAAATGCCTGGTTATTTTAGTAGAAAACCCCGCATCTAGACATTTAGGATTAGATTTTGTTGTCCGTTCGCCGCTGGCTCGCATCGTACCTACCTAGTACATACATAGGTTAGGTATCGTATCAACACTTAGTCGTAGTTCGCAATTTTCGCACCGCGCCTAAATACCTAGTTATTTTAGTAGAAAACCCCGCATCTAGGCATTTAGGCTTAGATCTTAGGTATACTAGACACCCTAGTGCATAGGCACAGTGTAATACCTAACGCATTTGGCTTTGTTTTATTTTTTTCAATTAAGTTGTTCGTTCGCCGCTAGCTCGCATCGTATTTACCTAATACCTACGTGGGTAGATACGTGGTTGTACCTACCTCGCCCGCATCTCATTCCAATTCATACGAAAGTATTTTAATTTGAATAGATATTACGCAATACTTAATCTCTGAAATAATAGTTGAACCTAGACAGCGGTCTGGCTCGCGTAGGTACGATCTGGCTGTTGCTAGGCGCGTTTTGTTCAAGCGTGCATTCACAGTTGTAAATACCTACCTACCTGCAGAGTATCGCTCGCGTCGCGTCGCTGCTCTGTACCGCTAAGATTGAGTCATTTCATATTTGTTGTTTACCGCACT
The DNA here is from genome assembly GCA_963662185.1 of Eilema griseolum. NCBI lineage: Eukaryota > Metazoa > Arthropoda > Insecta > Lepidoptera > Erebidae > Eilema > Eilema griseolum. The sequence continues at coordinate 18,083,904 of OY759255.1, forward strand.
TTAGTTTGAGATTTAATTGTAAACATGCCCCCAAAGGTTGATAAGACCGGTAAGGTTCAATTGAAACTTTTATACGCTAAAAAAGAAATGATTTACTCTCGCGTACAATCGATTTATGATAATGCACTTAAAACCTCTGATTTGGCCATTAGAGATTCGTTCTTGTGTTCTATAGAAAACTTAGATAGTCTACGCGCGGATTTCGAAACCTTAGTACATGACATCAACGTTTTAGAGTTGAATTTGGATCCCGATTACTCAGTGAGTTATCAAGCCTTGTCGTCGTTTGACGATTTGTATTGTCGTATCAAGCGCGTCGCTAGGAGTTTGGAGAAACCGTCTGACCGACCCAACCCCACTCGCGACCGACCTAAGTTGCCACCAATTCAAATACCCGAATTTGATGGTAACATTCGCAATTGGTGTCTATTTATAGATAGTTTTGAGAATACAATAGATAAGAACGATTCGTTGACAGATCACGAAAAATTGCATTATCTCGTTGAAAAATTGACTGGTAAAGCTATAACCGTTTGCGCTGGAATTACGTTTAGTGCCGAGAATTATAATTTAATTTTAAATACTTTGAAAGCTAAGTATGAGGATAAAAGATCGGTAGCTAACGCCTATTTAGATCAGATGTTTGATTTGAAATCTATTACGGCATGTAACGATCAAAACTTAGAGAAATTTCTAGATACTTTCGCGTCAGCTGTTCGCGCCGTAAAGAACCTAAAGATCGATGACCTCTGCGACTTCGTATTTTTGTATATGGGTTTAAAGAAATTAGATTCCGAAACCATTCGTTTGTTTGAGTCGGATCATCGCGGCAATAAAATTCCTAAGTTCGAAGACTTAGAAAGTTTTGTTCGCGAGCATATAAAAGTATTGCAACGCTCTTCATCGAAACATGAAGGCGCGAAGAAGGTTGTTACTTCTGAACGCAAAATAGATGCCTCATCGAGGTCACTGAGGTCAACTCATACTTATGTTAATACCGCACCAGCACATGTACAATCACCTGTTTGCTCTTTGTGTAATACTCATCATTCGCAACTGTACAAGTGCCCTGGTTTCCTAAAATTGTCGCCTAGTGATCGTTATAAATTTGTTCGCGCTAATAATTTTTGTTTTAATTGTCTCGGTACTAAACACCGCATTGTTTTATGTAATAGTGGAAATGGTTGTCGCAAATGTCAAGCGAGACACCACACTTTGCTTCATTTTGAGAATAGTAATGCCGCATCCAATGTGAGCACAGTTGGCCCGTCGAGCGGTGACACACGGCAGCCTGCGCCACGGCCGCCGCCCGCGCTCGCGCGCGCTCCGGCCGGCCCGGAGACCGCTGCGAATGACGTCACCTTGTGTTCGTTCTCCGCTAGCGCTGCACTCACTACTGTGTGTCTTGCGACCGCTCGCGTTGTTATTGTTGATGCATTAGGTAAACCGCACATTGTTCGAGCGCTATTAGATGGCGCTTCGCAAAGTAATTTTATT